>JAJHPE010000007.1:0-105929 GCA_024447655.1 Carex scoparia | reverse complement strand
GCTTGTACTATTGTACTTGCACAAGAATCATTACAATAACTTACTGAGAATTTATCAGAGTAAAAAGACCCAAGTAAATAAAAAAAAAAGGTATTTACTTCTTGTCTGGATTTGAACAGGTACCATTTTGCTGGTGGGGGTTGTGAGGGGATGAAAGGGTGGCTGTTCAATGCCGCTTTCAATGCATCTCTCCTCTTTCTTTTTCTCAACTTCCACACTAATGCCTACAAAGGCAGTGAGAACAAAAAGGAACTTAAGAAAAAACTATAGTTCTATGCCAGTCTCATCAGGTTTTTTTTCCCCTCATATTTCCTTTTTGATTGATGAGGTGGCATGATTCTCTGAGAAAGTTATGCCAGGTCTGACATTATTTATTTTTTTGTAAAGCTTTTTCAAAGGTTGGATGAAATTATTTTGTAAGTTGTTTAGGAAAACTTGTTGTAGTGAACTCATTAGAGTTGTTTTGACATTTGAGGTTCTATGTTGTTTGGTTGTCTAAAGCCAATATGGGCATTCAAAGAGGATACTTCATGAAATTTTAGATTTGTTTTGTTGGTTCCTTTTGGAATATTTTTTTTGAACCTTTTACAATGGTTATAACTGAACTGTCTGAACTCATAATGTTGTATACACTGTTACCATATCCGTATGTCATGCAAATTGGTGTTTAGCCACTTTCACATCCCCAGATAATTAAATTAAGAAGCTTTTCAAACTTTGGAAAAATGAAATTAATGTTGTTGTTTTTTTCTATGTTAGTTGTTGTTTGACATTAAGCTTCTATAGCATAATTTGGTGTCTAATACCTGGAGAATTCGGGGCAACCTGGTTCCCTTTATTTTTTCCTTGTTAAGTACAAGGCAAAGTTGGAAGTTGACTTTTCCAAAGGCAAACTGAATTCTTTCTAACACAAATGTTTTATTCCTTACCTAATTCTACCTATGATGTCTAAGTCGGACATAAAATTTTGCAGGTAGTCAGTTGTACAATTTAATCCTACCTAGTGGAACATATAATTGTATTTTATAATATGTATATGCATATATGTTATGGTCGATAATAGATGGAAATATTCCTGATTTGTTCTGATCTGGTTCTCCCTCCTAATGTTAAATCTAAAGAGGAACTAATTATTAAATATTTTTACATTTTGGTTAAAAAAAGAAAAATAAATTAAAGAGTTAACACCAATTGAAATCTGACCAATCTGAGACAGAACTGATCTACCCAATTCAACCCAAACTGCAATTTGAGGTGTACTACCAGCTGGTTTGCAGTAAAATCAAAGATGATCCTGTCAATTGACACCTCTAATCCTTTGAACTCGAATTCTGACTTTGGATGCAATTTATGGCAATTATATGCATTTAATGTACATCCTTCCAGGAAAAATAGTAGGTATACAGTTACTTGTGGCTTGATTGAAGGAAGTCAATTAGTTCAGAGTCTTCAGACCATAGCATTGAATGCTTTCTGGGGGGGGGCAATGACGTGTAAATATATTTGGATGTCTGGTGTAAAATTTTAAGATAAATTTGGGTCTATAACATCTCAAAGTATTTTAAGCACAAATGAATGTAAGAAAGCTGTCTCTAATTTATTATTTAATTCTCATATTTATTATGACTTGTCTGTCTGTTGATGTTCTGTGTATATATTTCTGAGGACCATATTCTACATTCTTCCTACAATTATAAAGGAACTACTTAAAATATATATATATATTTTTTTTGATAATAATTTAACTTAGTGCACTAAATCTGTCTGGACGTGATACTTATGATTAATTTATTTAATTCTTGTCATTTAATAAGATGGTTGTTATTATTTGTGTGTAGCAATGAATAGCTGAGAGCTATATGTAACAACCAGTTCTTTAGTGGACATTTTTCGCAATATTAATAACCTAAGTATAGTCTGAACTTGTCTGTTCTTGAAATTATACTACTTGATATGCATAAACATGAGGAGCCATACCGGATTAAATTAAACCCAACAAAATGAGTTCTAGGATTTCTTTCTGGTATTAATGTGTTATCCATGTAGTTAAGTTTGATAATATAGCAATATCCAAGTTTTAGTCTCCAACCACATATGCAGCTACTAGCTACAGGGTGTTTTATAATTTAAGCAGCACTGTATTAATCATCCACCCACAGTCACATCTGTATCAGGCCCGAATCTACAATTGCATCTTTCCACAAATTCTCACCTTCACCTCTGATCTCTCTAAATGTGTTATTCTTAGTTCTAACCAAGTGATGTACACACCAAACACCCTAGAAAATATTTAAAAACAATAGAAAGCTACTCTGTTCTCCCATGACTCATGGCACCTTTCTCACTCTCTCTCCTTCTCTCTGTCTCTGCTGTGCAAATTGCTACTGGATTTTTCCACCTGAACTTCTCCAGATCTATTGCCACTACATTGACCACTCAGGAGTATTTCTAGTTTCACCAAACTCCATCTTTGCATTATCCTTTTACAAACCTGATGCACAAGCTTCCCTGTTTTATCTTTCTCTCAGTTACAATTACTTGATTCAAACTGATGTTTCTCTCTGGTCATCTTTCTCTCACCCAATCAATACAATCCTCCCTGGTCAGACCCTACTGACTGGTGCTTCTTTGCTCTCTGTCACGTCAAGTATTGACCTAACTCTCTCAGACCCTACCGTCTCCTTATCACTAGAGTGCTGATGCACTTCTCCAGTGGTCTACTAGTAATAACTCCTTTCTTTCCTATTGGGCTCTCTCCTTAGACATTCGGGCAACCAAGAACTCGAATAAACCAGTCACATACCTCTCTGTAAATACAACTGCATTATACCTCATTTTAAGCAATGCAACCAACTCCGTAGTCTCTGGTATCCTTTTCCCTCCACTGACTTCAAATAAAGAAATCCGATTTCTACAACTAGATGCATCCGACCAGTTACATATAATGAGTTATTACTTTTCTAGCAACTCAAAAACACAAGTCTCTGATCTTAGTCCTCTCCTTTAATTGGCTCCTGTGAGTCAATGTAACCTTCCTTTTACATGCAAAGTGCTCGACCTTTGTTCAGCCGGGTCAAACGGATTGAGATGCTCCTGCCCATTAAAATTAATCCATTAAAATTAGTCTCTTCTATTTTATACTTTTTGCTTGACCTTAAACTAGTTTTCCTTTTAAGTTTAATTGGAAACGGGGGTACATTATAACTGTGGAAATATTGTTGTCTGCAATGTCCTCTCAGGTACCGTAGAGGATTATTCTCACTTTACGGTTTGATACTTACTCTCAGCAGATTTGAGATTCGGCCTAACGCAGGGACATAATTATTAAGTTTTGAGATTCGTGCTGAGTTAAAAAGAACCTCCCGGATCCACTAATTGTAAAAGATTTCCTTTTCACGTAGCTGGGAGGATGTGAATTAAACGAGGAATGGATATTCAGGTAAATTTAGAAGTCCTACATATTCACAATTTAGAACATTCTATCGGTGGATATTAATAAAAAGCTTGGATTCAATGACGAGTTAAACTAATAATTTCAATGTTTTTAATTATTTTATAATTTTGAATAAATCCAACGGTTAGGATATAATCTATATTTCTTTATTTCTTAATTTTAATTTTTTCAACTTGTTTTAAATAAATATTGTCAATAAGTTAATTCTTAATCAACAGATCTACTTCAATTAATAATTGAATTGTTATTGGAATTCAAGATATTCCTAATCTTTCTTCCTAATTATAGACCGCAAGTGACATTTGCTCAAACATTTTTTTTTTTCATGTAAAATAAGTTATGGTAGCTGTGGTTGGTACAAGAGCAGCGTCGGTGTCGGAAATATATCTGTCTATATCATAACAAATTGCAAAAGGCATGATTACATAATAAAATTATTACTCTGTCAACGTACGTATTTACTTGCTCATGTCTCACAACCTTTTAAAATGACTAAAATCCATAATTTCTATACTAGAATGGTTACAAACATGTATTTTACATCAAATAATTGGGAGTGGGGGCGGTTCAATGCAGTCCGATGTCTAATCAGAACCATCCGATTCGCATCAAGATGCTTCAAATTAGATCTTATAACTGATTGGAGCCGTCCAATCTACATCAAAATTCGTAGATCCACACAAATCATAATATGAATCGGACATTGGATCGAATTTTATGCGATGCTCATCGGACTGCCACCGCTTCCCAAATAAGTTTCCAACAAGCGGTAGAAACTACCAATTGATTATTTAATTAAAATTTTGGTCGCAATAATACGGATATATACACATGATTGTGTTTGTCTCTGTGTGTGTCTGTAGATGAGTGTACTGTAAAACTATTAGATTTATAATTGTTGAACTGGTCAAACCAACAAAAGCTAACCAATCATGCAGGGGGGCAGATCTAAGTGAAAATCAATTTACCTTTATTTATTTTCAAAATTCTGTTCATACAATTTTAAAATTGTATAATTTAGAAGAGGAGGTTCAAATGCACTATAGTTTTGTGCTCTAATTATGCTCCACATCTTTATCTCCATTTACAAAATCCGAACGGTCGATCCAAACTGCTCAAAATAATTATTACAATAAAATATACTTGGAGATCAAATTTTACATTTTTTAAAATTTGTTTACTATTTTTTTTTTGGTAGGTACAAAATCTCAGTTTTCAGGAGATCCTGGACCATCCAAAAAAGCAATATTGTACCTACAAAAAAAATAGTAAACAAATTCTCAAAAATGTAAAATTTGGTCTTTAAGCATATCTTATTGAAATAATTATTTTGAGCAGTTTAGATCGACTGTTCGGATTTTGAAAATAGAGATAAAGATGTGGAACATAATTGGAGCACAAAATCATGATGCATTTGAACCCTCCCCAATTTAGAATACAATATTATAAATATTGTAAAATTGATTTTCATATATATAGTTGAGTTCATATTTTTCTTTAGTGCTCGACTCTCATATTTAAAATTTTTGTAATGAAGCTAAATTTTCAAACTATAGGATCAAACACATAATGAGGATCAATTATATAAAAATTTTATACCGAGAATGAAATTAACTTACAGTATCCATGAGACCATGACATATTATTTTAAATTATATAAAAATCACACAGATACACAAAAATAATTTAAAAAAAAATAGAAGTCAATTCATCCCATTAATTGTATTTAACTCCGGCTCCTATCTCCATTCTTATATAATGCATGTAGTTGTCCTAATCCACCAACGGCTAAGATTGAAAGATGAATTTTCAGATTTAATATCAGTCATCCAATTACATAATCTGTCCTCTTTTGATTAAATAAATGTATTTTATGTGTAGAAATCTCAATTTAGTTAGAAGCATACTCGCCACGCATACTGCCATACGATGTGTTACAATTAAAATTAAATAGAGAACAAAATTGGTAAAATTAATTTATTCGTTTCCTTATTTCTCCTCTCCAACTAAGAAATCTTATTATTTGATATCTCCAAATTTAATACACTACTCAATTTAAGCTATAGTAAATCTTTTTGCAATTTTGATAAGGGAGATGATATATTCAGTACACAAATAATGAATCTAAACATAAAATAAATACAACTGAAAATGGGGGCATGGAATTTTTTTTCTTTTTACTTTTTGAGTTTATTTTATAATAGATCAAACAGTTCAAAAATAAATACACCAAAACAAATCAATCATAGTTTAATTAGAGTTGTTCATTTTTTTTATCACTTATTGTATAATACGAGATCCAAAAATTATAAAATCAACGCACGGGCACGATTATTCTTTCCATTGATCTATTTTTGTTGTTGGTATAAGTGTGTAATTTTGGAGAAGAATTTTCTTGTTATATTATAATATATTTCTGTCGTAACGCACGGACATGATACTAGTTTCTAATAATGTATGAAAATTTAGTGATGCTAATTTATCAAGCAGAAACTTGGAGCGAACTCAAACAGAAATTTGGTGATGCTAATTTGTTTTTTGACAAAATTTTGTTCTCCTCCTCTCCTTTTCACAAATCTATCTTACTTTTTTTTTATTTTTACCAGCTTACTTTTTTTTTTTTTTTTTTTTTACCTTTTCTGGATTTCTATTTTTTTTTTTCATTTTTAGTAAGTGTATCAATTCGTTTTTATATCTTTCTTCTTTTAGCACATACATATTTAATACATTTATTCGTTTTTTTAATTGACTTCATACTTAAATAACTCGAGTCTTTAATGGTGAAAGAAACAATTATTTATGATATTTTTGAATGGTTTAGTATTTACAAATTAAAACTCTTAATACTTGAAGAACTCTAGTCTTTATATTAAGGGGAAGTTTCAAATGCTTTTATTTTTTGTGCCTTTATCATACTTTTAGTTTTTAGTTTTTTAATAATAAATATTTTAAACTTATATATTAAAAATAAAATTGTTATATGTGATTTATATTATTTTTTCTACATACACATATAAATAATATTATTTTTCAAATTTATTTTATATGAATCAACATGTTGAGAGGTGGTATCTTTTATCTTCTTTATACTTATGGTTTGGAGGTATAATCATCAACTGGTGATTGTGATTTTCTATCCAAAATTCTTCCAAAAATAATCCAAATTTAGTATCATTAAACTTATCAACTTTTATAACATCTTTGGATATATGATATTGAAAACAATATTTATGTTAATACAACCTTTTTATCCCAAAATTAAATGGAACATGCATACATCAGTGCATGTCAGGAGAGTTGAAATATTCTTTAATTTGTGGATAATTGTAATCAGGTTTTTTAATTTTCTCGCCTCTCAACATGATCACCATCTGAGACAGAGTAACCTTTGTCAATAGAAAAAAAAAGAAAAAAATCATTTTATGAACTGGATTGACAGCTTAAATGCTTAAATCCAAAAACCAATTAAATCAAGTTGACAAGCAGGGTATCAAAGTCCATGCGCCAAGAAATAAATCACCAAAATACAAAGAGTCTACTTGGAAGCACGACTAGAGTTGTGCTTTGTTCATGATCTGCACTAAACAAAATTTAATTTTGCTCCCTTTGTTTTTTAAAAGAACTCTCATCCCAGAACTAGCATTTGGTCTAGTGGCTAAGGCACATGGTCTCTATGTGAGAGGCAATGAGTTCGAAACCCAGATAGGGAGAAATCATTTGTTATAATAACAAAGATATTAAATAGTTGGGTGGCTTGACCTCCAACCTTTACTCAAAAAAAAAACTCTCATCCTATGTTAATTTTTCTTAATTCGCTTTTACCATTATTTTTCTCTTTGTTTTTTACCCCAAGCTCGGCTATTCATTCTATGCTTGAGTATAATCTTCACCATATCAATAATCATGTAAATTATCAATTAAACTATAATATATTACAGAAAAGTTAAAGCTTTACAATAAAATGACTGCATTGTACGACTTGGTTCTCCTCTCTCACATTGATTGATTGCTTACAAATATATTGCTTTTATGTGGTTTACTAGTTGCAATGTTTAGGTGCATATATTTTACTGATACATTAAATAAGGATACAAATTTGATCGAAAGAAGAAGGGAACACATTTACAAAAGATGCAAATTGATTCGACTATAACTTCAGTTCATTACATCCTCAAGCAAAAAAGATTAAAAATAGCTTTCATACACCATGCCATAATAAAAATATAAGCTACACAACAACAAATAAACTTACAACGAATTGAACTCATGAAAAGTAGAAACAATTTCGAAGCGCGTTTACGAATTACAAACATAAAAAATAAAATATAATTTAATAATCTTCACCCTCCTCTCCTTCATAGTCATCCTCACCATCGGCCCCCACCTCCTCGTAATCCTTCTCCAGTGCGGCCAGGTCCTCACGAGCCTCAGAGAACTCACCTTCCTCCATACCTTCGCCAACGTACCAGTGCACAAATGCACGCTTCGCATACATCAAATCGAACTTGTGGTCAATGCGCGAGAACACCTCAGCTACGGCAGTGTTGTTGCTGATCATGCACACAGCTCTGCGTACCTTTGCCAGGTCACCACCTGGGACCACTGCTGGAGCCTGGTAGTTAATGCCGCATTTGAATCCAGTAGGACACCTTTAGATAAGATAAGAACATCTGTTATACCTAGTTGTCATGTAAATAATATCATATTTTAAATCGATAATTACGGAACACTTTTCGTTCTTACCAATCAACGAATTGAACTGTCCTCTTGGTCTTGATCGTGGCGACTGCGGCATTGACATCCTTTGGTACAATATCACCACGGTACATCAAACAGCAAGCCATATACTTCCCGTGTCTTGGATCACATTTCACCATCATGCTTGAAGGCTCAAACACAGCCGTAGTGATCTCGGGCACTGACAGTTGCTCATGGTACGCCTTCTCAGCTGATATAACTGGTGCATATGAAGAAAGCATGAAGTGGATACGTGGGTATGGTACAAGATTGGTCTGGAACTCGGTGATGTCGACATTTATGGCGCCATCAAAGCGGAGAGATGTGGTGAGGGAGGAGATGACCTGGGAGATAAGGCGGTTGAGGTTGGTGTAGGTTGGCCTCTCTATGTCAAGGGATCGGCGGCAGATATCATAGATTGCCTCATTGTCCAACAGCACCGCGACATCTGTGTGCTCGAGCAAGGAGTGGGTTGAGAGTACACTATTGTAGGGTTCGACGACAGCAGTTGATACCTATGACATGAATTGATTTTAGAACAAATTCTCATTTTTATCTGTATAATGCAGTTCAATTTCTATGATGTTGGTGATACCCATACAATTTGTATCATCATTGGGATCATTTGACCCTTATTTAAACCATCATTCTTTAAATTACAATGTAATTACCTGGGGTGAGGGATAAATGGTGAAACCAAGCTTTGACTTTTTGCCGTAGTCAACAGATAGACGTTCTAGGAGAAGAGATCCCAATCCAGATCCGGTACCGCCACCAACTGCATTGAATACCAAAAATCCTTGCAATCCTGTGCACATGTCGGCCAATTTGCGGATGCGGTCGAGGCAGAGATCCACAATCTCCTTACCAACTGCATCAGATGATATTACCAATGTCAGATCAGCTTAAATTACAATTAAATCAGCATGAAATAGGTCAATTCAGGGTAGTCAGATCTAATTATACAAATAATGATAAAAATCTTTGAATGGGTAATGGCTTTTCAATGACAAAAATATAATTGACCAGAGATCCAATGGACAAAAAACTTAACAATGGAAACTGTAAAATCAAAGAAGATCTAAACTAATCTACATCTCCAGTTGTTTATTGCATTTATTTACCAGTATAGTGGCCTCTAGCAAAGTTATTCGCTGCATCTTCCTTGCCAGAGATGAGCTGCTCCGGGTGGAATAGCTGGCGGTACGCACCGGTACGTACTTCATCAATCACAGTTGGTTCGAGATCAACAAACAACGCCCTGGGCACATGCTTCCCTGCACCAGTCTCGCTAAAGAAAGTGTTAAACGCATCGTGCGCGACCCCTACAGAAGTATCACTGCAAACAAAAATCCAATTAATTGAGATCAGAGTAGAATGTAATTGAGTAGATAGATCTAAAGGATGTGAAATTGCGGAATGAATAAAGTACCTGGGCATCATGCCATCGGGCTGGATACCGTGCTCAAGGCAGTAGAGCTCCCAACAAGAGTTGCCAAGCTGGATCCCAGCCTGACCTATGTGAACACTGATAATCTCTCTCATTTTACTCTCTGTAGAGGAGGCAAGATCTCAGAATGGAGCAATGTGGAGAAGAATAGAGATGCGAGAGAGAGAGAGATAAGAATGGTGGAATGGGACGGGGTTAGGGACAGCGCAACGAATGAAAATAAGACAGTTAAAGAGGGGAGGGCGACAGCGAGGATGGGAAAAGATTTTTTTTTTTTAAATTTCAAAGTCTCTACTCTCTGAAGTAACTTAAATTTTGAATTTAGATGCAGACAGTCGGATCAGAATCCGGGCAATTCGGTCCTTGGTAGAATGCATCGGGCCCTTTTAATATTCGTGTCAAAACAGATCTGACGGTCGAAATCTAAACTTAAAATTTGGGCTACTTTAGAGGGGTTGTAAAGTGGGAAATAATGGAGAGCATGAGAGGGAGGGAGATCGAGCCGGCGCCTCTTTATTTTTTTTTGTTTGTTTTGGTTTTGTTTATATTATTGTTGATTGACTGGAATTAGTTAAGAGAGAAAAGAGCTGGCTGGTGCAGCACTGCAAATTCTGGATAAATTTATCTCCTTCTGTTGTTACTGAGTAGTTAGAGGATGGTTAAGGTCAAATCTGAGCTGTTTAAGTAACAAACAAACAGGGCGCATCTGCTTAATTATTAGTAGACGGATCCGAGGCGCGGTTGGATAGAATTCGTATCCTCTGAGATATCTCAAACTTTGCGTGACTTTTTGGAATATCTCGATCGTTCAAATACATTCTACACGAATCTCAAAGCACAAATAATACTGGCCCCCCTACGGTTTCCCGAATAGGCACCGGACACGTCGGTCACGCAAAAGTTGAGATATCTCAGAGGATACGCAATGCAGCAACATTATGTCCCACGAATTTGATCGCAGATTCAATGAGATTGAGGAGACCTATAAATTGGTGTGGCAAACCTATCAACGGTACCCTGCAATTGCATATTTGCATAGTAACATAACTTGCATATAATTCATTTTTTTTAACGTTTTTGAACCGAATACTGAATAAAACGCAAAAAAAAATATTATACATTTTCTTTGCGAATAAAATGCAAATCACGAATTATTTGCGAATAAAAACACAATTTTTTTTTTTTTTGGGTTTTTCAAGAAAACCAAATCATTCTTGAATTACATCCGAATTATTACCGAACCACGAATTTTTGACCCTGCTGAACCGAACCCGAACTATTCATTTGTCACTATAGTACCTTGTGGAGATCTGCATATGTTGGTATAATACAGATCGGATGAAAGCATTTTATTTTCCGTATCCATCCCGTTATGATAATAAAAAAATGACATGTATCCGTATCCAACAAATTAACGAAAAAATCCTTATTTGCCTTTTTTATTAAGGTAAAAGTCGGATAAACGAATAAAAATATGTAATTGACATTCCAATTTGTATTTTTGGTGAAATATTTTTTAAAATAAGAAAAATAAAGAAATAATGAACAATAAATACAACTAATCTATATTATGAAAGCTTTATAGGGTAACAAGTAAGGAATGATGTTTACCCATACCCTTACCCTTATATGTGATCAATGCGGAGCGCATTGATTACTTTTAATATTTATAGACTCGGTATGCTATCGGGTCGGATTGTAAGTGTACAATCCTATTGAGTAGTATATTCGAGGTTGATCCATAGGGAGTATTGGTTTAGAGTTTTGAGCAATCAAATCACAATCGTTTGAAAGGCGTAGACGAAACCTGAAAATTGAGAGCTGTAATTATGATCGATATGTATTTGGCAAAAATTAAAAGTAAGTAAAATAAAGATAGAGATGTGAATTTCTAGGGTTTTGGCACATTATTGTTACTTCAATTCACTTTGATATTTAGACTTTCTATAAACTGTTTTCCAATTGTTGTAATGGGGTTACTATAAAGATATTGTGATGTTTTATCCTCAGATGCATAAATGCCTGAACTCTCATTGGGATAACTATAAAGACACTGTAATATTTCATCTACTGATGCGCAAATGGGATCTCTTCATGGATGTTACTAGAAAAGACACTGTGATGTTTCATCTACCGATGAACAAATGCTGGAACTTTCGTCCTGCGTTTTGTTGTTCCAACTAGTGGTTTTCCATCTAAGGTTGTCTTCACACTACCCTAATAATTCCCATCGTCCTTGACTCGTCCATCATAATTCATATTTTTTTCCTAAGGCACTGTCACTTACCATGACAAAATAAATTAGATCATCAATACCAAGTGAAAGGAACATAATATACAAAAGCAGATCAAATTAACAAAAGGTTACACAAATATAGAAATATATTATCAAAGTTTTATGAGTAATAAGGTTTACTGTCTAGCCCTAAGAATCTAAAATTAGTCACAGAACAACATGTTTACAAGAGGCTCAAAGAAGATACAAACAAGTAGTACTTCCTAACTAGCCTCAACACACTCCTTTCTTCTTACTTAATAAAAATAAAACACCAAAATACATAAAGATATGTTCCTCTTCAGTCCAGAGGACTTATATAGGAGTGAGGGGTGCTTGGAGATGATTGGGGTCCAAGAAACCTGGTATGGATACAACTTGCGAAGTAATTCACCAAGGGACGCCTCGATTATATACCGTATTGGCTGATATAGTCCGTAATGGGACTATATCGCTGAAGGACTTAATGCGATCTGTAATGAGCTCAGGTCTGTATCAGCCAATATGGGCCGTAACAGAACTTAAGTTGGTGAGTGCCACTTATCCGATTGATCTAATTCTTGCTCCAATTGATGTGAAATAGCCCCAAAATATGTTTCCAGCAATAAAATATAAAGTAGAGCAACAATAATCTTTTTCTCTAGTTAATTAAATATAAAGATGAGATAATGGGGCAAAATCTAAACCAAAATCATACGTAATTCACTATCATTTCGACGTTGATCAATATGTAATACTAACAAAAAAAATTAACCTTACCCATACTCGTGCTTGATAAGTTCACGAAAAGAAAACCTTACGTATACCTATTTGTTAAATATGATACGGATCAAGATTAACGAATAAAAAAGTGTTATTGATACTTGACATCCTATTTGTTTGTTTTAACCTGACACAAATTTTAAAACATGCCTCCCTATAATCCAAATAGATAATGAAATTGTTTTGGCGCGGCCGGAAGAAATTGTTGTGCCGCAGAGGATATTTATGCGGAAAAGAATAATTTGCATTGTCAAATTTGTTTCTTTTGTACCTTTTGTATAAAAAGTTGCAGAATTAAAATTCAGTATACCATCTGACAACTTTTGTTATGGTATTTTAAAAAAAAAATCTTCTTATGATTCTATAAATTTCAATACTTAATTTTGTAAACCAATTAAACAGTAAAGTCGAATAAAACTAGGTAAAATCATAACTTTCTGAGGAACAAAACAACCAGATTCAATTTAAAACATACCCCACATCGTCAAAATGTTGTACATCAGCCGAAGCAACTCCAAAATCGGGCTTTAACAGAACAGACTCGAGTAAAGGTTTCATGACACTATCCATGTAAGCTACGAAACCATGCCCAAGATATTCACACACTGTTGTTGTTGCCTGCATAATATATCATATAAAAATCAGAAAACTCATGCCACTTTTTCCCCTTCCTTTCTCCTTGAATTTTTTTAAAGAGTGTGGCCATGCTATAACTGCTTACCAGAAGAACATAGTTTGTTACTGGGTCATATGGATCCAGTGAACTTTGCAGTGATATCAGTACCCCCATGACCTACGAAATTAATTTCATGCATAAGAAATAAGATGTCACATCAATTTAAACAATAGAATAATTTACTTTAAAATCAATAGGTTGTATAGCTCGTTACCACTTGAACATGCTTGCTAAATTTATCCTTTCCAGCGGACAAACCGACCGCAATGACGCAATCTGCTGATTTGGCAAGAAGCATTCTATGTTTCTTGTAGGTTGCATTCGTCAAAATATGCATTAGATGCCGCATGACTGCATCATAATACTTGTCGAACTGGCCCTGGTCAAAGATATAGCATGAAACATTAGAAAAAAGATACCAATTAACACTTCACAACACCGAAAATGTGTAACCTAAAAACATACCGAAGCTGTTTCTGCAACAGTAGTCAGAGCAGATACAGCTTCCTCTTGCACCATTTGTGTCCCTTTCTGTGTAGAGAAAGCTCAAAACTTTGCTAAACTGCATGTATTAACCAAAAACCTAAAGAAGTTGCACATTGATGCAAAATAGGTACCTCTAACAGCAGGACTAATTTTTCAACAATTATATGCAGGCACGGTTTGAGGATATCATCATCGCATATCTCAATGAAATTCATGAGTGCCATTGTCGCAGACACCTGAAAGTTCCAATAGCTATACTAATTTGAACAAGTACCATCCAATGTTGAAATTATGATTCGAATTCATCTAGGAGTGATAGTCAGTTATTTTGTCTATCAAATCGGATCGGATCCTGTCAAGCCCATCAGTGGTCAAGAAAATTAGTGACCTATACACTATCTGTCAATCTATTAGGTAGGACTGGTTTGAGGAGATATACTGACAAGGTATCAGATCACTTATCACGTTAGGTAGACCCATGGTCCGCATTTGTCAGATCAGATATTTTGATTCCCATTTGAATACATTTAGCTTTTCTTTCTAATGAGACATTTGGATACTGGAGGTTTATTTCTAAAGAGGGCAATTGGAAGTACAATATATAATATTGACAAATACATGCAAAACAGGTTAGTCCTAATTAAGATATTTTTGTAGGAAATGACTGACTTATTGGGTTAGGTAGGCATACTTAAATCGAACCAGGCATATACAGCAAAGTAAAGATGAAAAGCAAGGTACTTGCCTGTATACAAGGGTTCTCAAACTCATCCATGGCTGTACCAAGAGCACTCAAAACTATGCCAGGGAATAGGCTTTCTGAATCTATCTCCTACATTAAAAAATAGCCATAAGATCAGCACATGCTTAGGAAGAAATGTTACAAAGCCCATGAATTAAAAAATTTGTACCTGCATAAGAAAACAACCTGAAATGGTTAGATAGACTAATAAAATTAATCACCATATTAAGCTTCAATTAAGCATCAATTGTGGATAAAGCCACATCTGCTAATTTGGACTTAATCTGCATCAAGGCTTAAATTGGCCCAATTTGGCCTCTTTATCCTCAATTTTCAAGCCTGATTAAAACCAACCAAAGCCAAACAAGATAAAGGAAAGGCAAGAAGGAGATCAACCCAAGAAACATATTTTCCAGTTAGACATGTAAATTTGACTAGTTTGAGACCTTGATACACTTTTGCATAGAATATCTCAAAACTTGGAATGCAATCAATTGCCACAATTAACCCTCAGTTTTGTGATCACACCTCTATTTACCCTGAATTGAGAGTAGACACCAACTAAACAAAGAAAATCAAGAAAAGATTTAGATGGAAAAAAAAATCATCAACGAGTTAGTTGGCATATGCACAATCCTCCAATATATACCAGTACGAAACATATCCATAGGAACCACAACTATTTACCCTCAGTTTTGTGATCACACCTCTATTTACCCTGAATTGAGAGTAGACACCAACAAAACCAAGAAAATCAAGAAAAGATTTAGATGGAAAAAAAAAATCATCAACGAGTTAGCTGGCATGTTCACAATCCTCCAATATATACCAGTACGAAACATAGCCATAGGAACCACAACTTGGTCATATAGGATTTATAGACTCACCTTAGAACAACCTTGTGAAATCCGGGAAAGTGAAATAAAAGCCGCATGCTGCTTCTTCCAATCAGGATCACTAAAAAAACCTGGCAGCAAGTATTCGGCAACCTCGAGAAGCTTATCTCCACCTAGTGCAAACACAAGCCGGTCTAAACACTCCAGTGCAAATGTGTAGTTACCTGACTGATTCAGTTCTTTGTCTTGTGACTGTGCTTTAAGCCATGCCATGTCATCACCCACATCAAAGAGCATTTCCAATATTGCGGAAAAAGTTATGGGCACATGCAGCGGGATCCTACACCGTGCGGCCTTTGACCCTGAGCATATATATATTGTATTAGAAATGGTTTATTCATTGTAATTGAAAAATAAAATAAAATGCCGGGAGTACCTGGGACCGGCTTTCTGGCCTCTGCAAGAGTAATCACAAATTCCAGTGCCAGGTGTTTGGTCCCTTCTTCTAACTTGTCACTCTCTAATAAATTTAGAATAGACAGAACTACGTCTGTACTTTTTACAGTATCACGAATGAAATTCGGCTCAACCCCGGCAAAATCAATCAGCAGCTTCAGCACCTTTGGCACGACAGTTAATTCCTCGTCAAGAACCGCATTGGATATAACACGAGGAAAGAAACGTAGCAGACTTTGAAGCTTGTTGCGGTCCTTAGAAGGAGGTAGAGACTGTACTAATCTACAGTAAGCCGATAGAGCCGCGACACGCACATCTGACAAGGTCGGATGGGCCATACTGAATGAAAGAATGGATCTTAGAATAGGTATCTTCGGCAAAAGTATATTGGCTAATGGTTTTGCTATCTGCGAAAGGATACCAAGATTGGCTTCTAACAAGATTGGTGGTTGGTTTTTACTTGTAGCCATTGAAACAATAACGAAACGAAGGAGCTCTGGATATTGGGGGTAAAGAGGTACTAAATTGGAAGCAAGTTGCGCGATTGTGTCGCTTTTAGCATTGGCAACACATCTGAATTCCTCTTCTTGGAGAGATAAGAGGATGATTATTCTGAGGTAAAATTGGCAGAATGGGGAGAGGCGAGGCCAGAGGTAGAAATCGGAGATTGGAGTGAAGAATTGTCGGAGAAGGATAGCAGCGGTGAAGCGCATGTCGCGGAGTGGAGAGAAGAGGAGAAGGGAAGTCTTGAAGCAAAGAAACTGGGGGTAATTCTTGGAGAAGGATAGTAACAAGTGTTCGGCGGAGAACCGTTTGATAGAAGATTCAATATGAGTTGCGTGAAAGGTTGTTCGTGGAGGCCGAGTAACTTGTCGGTCAATTGTTCACTCATGATCGGACGGAAACCGAGGCGGAGTAACTCGTCGTCGGTCAATTGTTGACCCATGATCGGAGAACGGACGGAGGGGGTGCAGTGCAGAGCTTGGAGGTAACAGGTGAGAGGAGAAATGGAGAAGGGAGTGGGGAGAGTGGGGGGAGAGTGAATTTGTTCCGTTGCGACTTGCGAGTACAAGTGACTATTTGGAATTGCTGGTGGGCCCAGGGTTCCGTGACTGGGTTGGACTAGGCGGAACTGGACCAGGTCTACGAGAGAATTGGGGGGACGAAGAGAACTGCAGTCCGCGACTGATCCGAGCGCGCAAGAGTATTCTTTACTAGGGGTGTCGACGCCGATTTTTTTTTAATAGAAAAAATAAAATAAAAAATATAAATTATTATGGTCAAATTTGAAATCTTAAAAAACCATTACTAGACGTTATAAATCATAACGTTCATATAATTCACATTAATTAATCCCTAACTAATGCAACAAGGAAAAAAAAACAAAGAAGTGACAAAGAATAATATCTAAAAAATGCATGTTAAATCTTATATTAGCTCAGATCTCTGGACGTTATTCTTAATAACGTTCTGTATTTTTTTTTTCCTGTTTTAGCTAACTAGGAGTCAATTAATTTTGATTATATAAATGTTATAAATCATCACTATTTTTTTTAGATTTCAAATTTTATCAAAATCTTTTCCAATTATCGATATTTTTTATTTTATTTTTCTATTAATAAAATAATCGGATGTTGACGGTACAAAGTCGGATTAAAATATTTTTTTAATCTATCACCGTTACAAATTATTATTACTTGTATTTTAGATTTATCATTATAAATTAAATTATTTGTACTCTATTTTTATATATTATAGTTGTTGGATAACAAAAGAGTAACAGATAAATAATGAAGGGGAATTCCGCACAATCCCGGTCTGCCCACGACCATCTACCTGCTCCAGAAGAGATAATTAGAGAGGGAAAGGAAGGAACGCGAGTACTGCAATGAAGAGAATGCGGGAGAACACCGTGTACAAAAGTTCCAAACTTCGCACCCTACGATTTGGGGTGTAGCTTTTACTGTAGCGAGGTAACGCGTGCGGCTCCTCCTTCCTTTCTCTTCTTTCTCTTTCCTCTCCGTATTGGTTTTGTAGAGCACAACCTAAATGAAATTCGGTTCTGTCGAACATGACGCTAAAATTTCAAATAAAATCAAGAATCAGTACACTTTTTAAAGTTTAGCAAAAGATGATTAACATCAGTCGCGAGTTTACTACTTGTTTAGCCGAATTATGAATTTGACGGGTTTAATTATGTTATTATATATTGGAAAAGGAAATATTGACCAACTAACAAAATATATATTAAAATAAAAGATATGTTCTTTGTATATAATAGGTTGTGTGTCTAATTCGGTCCAATTTAAATATGCTTAGCAACAGTGCCCTTTGCTTTGATTTGGGGGTGACCGTTGAGAATCCTCAAAAGAGAACGGCGGGAGAAGAAAGAAGTAAAGGTGAATGGGCTGTTATATGGGCTAAATGGGCCAACATTCAATCATTAAAGCATTTTAAATAAAAATGGATATTCCTCGAGCCGGCATTTTTTTCCATAACCAAAAAAATAAATAATATAATATTAATAACTAAATTTTAAAAAAAAATTTATCCATAACCAGACCGCCCAAATGTGGGGCGGTCCAGAACCCTATCAGACCGCCCCCCCACTGGGCGGTCCAGGACTAGCGAGCCGCCGGGTGGGGGCGGTGCCGCTTAATTTTTTTTTTTTTGTATTTTGTGTATAAAATGATTATTTTCTCTCTCCGAGTCACAATAATCCACTCACTCTTCTTCCAAACCGACTTCTGCTCTCAAACAGTGTTGCGAGGCGATTTTTTAGGCGATTGCAATCAACAGTGCGCTCAACAGTGACCGAGGTTTTTTTTTTAATTTTTTTTTAAATGTTAAAAATTTCATAAATAAGCAAAATAACTAATATTGAACGACAAATTTGTTTTCTAATGTCAGAAAAAAAACTCAAAAATGTTCATTGCATTGTACTTGGGTGGAAAAATCACGAAAGGAGAGTTCGGATGCCAATATTCGAAAGATACGACTTACGGCTTCCAGGTGAATGCCAATACTTCAATTTATGAAGTAAAGGAAATAATAATGCAACAAACCGGTTGGGACCGTGTCCAATTTACCGTACAAAATTTATTTTTTAGAATTGGCAACTGTGTTGCCGGTTTCAAAATTTTTTTTTTAATATTTATTTTTTATTTTAGATGAATTAGTAAAAGTTAGTTTAAATTTAAAGTAGATTATTAGAAGATACCAAAATAATTATAGATGAATTAGAAAATGCCAAAATAATTTTAGAAAAAATAGAAAATAGTGAAATAATTTTAGTTAAATTAGAAAATACCAAAATATACAAAATTCAAAATGAATAATTATTTTCATTAATTAATATCAAATTTTGAAAAATAGTAAATGATGCACCCTAAAAACTCTAAAAATTCGAAAAATCGATATCCGACGGTCGGATCGGGTTGGAAAGTAAGTTAGCTTGGTTTTGAGGTTCTGGAGCTCCTGTCAAAATTTCAGCCCGATCCGACGGACGGATCAAAAGTTACGCCCCTTTTCGTGATCAAATTGTTTGGTACAATTCGTTTCGATTGGGTTGGGGAGAAATATATGAACATAATGGGTATATCAATTTGTTTGGTACATTTCGTACCAATTGGTGAAAAGAAAAAAAAATTTTTTTTTTTAAAAAAAATTTACCCTTCTCGGGGTCCGAACCCAAGAACCGTGTGTAAGCGGTAAGGGTAGATTTCAAATTCAACGCGAACTTGTATGTATAAAAATTTCGGGGATTACCGAGACTCTGGAGAGAGAAAATAATCATTTTATACACAAAATACAAAAAAAAAAAAAAATAAGCAGACCGCCCCCACCCGGCGGTCTGCTAGGGTCCTGACCGCCCAGGTGGGGGCGGTCTGATAGGGTTCTGGACCGCCCCACATTTGGGCGGTCTGGTTATGGATAAAAAAAATTTTAAAATTTGGGTATTAATATTATATTATTTATTTTTTTGGTTATGGAAAAAAATGCCGGTTCCTCGAGTAAGTTACCTTCTGGTGCATTAATCTGTTACAAATAATCGCCTCATAACTAGTAGAGATTGCGCAACATACAGTGGCGTGGCGGTCCACTGTCACTTGAATCCACTGTTCATCGGTACTTATTTTATTGCTTGCTACACAACATATGATAACTATGTTTGCCACAAAGTATTCACATTCTGTGGCCACGTATCCGGTATCCACTCCCCGAATTCGCATCCTCTGAGATATCTCAAACTTTGCGTGACTTTTTGGAATATCTCAATGATTCAAATACGTTCTGCACGAATCTCGAAGCACAAATAATAGGGCCCCCCTACGTCCCCCCTAATAGGCACCGGACACGTCGGTCACGCAAAAATTGAGATATCTTAGAGGATAGACACCCCCCCTTCCCCTGCCTCTGAAAGCTCTGTGAGGCGCAAATCAAATCTCCTCTCCTTCGTCGGAAAACAGCTCAGTAAAATATCCGAGGCAAGGATACTCTCTCTCCAACTTTAGCCTTCAATCTTCTCTAATGGCGATCGCTTCTTTGCCAGAAACTGCCTCCTCCCTTCTAGAACCTCCCAAGCTTCGACCTTCCCCATTAAAGTACTATCCCCTTTTTCGCGCCTCTCTTCGTCCCCAGGTCCCTTTCAGAAACCACCAACAAATCCGATTTACCCCTCATTCTTCCCTCCACATGAATCTCCGTAGACAAGCAACCCAACGTATTACGTTTCAACCCACTGAAGTCGACCCATTGAACCCGTTAGAGAAGCTTCAAAATGTAATCCTGAAAATCATAAATTCGCTCAAAAAACCCGCCATAGCCGCTATTCTTCTCAGTGTAATCGTACTAGGAGATCCGTACAGTGCGCTTGCTGCCTCTGGTGGAAGAATTGGCGGGTCCTCTTTCTCTTCTCGTTCCTCAAGGGGCTCTGCATCGCACTCTTCATGGAGTTACTCTGCACCAGCGCCGTCGTCCAGTTCTTTTTATTCGGCGCCGTTCTATTCTTCTCCATTTGTTCCCATGGGACCAGTTGTTGGTTTCGGGTTTGGAGCCGGGTCAAATTTCCTTCTTATCATGATGGGTTTCATGGCCTTTTTATTTTTGACCGGGTTTCTTTCCGATTCTTCTGGGGGTAGCGTTCTTACTGAAACACAAAAGACTAGTGTTATAAAGCTTCAGGTTTGATCAACTCTTTCTTTCATATATTCTGGAAAGAAAAACAAAGAAGCAAAACCACTACCACCTCACTGGTACCTAGGAATAGGTATGAGTATGAACTCCCTACTACTGGGCACATAAGCCCTACTGGTACCAATTCTCAAATCGGTACCAATTACCTACAAGCCTGGTATCTACCCCTTATCAGTCTTTCCCATTTTATTACAAGTTTGACAAAACTGTAAAAACATATGCATAAAACAACCTTTTTTAGTCTTTCATATCTTGTAATTCCATCTATGCAAGTTGTATCATGTTTAATTGAAGAAAAAGTATTGTTCTCTGTGCTCTAGGTTGGCTTGTTGGGCATGGCAAGATCATTTCAAAGGGATCTTGATCAGTTAGCAGAGAAGGCCGATACTTCTACCCCGGCTGGATTAAGCTTTGTTCTTACTGGTATATAATTAGACCATCTATGTTACATTGTTACTAGAGTTCTCAATTCTTGCAAACCTGAATTGGATGTAGTGTGTTATTAGACCTCTGACCCAACTGGGTTCAATTCTTGCAAACCTGTCACGATTCTCAAAGCAGGTACTCCTCCCCCCCCCCCAATCCAAACCCATATAGGCACCAACACGATTTTGGCTCTTCTGGAAGTTATTCTACACTGTAGGGTCCCACAGGGGATACTCACCCAACCCAAGTTGGGACCTTGTGGGGTGGGTGTGGCCACACATAGGACCCACCCGATCTATAATGCATTTTTAATTTTAGACACACGTAATTGCATAAAGTTATGTTATATTTTTTTGATGAAAATCCTAGTCAAACATGCTCAATGTGTGTTACGCCCCAAGTGAGGTGGTCAGTTTTTCGGGGGAGGGATTTGTTGGGGGGGTGGGGGGATGGTTGCATATCGTACCAGTCAGGTTGTTATGGCCCTACTTATTGCGTTTACTTCACTTTTAGTAATTGAAACCTAGACTAGATGAGATTGCTTCGTTTGAATTTTCTAAATCATGATTCTAATCCTGGCCTTTGATTTGATGGCATTAAAAGGGTAGGAGTACTGATTGCCTTAACTTCCACCCTTAGCAAATACATTCTTGGTTTGTTTTTGTTATTCTGGGGTTAAATATAATTTTATATATCTGTTGTAGAGACAACATTGGCTTTGCTTCGGCATCCTGATTGCTGCATCTCTGCTTACTCGTCAGTACGTTTTTCCCATCATTATTCTTTCTTTTCTTTTAATTTAGTACATGCAAAATTTTGAAGATTCATTTCATTATTCATAATAATAAAATGGTACCAACTTTTGCTACTGTATTGGTTATTTGTTTGAATCAGACACACCCCACATTTTGGGGTCATGAACACTTTCTCGCTTAAAAGTTCAAAGGTAAAGCTACATAAACCTTGTATTTACTTGTTATTTTCACCACTCATGGCATGGTAAAACTGACAAGGTTTTTGCAGGTGGATATAAAAAGAAGTGTGGAAGGTGGAGAGAAGCGGTTCAACCAACTCTCAATTGAGGAAAGAGGCAAATTTGATGAAGAGACACTTGTTAATGTGAATAATATCAAGAGGCATAAATCATCGAGCCAAAGGTCAAGCAGCTTCAGTAACGAGTACATTGTGGTATGTATATTGTACAAAATAATTACATATATCAAAGTACCTTCCTTTTTCCATTTTGTTAGAGGTAGGTTAAAGGCACCTGTTTTCATGTTCCTCTATTACACCATATATTGTGTTTTGGTTCTTAAATCAATGCAAAGTCCTACCTACACAACTGGAGTGGAATTTTTTTATTCCATTTCTGTCCTGAGTTTGGCATGGTCTCTTCTTTGATGAAGAAACTTTTTTTGCCAGCTTTTGGGCATGGAATGATTATAGAGTAAATTGGTACAAACTGCAATTTTTATGACTGGAACACAAAGGGTAGAATTTTTAGGAATCAAAATGGGGAGTTATGCGATACTCAGTGACCACGTACGTAATTACACACCCTCTTTTGTAATGGAATTTTTTCAATTGGACCTCCACATTATTCTTTGGAGGTTAACGCAAATGCAGATGCCCCCATTGTATTTTGGGTAAAATTTTGAGGTCACTTTGCTTAGAATCTATAATCCATATTTGGTAATTTATGTTGATTTATCCCTTTACATCACTCTGTCACCTTTTCCATTAAATACACAGAAGGAATTTGATGTGGAGGATAACATGGACTGTGTTTTTTTATCATTCCGTTGTTCCATCATTGTATTGAACAATTTGGCTATGAAGCGCAAATATGGATATAATTCAAGTTATAGTGGGTCTGGAGGGATAAATCAAAGTTGAAGTGAATAAAGTGGATTCTGGCAAATTATGCTGACTTCCAAAAACAATTTTGTACCCAGATCTTTTGTCATATTGCAAGTCAAATTCTCATCAACTTGATATTGACAGATTACAATTTTGGTTGCTGCTGAGGGAGTTCATAAGCTACCTGTGATCAACTCGAGTTCTGATTTGAAGGTTGCTTTACAGAAGCTTGGTTCCATCCCTTCAAGTAAAATTATGGTACAAAAGCATGTTTCTTTCATCTTCTTTTACAAAAATTACAATCCAATGTGTTGCCTCTTATGCAAATGCTTAATTGGTTGTTTGCAGGCTGTTGAGGTGCTATGGACCCCGCAGAACGAGAGTGATACGCTATCAGAGAGAGAATTACTTGAAGACTATCCACTTTTGCGGCCACTATAGAGAAGATTGTTGTCATTAACCAGCAAGTAATATTTGTAAATATTCATGTGCATAAAGAAAATTCATGTTTGGTCTGAATGAATACATTACATTAGTTCACAAGAGATTTGTTGAAACACTTCATTTTTTTGAGAGATACAGAGAAGCAAAAAAAAATTATGCAATTTTTACATGGATGGCTTTTCGGGTGAGATCTCCAAAATTTTCTGATATTACATTTACGGACCAGTTTTATCATGATCAAAATGTGAAGGTATAGTAAGCGAATTGAGAGTAGGTCCGATGGGCATCGGACCTATCTTTTTCGATGGTGAAATCACCATCAGATTTGCATTAAAATTCGTGCAAATATTTTTCAGTTTCCGTGTGCATATATCTCAATGATAATCAGACGGTGTTTGAGCTAATTGAATCTAAAAGTAGGTCCGATGCCCATCGGACGTACTCCTATCTCATAGTAAGCAAAGAGTTTTGAGACTTGTATTTGATCTCAATTTTCATTCGATTTGCAATTAAACTTGTCATGGTACGATAAATTGCATGTGAAATTTGGCTCCCGCTTTATAATTTCTCGGTCACTTAAACCAGCACATGTGACATGTCTCTGCGCCTTGAATTAAAAACCCAGGTGGTGCTTCTCTGAAACTTTCAGCCTTTTCTTTTCCCTTACGTTTCCGTTTTCTCCCCAAGCAAAGGCTGTTGACTAGCTGTAAATCTGTAATGACAATTCTCCAAATTGGGTGCTGTTAAAACAGTTCTATTTGGAGTCCGGTGGCATTTAGAGAGATTTTCTGAAAGCCCTCGTCTCTTTACGTATATATATAGTGTAGACTGTAGAACCGCTGATTTAGGGCAACGCGAGCTGTGTCTCTGTAGAATTCAGATTCAGTGCAATACATGAATACCTGAGTACAATGAGATTTTATCTGAGTCGTCAGTTTTAATCTGACACGAACTTCAAAACAAACCCCTCTATATCTAAATAGACTAGTCTGTATCTAAATGGATTACTTCTGATCCAGCAGGAAGTATTGTACTCAGTTGATACCTGAGCGAATACGACTCACTTGGAGATAGAAGTTCAATTCTCATGAAAAAAGCATATAAAAAATACTTTTTCTCTGCATAGGATCTTTAATAAAAAGAAAAAAAAATGCGTATACAGTGCTTTTCACTCTGGACCTTTCCAGAAAATTAATCATGATTCTCTGTTCTTTTTCTCCACTAAGGAACAGTAAGGGATACATGAATACATGATAACAGACATAGATTGAAGAAAAACATAGATCAACAAAAGCTAAAATAATTTGATCCATCACTATATTAATTACTAAAGGTGCATGCATAAAACAATCAGAAAACAGGAGCGCCGCTGAAAGTCATGGCGTAAAAGAATAAGATCACAGTGACTAGAGCCCAAAGTAGCTTCGCGGTGAGAACTAGAAACAACAACCTGACAAGCAACACCAAGACAAGCGCCTCAGCGATAACACCGATTGCACTCTCTAACGCCATCTTTTGCTTTTTGGGAGAGAAGAGGGAGAGACACAGTGGTCTTTCAAAAAAGGACAAAGAGTTTGGTGGCTGTGAGAAGAGGAGAGATCACTGATAGAATAAACCAGAAGACGGTGGGAGTAAAAGTGACACAACCTATTTAGTCAATTGTGGAGAATTTTTTTATCTATAGAAATTATAATAAAATAATGTGGATTATTATACTGATTGTTTTGAAATTTAGATTATGTAGAAGAAATCGAATTTTTCTTATCCCTTAGAAACAGATTGAAATATTTTTCGGTCCTACTAGAAATCATATATCACTTCGTATCTACATCGTAAAAAATCCAGCACCTCAAAGAGAAGAAGAAGGTGGTGGTAGTTACTTTCAAGCCGACGTGCCATGTTTCGGTTTAGGCAGGGAAGTCTGACTTTCAACCTATATAATAAACTAGTGTTGTGAAAATATTTGTTTAGACTTATTAATTGGCTGATTAGTTATTAATGATCAAATTGTTATGGATTTTTCATATTAATCAGTTGATTATTCCGGATCATGATCGATTAATCGCTTTGTGGTATTATGTTCGTCTGATAAGCGTATATCGTTATTTACAACACTGAATCAAATATATGGAGGTCAATTACATAAAAATCTTCTACGATTTTTCATTTTGATGAGTCTCATTTTGAGAAATTCCTGGAATAATAAATTCAGGTAAGGTTAAAATCAAGCTATTTTTATCTAAATTATATAGAAATTATACATAAATACAAAATAATTTTAAAAAAAATTGAATATCAATTAACCCATTCATCTTTCTTTCCAAAGACATGAATTCATGGAATAATAAATTCAGGTAAGGATCAATTTTATAAAATCAAGCTATTTTTATCTAAATTATATAGAAATTATACATAAATACAAAATAATTTTAAAAAAAATGAATATCAATTAACTCCATTCATCTTTCTTTCCCATGTCTTTGGATTTAGACATGTCCGGAACATGTACCATACCAAACACGTCAAAATTTTTACATGTGTACAACACATTAAACGGCACATTACAACTTGATAAGTCATGTTGGTTTATTTTTATTTTTTTTTAGATTTTGGTAATTTATTATTTTAAAAATGTTTACTAATGCTAAAAATTCTGAAATAAGTTAAATTATATTTTATGTAAGTTTCAGTTTTTTTTCACAAAATTTGTATTTTGGTATAATTTGAGAAAATATTCGCAAGTAGTAAAAAAATTGAGAATTTTATTTTTGAAAGTAATGAAAATTATAACATGACGTGCTTTATTCGTGACATGTCGGGCCTGTATCTAAATGTGTCGTCTTTATGTGTGTCAACTTTAAAAAAATAGAACACAACATGGACACATATTAACAGAACACGTCCAACAAGATGTGATGTGTCCTTAACTGTATGTACTGATACGTGTATCCAACACGCTGGCATTTGTAATACACTAAGGTGTTGGGTTATGCACACGAGAGAAGGGGAGATTGGCCGAGGCAGAGGCGGATCCAGTGTACACCAAGAGAGCAACTGTCCTCTTGGATTTTGAATTTTAGTAGAGATATATCAGTCATGACTGACTTTGCTCCTCTTAAATTTTTTTGCCCCTTTCTGAATATTTAGTTGGTAATTCGGGTTAAATTTATAATTATAATTAAAATAAATTTCTTGAATTATGATTGGTAATTATAATTATAAGTCAGAACATTAGAAATTACAAGTCAGAGCATTATTTTTTTATCGAATATCCAATTAGTTAATGGGTTTAAATCTAGTTAGCTATTTAAATCTGATTTGATATTTTTTTGCCCCTCGGACGAAAATCATGGATGCGCTCCTGGAGTGAGGGTTGGATTTATATTTCCTTTAGAGCTAGATTTTATGCGGCTCAATCAATGTAGACAGCTACGGGGTGTTCGGCACATGTGGTGGGACTAAATTTTAAGTGAGGCTAAGGAGCACTTATTCGGTAAAATCAGATTAAGAAAAGGTGCTAAAGAGACCAAAAAAAAAATACTAAGGTGGCTTAATCCAATACAATTGGTGACTTAAGAATCCGGGCAAGAGATCCAAAAAACACTTAATCTGGACAATATGAACAAATCTTAATCCGGACTAAAAATATATTGTTAGATGGAATTAGAAAGGTAAGAAATCTAAGAGAAAATGAGTGCTAAAAAGAGATTGTTGAACACCCACTTAATGATAATGATATCCAAATGAATTGAACAAAAAAATAGTCCTTTCAATGAAATCAACATTTTTATACCATCCTATATATTTATTATTTTATATTATTAATATAAATAAAAACTAAATCTCGTTGCGGGGAAGCGTAGTCACGGGAGAAAGCGACAGATACTATTATATGTTATGATCGACGAGCTGGTGAAAGAAAATTGTTTTCAGAGATGGTACAATTACACTTTATATTTATTTGTACATGTCCATATCAGCCATCAGATCAGTGTTTGCCGACACCATTGCACTTCAGCGTTACCTGATGGCTGGCTATCAGATGGATATGAACTGTTTGTCTGCATCGGAATTTTTAGTTCCATGCATGGATCTCAAACTGCAGCGTGGATACAAACTTTCTTTATATGGAATTCAATATTTACTAATTAAAAGTTGAATAGTTATGTAGTAATTTAATTAATAGAATAGTTGATACGTTCCGGTCCAAACAGTCTTGGGCTGCGCCGATCAGAATACGGACTATCTTAGGTGAAGAATAGTTCAGGATGATTAGTAAATGGAGTGTGTGTGTGTATTGAATAAAACTTAGTTCGGGTTCCTTAAGCAAGCAACTCTATCCCATTTGTGTTTTTTCTGTGTAATATTTTTCGTCCCCTTTCTTACCGAACTTCTGGGTATGTATTGGTTTTTATGTCGGTTTAGGCCCCAAGTCAGAATACCAACGACTTACTTCGAAGGTAGGTCGGTTTGGGGTTCGATTCGAGACACATCATGCTGACTCTGAACCAACATTGATTCGGGTTTTAACTCGAGTATTGTTAGTTGGTTCTGATATGTCCAAAGATGATTAGGCTATTGGTGTTCCGAATGGGCCCTTGCTTTATCTTTTTTTTTTTTTTTAGGCTTCATTGTTCTTGGGTCGTTAAGATCCATTCTTTAATGGTCATTATAAGACATTTAGTCCATAACTCTATTAATAGTTGTGTTATTAATAGTTGTGTAGTAAATTAATATTAATGCATTTATGTGGACGGAAGTCAAACTGGATAGCATATATTACTTCTTCTTAAAACAAAACTCGACAAAAATAATACAACTCGTCAAAAATGAGGTTGCGTATCATCTTTTTAAAATGCATCCCTCGACTCTATCGTGACAATTCCTTCCTAAAGAAGGGAAATATGAGGTGTAGGAGGATGCAATCTGGCGCAAGAGAGAAGTTTGAGCCAGGAATTGGTCTAATATGGTAGGTTAAAGTTCACACAAAAAAAAAGTTGAAAACTGAACTGTGTAAAAAGAAGATTTTATTATACAAAATTAATTTTTGAAATAGACAAAGTTGAATTCTGAAGCAACATTTCACGAATATATGAGTCTAATGTAGGAGTGGTAAAGAGCTAGTTCATCACAAGCTGGGTTCGGCTCAAGATCAACTCGTTACAACTACTGAACGAGTCGAGTGAGTTGAGATTAAGAACCCGAGTTAAAATCATAGCTCAAGATTATCAGGAGCCAGCTCAAAACTGGACCGAGCTAGCTCATTGAACTTTATTTGGCCACAATCATACAAATTAAAAATAAATAAAAATAAAGCCCATCAAACAAAACATAGTTTGCGTCATAAATTCATTTTCATAGCTTGAGTGATACTCTTAATTTATGTACAACTAAACAAATCAACTATCATAAATTAAATTTGAAACTAAATTCACACATCAAAATACCAAATCTCCAAATTCATACAAATAGTTCACAAATTAAATTTATACATACTAAATCAAACAAATTCATACAAATTCACAATTTTATACCTGAATCAAGCTGGCTCGTCAGCTCGCAAGTGAACTAGGTCTCAGTTCAAACTCGTTAATTTTGGACAGAGCTAGTGGCGAGCTGACTCGTTAACAACTAAGTTCACTAACGAACGAGCTATTAGCGAATGAATTAGATTCAAGTCATGATCGATCCTTGACCTACGAGCTTTTTGGCCACCCTAGTCTAGAGTAGAAATAATTTTCTTTTCTAACTTTTGATATAGACAGATGAATACGTATCCTCTGCATTAACTCAAAATTTGAGTTAATACATCTCGACCGTTTGATCAGAATTTGAATCAATATAACTTAAGATGGAATGTATGGATCCTTTAATAATCGTGTCAACATAGATCGAACGGTCCAAATTCATTATGTATTAATAAAAATTTAAATTAATGCGTAGAATACAAATTCATAGACAGATGCCTACCCCTTGCTTTAATGTAGGCATGTAGCTCCGAAAAGGTTCGGGAGTTGTGAATAATTCAAGACTAAATATATTGGCTATATATTTAGTGACCCATGACAGAATGTTAGAACGTGGTATAATTTGTGATTTGAGTTGTGAGGTATGCAAAACACAATCAATTGAAACACATATGCACTTGTTTTTTGAGTGTAATTATGCGAGGGCATTTTGGACACATTTGAATTTTCTGCTGGGCTGCAATATGCTTCGAATGGGAAATTCTATTCAGAGTATAGTGGCTAAATCATGGAACTCATGTGGTACACGCGCAAGGAAAACACAATGGGCCAGTTTTTTCTTTGCTTCTTGCTGGCATCTGTGGAGGAAGAACAGCATTCTGTTTGAAGGTAAAGGCACAGAACCAAGAGGTGCAGCATATCAGGTGTATCAACAAGCAAGAATGTGGCAACACTTCTGTTAAGGATGTGGCTCTTATTTAATGAGATGTATTCTTAGTTTTTAATGGATGTATTACTAATGTAGTAAACGATGTATATTTACTGATAGCCACTATCAGTCTTTCAAAAAATATATATATATATTGGCTATATATATTGCTCTTCGATAAAATCTGAGTTGGAGAGAAAAGAAGAGAAGTATATTGAACTATAATTATTAAATTAAGGATTATAATTTTTGTTTATAGAGTTTCAACGTTAACTACGGCTATAATTATATATTTGGGTATTAACAATTGCCAATTATTTGTGTATGTATCTTATTTTTTAATTTTATTGAGTAGGTACGAGATTTTTGATATTGAATAATAAATATTATACTTTCGAGATTGGTAGAGAATATATATAAAAAAAATTAAGATTTAATACACACAGACACACACACACACACAAAGAGAGTTGGCTTAACTTGTTTTGGAAATTAAAGAGAGTGTTTTACTTTCTACTCATATCTTCATTTTCAAAGTTCAAATAGTCGATTCGAATTTTCTAACATGATCTTCATATTAAAATGTGCTTGGAGAACAAATTTTGTCATTTTTTGGAAATCTTTTACTATTTTTTTTAGAATTTTTGAAAATCTGTGTTTTTTTTAATTAGTATTATTATTATTATTATTATTATTATTATTATTATTATATTTAATAAAAAGCTGTGATTTTCAAAAATTCTAAAAAAATAGTATTTAAAAAAAATGTTAAATTTGGTCTCCAAGCACATTTTAATATGAATATCATGTTGGAAGGTTCGAATTGACTATTTGATATTTGAAAATGAAGAGTTGAGCGAGAAGTAAAACACCTTTTTAAATTCTCAAAGCAAGCTAATACTAATACTATAGGAATAAAGATCATTTTAATTCCCGTTTATTTTTGTTTATTCCAGTAAATATTTATTTCATATTAATTATTTTTTCCCGTGACTGCGTGTGATAATAAGTTTCATAAATTATGTATTGTAGTTTTATTTGTGCTTGAATATACATCGAATATATATATATAGGTTTTGGCTAATATGCTACGCGTAGCATAGAGACCTCCGTGCAACGGCTCAAAATTTGAATTTTCAAAATCCTAACGGTTGATCCAAACGTTAGATGTGTTCTACATATTGAAATGTGCTTAGAGACCAAATTTTATATTTTTTAGATTTTTTTTACTATTTATTAAGTCACTTTGAAAATCGTTGATCCAACGGTTTCATGTTTGGTTAAACCACCATTGGATCAGCGATTTTCAAAGTGACTTAATAAATAGTAAAAAAAATTCCAAAAAATGTAAAATTTGGTCTCCAAGCACATTTCAATATGTAGAACACATCTAACTATTCGGATCGACCATTAGAATTTTGAAAACACAAATTTTGAGCCGTTGCACGGAGGTCCTCTATGCTACGCGTAGCACCGTAGCCACGTCCATATATATTTATTTTACTTAGTTTGAAATTGATTTATTATTTTATTATTTATATAACATATATTTTTCTTGTTTACTTATGTATTTTTTCAATTAGTACAATCAGATAGTCGATTTTCAAGTATTTTTCTTGTTTCTAATAAACTTGGAGAAAGATATAATTAGTTGCTTTAAGAATGTTGTTTATTTTTTCTTTTGAGAAAAAGAAGAATGCTGCATTGCTGCTTTAGGACCTATTTCGGCAGCGTCTAATACTGTGGAAATTTTGGAAACAAAATGAGATTATAGATATTTTTTGGAGTTCCTAGTTTTAATTTCTATTTCTATATCTTGTGGATTTCTTTCTATCTCTTACTTTGTAATTCATGGGGTGGAAAAATGAACTCTCACCTCCTTTTCTTTTTCTAACTTCTGACCTCTTCGCTGGATCAGAAATCACTGGAGGAAAAAATAATTAAACTCAATGAAAAATATAAAAAAAAGTATGCAAATTCTTGTTAATAATACTAAAATTCCAAACAATAATAATTTATAGTGACAATAATACCTCACTACAACATGATTGTTAAAGTAAGTACCAACAATAATTAATGATCTCCTTCTCATTGTTCGTTAATCAAGCACTTCTTTTTCAGAGCAAAATCAAGCCTTTCTTATTTTCATTTTTTGGAACTACTATTTTTCTTTTTTAAGAAAAACAAGAATTTAATCTAAGTCCTTATTTGCTCTATTTATTAAATTTATTAGATTTTGATTAGGCTAAAATTGTTTGAAATACATAAATACAAAAAATTAAAACACAAGACTAATAATAACTTCAAATAGCATATCTACAGTACAATAATAATTGATCAGACACAAAACTAAAAATATTTAAACAAAAATGAATTTAAAAGTACAAAAAAAAAATTCAATTGAACAAAACACATGACAAATTTTTAATTTAAATTCATATTCTAACGTCAAACATAATCGTCCCAACATCCTACAACTTTCTCATGCACTTTCTGAATACCTATATTCTAAAATTTTCTATGGATTAAATGACTTTAGTTTTAACAAATTTAAAATTCCATTCTCATATTAAGAATTTTCATTCCCACAAAATTTTTATGAAGAATCTGTAGAGAAGTTGCAATTTTTATGAAAAACTAATTTACAGTGACAAATGGTACTGAACGGGTCACATAGTAACAGCAATAAATAGGAGATTTCAGATCAATAGCTGTTATTTGATATGCGCCACGCGATCTCTTAATTAGCAAGATCAACGGCTATGATTCAGGAGTCAATGAACTGCAGCTGCCCAGTCCAGCACAGGGCAAAGTCTCAACCAAATTGACCAGCTACAATCACACACATTAGGATTTTTAGTTCCCTCAGGTACCGGATTGAGTACAATACTCCCAGCTTGGCCAAAAGTCCAAAACTCAAAAAGTAATACTGTAATGCAAGGATATGTTTTGAGATTCGTGCATGATTAAAACTGACGACTCAAATCTCATTATAGACAGTCAGGTACTGCACCGAATCTGAATTCGTTGTTTACTTATTTAGGCCACAAACTTTTCTACTGAATAGGGGGACCAACCAGCGGGACCACTAGTCAGTTATGGAGAGTAAGTCCTCCCCAAGGCGATAACGAAGGTAGCAATTGCAATTTCCAGCAAAACCCAAGTCCCAGAGAAAAGGAAAACACAGATGGGGGCACTCTCTCTTTCCCTTCCTCTGGTTTCCCTCCATTCCAATCCGATCCTTGCCTCTCCAGTCCTTCCCTACCTAAGCTCTCCTTCTCCTCCTCGTCTGACTCTTCTCTCGCGCTGGGAATGCTCGGTGACCGTCATGGCCAGTAAAGAAGCGAAGAGACCAGGCGGCGGCCGTGAATCCCTGTTCTTTGACGAAAATGGAGTAGTAGATGACATGGATGGATACCTCAATTATCTCTCGCTTGAGTATGATTCTGTCTGGGACACTAAACCCGCCTGGTCAGTTAAAATCAATTTAAGCTTCTCTTTTGTTTATATACGCCACTAATTAATGCAATGTATTATACACGCAAAATTGTGACTCCGGTTGGGTTTCATTTCTAGCCTACCCCAACTTGTTCTTAGGAATAAAGGCTTGGTTGTTGTTGTTGTTGTTGTATTATACACGCAAAATTAATTTATTTTAAGTTTGTTCTGATGATCATTCGGCCAATTACTTGTAAAGTATTGCTTCCCTATTTCACCAAAATGTTGTCCAGTTACTCCAGTAGATGTAATTACCATATCTTCTTCACAAAAAGCAACAAAGATAATAAAAGAAAATAAAAGAAAATGTTAGAAATAAGAAAGGTATTGATAGTAGTTTTGATTGATGATCATTTGTATGGAGTATTTAGAGCCACTGGCCGATAGTTATAATGCACGGCGATTAATTGTATTATACTTATCACTTCTTTTTTTTAAGGTTAGTTGGCCTGATGTCACTAACAATTGTATTAATAAAAAAGGTATATATACAAAGTCCTAATGATATACACCTCCCCTAGTAAAGTAACCCCTAATTACAATGCACAATTGAGCAAATAGCACAGCTATCAGTGAGCTGTATATGCTGGCATGATCTCCTCCAAATTTTATGTGCATGATGGCTGTTGGCAGCTTATCCACATTGCATCCAGTTATGTATTTCAATGGACGCATCATTAATTAGTATAGGTACCATCTTGGTTGCTCCGATAAATATTCTCCTATTCCGTTCTCGCCAGATTGTCCATGTGCCTGCAGCCCAAGTTGTATTCCATAGTACTCTTGACAGCGGTCCAAGGGTGATCCTGTGGTTCCACCAAACCTCGTGTATTGTGTCTCCATGCGATCGTCCGAGGTTGAAGTGTGCCAGTATACCTATCCAGAATCTATATGCGTAATTACACCCCCACATCATGTGATCCCTCGTTTCAATCGCGCCATTATCGCATAGCACACATTCCTGATCAGTGTCGCACCTCCCACGTCATGTGCTTGTTCTGTAATAGCAACCAAACAAAGATTTTTACCTTTATGAGAACTTTGAGCTTCCATAACGCCCGATGGTATCGGCAGTTGACCCCTCTGTTCTGCATGAATCAGTATGCTGATGAACAAGTAAATAGGCTGTCCTTGCTCCATCGCCAAAATAAGGCCCCCCTCTGAGTATTGTATTACAGTGACACTAAGTAGAGGGGTGTCAGTGAGGATAGATCCTTGATAAAGAATGACAAATTGGGCTGGATTCCTGTGTTGTAAGCATCTGTTGTGCCATACAAAAGCCGGACATCATCTTCCCACTGCCCGCACTGGATTTTCCCAGTGCATTTGTTTTGTTGGCCAAGCTCTATGATATACTTATCACTTCTAGTTGGATTAACTATCTTGAGGTAACTTCTTTTAATGTTCTTTTTGTAGGTGTCAACCTTGGACAATACTTCTTACTGGACTGAGTGTAACTGCATGTAGCTGGTTAATTCTGCATTCTATACTACTAAGCAGTGCGACCTTTGCTCTAATATCAGCCTGGTGGTACATTTTTTTATACTCCTATCCTAAGGTACATTTCCTATTCATATACTTCTTCATAATTGTTACTGGATTCAGATTCTTTCATTATATTGGATGAACCATGAAGCCTTACATTTGCTGATGATTACTTCACCTTTTAAAAAAAAAAATCAGAATTACGATAATGGAACAGTTAACTTTCTCTGGTGTTAAAAAATTTAGAGAAATATCCATGTCATCGTCAATGACAACAATCAAGATTGGACTGATATTTATTTGTTCGTCACAATCTCACATTCATCAGCCCAAACTTTCAGTTGCTAGTGGATTTGACTGCATAATGGGTTTATCAGTTTATCAGTTTATCCGTAACACCTTGTTCATCTCCAAATTGGGGTGTAACGGAGGTGAACAAGATGAACCAAACAAGAGACAGGTTCCCTCCCCTCCAACTCTTGACCTCGCTTCCCTTTCACCTCGTGTGAACCAAACATAGTGTTAAGGGTTACCAAGGTATTTTGAATCGCTACCTTTATGGATTATGATGGATTAAGGACAACCCAATGTCCTTCTTTTTTAGTATTTGACAATTTAAACTCGACCCCTATCCTCCCAACCCAACCCAAGTGCATGTACCCCAGCATTTTGGGTAGCTCCTGACAGACATGCTCTCAAAAATAGATATGTTTGCCTCAAATTGTCGGCTACCACTGGCTGTCTCTTGCAACTAGCAGCTTGAGTCAATGCTAGTATATTATCTTACATTACTTATGTCTATTGAATTTAAAAAAGCCATTCTGTAGTTCTCAATAACTTTGGTGGTACAAGGGAGAAATTTTTTGTCTGTTCATAATTAAGCGATCCATTTTTTTCTTCTGGACTGTTAATAACAAACTCCTGCTGCCATACCCATTAGCAGCTGAGAACTAAATTTGGCTAGGTACAAACCTGACTAACAGTCAGTTACTGTTTCCCAATCGTTGTCATCACCTTAGCAGACAATATGTCGACTTTTGCAATTTACAATATTCAACTTACAGAAATTTTTCCAAAGAGGAAAATAGATCCCCACATCCCAGACTTGGTTTTGTTAGCACAGAGCTCTTTTTTGGTCAAATTGGTCCTGCAACTATTCAATTTGGTTCAATCAAGCCCTCCTTCCTTTAGATACTGATGGTAATGATGGCACGCTGGTGTGACACTGTTTTTATGACTTGGAGGTTCAAGGGCATGAAACATAAACAAAAGTCCAAGGGCCTAACTGCAACAATCACAATAGCTTAAGGGTCGGGCCAAAAACATTCAATTAATTAAATCCTTAGTTCTGAGCTTGAAAATATACTTCACCAATGTCGTTAATTCATTCTATTTGTAGGCATATTCTGAAATGATAGCAGAGAGAAGAAGAAGAGTTAGCGATGGAAAGGAAGATACATATGGTAAGGAGAATACCAACTATTGATCCACTTTCCTTTTATTTCATTGCAAATGCAAGAACAATCCTACAGTGCTTAAACCAGAGCATGAATTTGGCGACATTGTCAATTTTTTGTTGTAGTGTACTAAGCACATTTAATTCTTGAGGTTAATGTACATATAGGAACAAATGGAAATTAAAGGCCTAGGGTTTTCTTATAAATTTTATGTTCTGATTTGTCCAGTGTCTCTCTTGATATTAATTCTTAATCTTGGATTAGCTGCCAAATCAAAATCTTTTTGCGGGTCAATAGCATTCTTTAATGAAATTTTGTGCGCTGATGAAGCAACCGCAAGTCCGCAATACCGAAAATTTACAACCCCATAAATTTAGAATGACATGGTACTACATATGCCAAATGGACTATGAAGTTGATATAACAGATAGAGTGGAAAAAAACGTGTTGTAGCGTGGCATGCCGTGACTTTGGTCATGTGCTGTGCCGTGCTGTGACTAAGTCAATTTTTCACGTGCCATGCCAAAAATTATGAGAGGTGGTCACGGCACGTGAGTCATGCTGTGACTCATGCTGTGACTCCTGTGCAGTGATCATTTCTGTGCTGTGGCTAGTCATGTTTGATCGCATTTAATGTTATTTAAATTTGTTTATTGAGAAAATTTTAGAAAAACAAAAATATATGGTACGATTCTTTAAAATTTAAAATGAAGAATTAATGTTGGAAAAAAAAAATTGATGCTAAAGAAATAAATTTTTTGTCCTGAATTTGGAATTCTTATTTGGAAAAATAATTTAAAAATCTAAAAATGTGGTAAAAAGTGTCCTGAAAATATGTTAGTGTACTTACAAAATAAAATCCAGATATTTTAATTCAAATTGAAATGTAAATATTTTAATTAAACTAAAATTATATCTTATAGGAAGACAATTATATAATAAGCCTTAGTCTACGGGCATTTTATGGCAAAAATAAAGCCCAGTGTTCATATTACAGCATCCAAATAAATCAGTGTTCAGATTACAACATTCAAATAAAACAGAAGTCTAAAACAACAGTCAAATAAAACATAAGTCTAAAACATAAAACATAATATTGACAGTTCAATAATGATCTAACGGGCAATTTGTAATCGTGACTGGAGTGACTGGCGTATCTTCAGTGTCTTTCGTGCCGTGCCGTGTCTTTTTCACCAATAACTGATCACGGCACACAACCGACACGCGTGCCGTACCGTTCCGTGTCGGAACCGTGCCAGAATCGTATCGTTCCGTGACAAAATCGGCTCTGGTGTGCCATTTTTTCCACCTAATAACGGATGATGTGTTTATGGAGTTGCAAATTATGAGCTACAGTTAAATCAGGTATTGCACTCAGTCGGGCACATTAAGAATACAAACTATCCTTTGCAAAATTAAATCACCAATTTCTCCTCTGTTCTTTTTGTTTTGTATAAATTTATTTGATGTCTTGCCATAGTAATTTTAAACATGGCTGTATCCAAAATTACACACTGAACGTAGAAATGCCAAATATATAACACGAATCATTTTATCTGAACATCAAACGAAGTAATGGGCTCCTATTTACTAAAATTTGAAGTAAAAAAAAATTACTCTTTTCTAATGGCAGTCCAATTAATTTATTACATGAATTGAACCAATCCTTTAACCTCCTTTTGTTAGATTTTTTTTTTTGTTATAATTTAGCATGGAGTAGTCCCTTCATGAACTATCAAATAAAAAATTTATATCGAATCCTGTCATAAGAATAGGGACTGCTTTCTGGATCATACATAAATAAATTTTATCAAATAATGTGAAAAAAGGACATAATAAAAATCATAAAATATGATGACAAAAAATGATAAACATATGAAGAGAAATATTATAAAGAGATTAGGTGTGACCTGGGATGTAATGCGTATGATTAATTATTCCAGTTGTTATCCTAAGTGCTCAACAACCAACCAAAACATCAATAAAAAAGAGAGATTATGAGCTAATTAGGCAATTAACAATGACCTAATTAGATGCTTCCTGTATACCATCATCCCACATGTTGCAACAGAATAATTGGCCATAAACTTTATTTATTTCACATCCACAAAACACAAAATAAAAAATAATAATATACAAAACACAGAAACAAACACCAATGTTGCCATCTACACAATATCCACAAGAGGTGGCATGTTTGGCATGTCTATATGTCAACTAAGGTTTGAAAAAGACCTTACACCAACAAGCCATGGCCTCTGAGTCAGCTTATTATAGACTTATAATCACAGTAGTTATCCTTTGATATATTTTATTAGGCCTTTACTGAAGTTGGTGATCTCATGGCATCCAAATTAGATCTCTTGGGTTCTATCTCTTCTTCTTTTGCTTTCCTACTCAGGCTCCATATCTCTGGTACTTCTTTGGTGAGGTTATGGATGTTTTCAAGCGCGTAATCAGTGTCTTTTGTTTTAAGCGTTTTTCCAACCTTTCAAATGAAAGAAAATAATGTTAGGAGTTTTAATTGGTTTCCAGTTGAGAAAAAAGAGCGAAGGTTTGTATGTGTACCCAATTACACCCCAATTTACTGACAAAGGCAATCCACTGACTTTTACAGAGGAGCAATTTGTATCTCCTTTTATGTTATTAGTTGAACTTGCTCCGCGATGTTAAATTAATAATGTTCCATTTGTAATCGTTTGTGAAACCAAAAAGTTTTGGCTTCATGTACACAAAATTATGTCGCAATGTCTTGTTGCAGGACTAATTACATATTTCTTGGTCTCAACCTGACCCGCTACACAAACTTTTGGAACTTATACTTCATATGAAATCTGAACCCAACCAACTGATAGAGATGGCTTAATTAGGCCATGACGTTGATAAGTTAGTTTTGTATTACATCATTCATTTGTGGCATTAGAAGGCCAACAGCCTCAATTAGAATCAACATCGATTTCAGAATGATGTTTCATGTATTGACATTAAGTATTTTATATTGGCCTTAAATGGTTATTAGGTATAGTAGTTTTCTAGAAGGTTCAGCTTGAGAAAAACTGATGATACCTGAATAACTAAAGTCACTTATCTTAGGAAGATTAAAACAAAATAATTGTTAAAAAAAAAAAGTTACCAAAGCAGTCTTTAAGCCCACAGCTTTCCCCATGGCCATGTTTCTCTCACTATCATCTAGAAATAGCTGACTCAAAGAAAGAAAATAAAAAGGATGTAATGTCAATTCCTGTTTAGAATAGCCATAATAAAGAGCAATTTGAATTACTTCATGAAGCTATTGCTGAATAGCTGAATGAATTAATTGAAACCAAAATATTATAATCGAAACTAAACTTGATGGAATAAATTGTATTCAAATAGCACTGTCCTATTTTATTGTATTTAAACTACATATTGGTACTGCAATTATTGCTTCTTTTGTTAATATACATTTTATGCTGTGCATTGTACTTTTTTTTTTCTCTAAATTTTAATGGGACCTCATAAAAGGAGTTTGGTAACATACCATCCTTTGTGGATCAAAACCAGCAAGGCACACAGCTAACTCAGCTGCCTTAGCAGATGGTTTTAGAACAATTTCTGATGAAGTAGAAATGGCATCTCTTGTTTCCTCAAATAGATGTGGATTCATAGTCTCAAAGCATATTATTTTATCAAAGCAAGCCTCTTGAATGCCAAGTCTGGCTAATGCTCTGGTGACATGCTGCCTATCAGAATTAGTGAACAGCTGAAACAAATCACACAATTATTGGCTTTAGACATATTTGCTCATTAAATGAATTAGATGAAAAGGTTAACATGTTACTATAGAAAAAACAATGACTATGGAATATTGGAAAACATTAATTTTTATAGTTTCTCACATATTATGTTTGAAATACCAAAAGTACCCTTTGTTGCCACTTCATTATTGAAGAAAGATAGGTTGAAGATTAATGGTAGATTGCTCATGTTTTTAATTATATGTTCTTCTATTGTACTCGATAGTTTGTTATATTCGTAGGGATAATTACATTACTGGTATCAGCCATCTAATGCTGGTACCGGTATCAATCACTTAATATTGCTGCTGGTATAAATCACCTAATCTTTGTGCATCTGTATGAAAAAATTCCAAAATTCGGAATTGAGTCTCGACTCTCGACACTTGAACTTACAATTTTTGGTTGTGGGATGCTATCTAGTAGTTGTTCTAGGCGTGGGTCTGATGCAATCCGATCATATGGCAACCGCCCATGCACATAGCTGCAATCAAAAGTTGTTTATTAAAAATCCAGTCTAAATAACTTAATTGATTGCTCAATAAATTCTAGCTTCCACTAACCTGTGATACTCATCAGGGTGCACATCATAACCAAGTGCCTAATAACCAACCACAAATGAAAATAATTCCTAATCAGTTAAGTAAATGCAAGAAGATATCTTCTTATCAGACAGTAATTAATTTATTGTATTATGGTCAAGAAATGTACGTACAATTAAGCCAGCCAGTGAGCTCCCATACTTGCGAAAGAGTTCTACCCGAAGAGAGGTAGCTCTCTCTGCTGATATATCGCATTTAATTGCAAGGAACTCTGAAAATTAGTTTAAATAATAGATGATCAAACTACAAGTCATGAAAAGTAGGGAAGTAATTGTTATTTAATTACTAGGATACTCTTAGTTGAGGTAAGAAAACTACCATCAATATTTTTCTTGGTGGCATGTGAAATACCAGTTTCTGCTGGATACAGTGCGTCATCAAGATCTGTTTCAGTGTTAAAATAAGCAACATTTAATTAAATAAATCCTTCATACTGGTACTGAATAAAATTTGATCAAAGAATTATTTATATTTGAAGGAAAGTAACTTACCAAAAAGAATACAGTCAAACGGAGATCGAAGGCCTTGAAACTGAAGCGCCATTAGTGATAATAACACAGCTTAGAAAGAAAGAAAGAGGAGGAAAAAAGAGCCCTACGTTCACTGTTCAGGCAAAGAGAAAAGTAGAAAACGAGCGAGGGAAATGGGGTCTGATAATGGGGTATATAAAGAGATGGATTGAAAGGGAGAGGAACTTATCAGTTGTCACGAGGTACACGCTGATATATAATGATATTTGGGGGATCATCCGATCATATTTCCTTTTTGATTTACAACGCGTCTATTTCCTTTGTGTGTTGTGTTGGGTTGAAACTTGAAAACTTGGAAATAGTTGTCTTGCTATTCCCTCTCCAGTTTGAACATTACTGGTTTTCTCCAAGAGTCCACTATTCTGTTTTGCACTGGCAGATCCACGTAGAGGAAATTGGGTTAAAAAATTCCTCCATTTTTCTGGTAATAATATGCATACATGTTGTATCTTTTATGTAATATAAGGAGTCCGGCTAATGTCATAACGTTATAATTTCAACCTAAGTTATAACGAATCAGTTTTCGCGATTTCAAAGTCCGAACAGTCGATCTAAACCGCTCAACATGATCTCCATATTAAAAGTGCATGGAGACCAAATTTTATATTTTTTGGAATTTTTTTACTATTTTTTTAGATGGGTACAAAATAATTGTTTTCAGATAATTCTGGACCATCCAAAATAGTGATTTTGAACCTATTTAAAAAATAGTAAAAAAATTCCAAAAATTATAAAATTTGGTCTCCAAGCACATTTTAATATAGAGATCATGATGAGCGGTTCGGATCGACTGTTCGGACTTTGAAATCGCGAAAACTGATTCGTTATAACTTAGATTAAAATTATAACGTTATCACATTAGCCAGACTCGTAATATAAGTATTTTTGTATAAAATTTTATATTTAAACCTTCATAATTAAAATTCGTATTTCTAATCTGATCATTGTATTGAAGTTAAATTTTAATTTGATAATTGTATATTGTTAGAAAAATTTGTTCCGGATTTGTATTTTTGTACTGAAAATTAACAATGTTGCATGCTAATATGATATTACTAATAGAGACAAGAGTAAAAAAAAATCAAGAAAAATTCAATTTGAATTGTAAAATACAATCAAGAAAAATTCAATTTGAATTGTAAAATATAAAGAAGAATTCAATTTGAATTTTTCAATGTAAATTTTGTCATTTGATGACGCAATCGAGCTATAAGTTATTAAAAGATTGCGATTAAATCAATAAATTACTGCAATTTTGTCTTGAAAAATACATTTATATCATTAGCAAAGCAAAAGCACGAGATTGAATTTCAGTTTTGGGATAAGGTTTGGTCCAAATGGCTTTAGACCAGACACCGTCCAAAGCCTCTAAAAATCGTACGATTAAAGTCTAAACAATCAATCCGAACCGTTCAACATGATTTTCATATTAAAATGTGCTCAGAGACCAAATTTTATATTTTTTGAAATTTTTTGACTATTTTTTTAGATATGTATAAAATCACTGTTTTTGGACCGTTCAGATACAGTGATATTGTACGTATATAAAAAAAATAGTAAACAATTTTCAAAAAATATAAAATTTGGCCTCTGAGCATATTTTAATATGAAAATCATGTTGAGCGGTTCGGATTGACTGTTCGGACTTTAATCTTACAAATTTTAGAGGTTTTGGACGGTGTCCGGTCCAAAGCCATTTGGACCAAATCTATAACCCAACAACGGAGGAATTCTGGTGCTCAACCAAAACGGAGAGGATACGAACCCTTTGAGAAAAAAGGAAACACGCATGACCTGATGACACGTAACGGATAGGAATAGGGGAATATGATACATTATTATATAAAATAAACTAAAGAGTGACAATGACTATTGATTCCGTGTCAGCAAGCGCTTAACATAAACGTGCTTCTTTTTTTTTTTTTAAATAAACGAATTATTTATAGTGTGGCAGATATTTATTTCTTTAATTTTTGGAAAGAGAACAAAAAACTAATCATTGGATTTATTTTTAAAAATCGAAACACTCAACTGTTTAATACTTTCACTATTATTTTTATATGAGTTTGAAACTCATAACCTTCTAAATTAGAGATTATGAGTCTTTATCATTATTACTGGACATTAATTACTTGCTCCAAAACAGGATTAAACATACAAGAATGAAATAAGATAGGCTTAACTTTGGTTTAACTATCAGAAACAATCTCAAGCATTGAAAATAAAAACTAAAATATTGTGAAGCTATATTTTAACTGATAATAACCTTCCAAAATAAGCCTCTCTATTTTATTTAACTTTTCACTGAGAAAATCTAGTAGATCTACACTAACTAATAGTGCGATGGCCACAAAAGGATTTTTTTTATTCTATATTTATCTGAATTAATATAAAAACGGAAGGATAAGGATTACGCGTCAGTCACATTGATTAGATATATGAGGTAGGGTACGTAGTGAACGAAATTGGCTGAATTTTTTTTTTAATCAAAGAACTGGTAGTACAATTCAAAAAAAGTTAGATTTTACTTTTGAGAATTGAGTTTGAATCTTTTCATAGAGAGATGAAACTTATGCTACTGCGCTAAATCTGTTAAATACTTTACACAATTTTTTTTTTTTAAAGGCATAGCTCATTTCCATTGATATGAAAATATAACTACAGGTATCAAGAGTAGCATATTCTCTCTCAAGACACAAAAAAACCCTACTAAGCTGGGTAATAATAAAACTTGTAAGCAAAGTTGAAGATGCATAGTAAGCTAAACAGTCAAGTTTGAGATATTGCTAATTTCCAAAAAAACACCAAAGTAGCAAGAACTTGACCATAAGCTAAAAGGTTAATCCTATGTTTTAGATATAAAAGGCTATTGAGGTAGGACTTCATCATGGAAGGGGCAGCACTGAGACCTGGTACAGCACGATCTCCATAGGCATATACTGGTCTAGAGAGATAAGATCTTCTTCCACCGATATCCAATCTTCCACCACCTGCTGTACTGGCTATTTGATGTCACCTGCCCAAAAACACAGAAGAGATTTAATTTGTAATATAAGAGATCTAGCTGATTTGACAGTACATTAATTAAAACATCGATCGTTTCAGTGTTTCCATACGGTCCAACAAACTACACACAATACAACTAAGAACCTTTACACACAAGTTTAAGCAGTCTTTAATTCATATTTAGATAAAAAAAAGTATACAACAAGTGAATTTTAAACAACCCCTTCTATATGCATCCCTTCTTCCTTTCTACCTAAGACACTCTTTTTATTTTTATGAAATATCACATCACACAATCGCCTCCAACTTAAAATAAAAAGAGTATACGATAATCAGAAATGACACACACATGCATGGATTGTTACTAAATATTTGATTTTTGTTCAAATGTATGGTTCATGTCAGTTCATACAAATTAGATCAAAGGAAGAAGGGATGCGGGCCAAGTCAGCATTGAGAATAGAGTGGACTAAAATTTTGAAGTGAGGGACAAAATTATCTAATTATATATAAAATAAAACATATTTTTAATAATTATGTGGTTGGAGAGAAACTAATTGAATACAGAGCAGATAGCGGTAAAATCATATTCATATATATTTTTATTTTTTTATAAATCGAATATTAAATGGATATAGATTCAAATAGATATTTATGAAAAAAATATATAAATATATTAAGAAATACCAAATTTTATAATGTTATTGGTGAATAACATAAATATTTCATAAGATATATGAGTATATATCTACTCGGATACAGATAATTAAAATTTAAAATTATTAAAATTTAAAATTATATCATTATCTATATCTGTATCTACATAAATATTATTATTCACATCTAATTTTTAAATACGAAACATATATTATCCGCTCCGTTTTCACCTCCATCTGTCTCTGTCGATATGTCTTTCTTAATATGTTTCTGTCTCGATTCAAGTGGGTCAGGATCCTCTAAAGTAACTCATTTTTTAGTTTAAACGTCTGGTGTCTATTCGGGGATAGCTCAGGAGGCTAATATTATTTGAAGAGTCCAGACCCTCTAAGATTCGTGTTAGAATATCTCGGACGGTCTAAATAAAAACTCAAAACTTGGGTTACTTCATGGGATCCGAAATTGGTTCAAGTCGCACAATAAGAAGGTGCGAATATTTATTTTTTAAATACTACCAAATACAAGCAAAATGATTTGACTTGTACTAATTCAAAATGTTACATGTACATATATATTATTAGAATGCATTTATAGCATATATAATATGTGGTAAGTATAAATTTATAAGTTTATGGGTCAATACTTATATATCATTATTAAATTGCACATAAATATATGAAACTTTTTTTACTGTATGAGCTCAAAAAATATGAATCGTCAAAGTTCCTGCATAGGAAGCTTTTACAAAAATTGACCAGATTCATCCTTACGAGTGGTTATGTGTGTTAGTTGGTCTTTTTTAACTGATTCATGGCTATTTAGTAGTAGTCAAAAAATCATAAAACTCACACATATATGTAATATGTTCCGAACACAATTAGGAGCACAAAAAAATTTGTTAAATAATTCAAGCATACTAAATATAGTTTTATATATATATATATATATATATATATATATAATATATATATATAAAAATAAAAAATATATATATATATATATTCAATTAGTCGCGCAGAATATTTTTATTGGAAAAATTAATTTTAAAAGTAGATAATTTTATCTTAGGGGATCTGATTCTCTTTCTAGTTGTCACCACTTAACGTGATGTGATTCACCAACAAGAACAAACCGTTCATGGTCTTTTAGCAAAGCAGTAGAATAATGATTGATCACACACATAATTCTTGCTTCAACATTAGAGAATCATATTCAATAGAATTGGATGTATAACGGGGAGTACACGGCAAAGTCATTTTATGGGATACTGGTAAGTGGAGGCCGAACTAAATGTGAGTTTAAATTTATTTGGAAATTAAAGATTCCTCCAACGGTACGTGTTTTTGCTTATTTTTGGTTAAAAGAAAAATTATTAACACAAGATGTCTTGGAGAGTCGAGGGATCATGTGTGACCGGCAATGTGTTCTTTCTCGAATAGTTTTGAAACAGCAGTCCACATATTTTTCCAGTGTGGTTATGCAACAGAATTCTAGTATAGAGTATCATTTTTAATAATTATGTGGGCTTAATTGGAGGGAAAACTAATTGGATACAGAGCCGATAGCAGTAAAATTATATTCATATATGTTTTTATTTGTTATGAATCGAATATTAAATAGATACGGATTTGAATAGATATTTATTAAAAAAATATAAATATTATTAAGAAATACCAAAATTTATAATGTTATTGGTGAATATCATAAAATTTTAACTCATTCATGGCTATTTAGTAGTAGTCAAAAAATCATAAAACTCACACATATATGTAATATGTTCCGAACACAATTACAAGCACAAAAAAGTTTGTTCGCTACATAATATAAATAGCACAAGCAACACATTTGTAAGGACCATTCTTGTAATTTTGCATCGCCTTTCTAATTGGTGCTGAATCGGAGCTGTATTGAGCGTGTGTCCGTATCCGATAAGCACCCAACACGGATAAGGGTTCCATACATACACACACACACACACACACACACACACACACACACACACACGTATGTACGTACATATATATCTCTATTTTCAAAGTTTAAACTGTCGATCCAAAACGTTCAACATGATATCCTTTTGTATATATCTGTGTATGTGTGTGGGTAGATATATAGTTCTAGTTAATATCACAACGTTATAATTTCAGCCTAAGTTCAAACAAATCAATTTTTGCGATTTCAATGTCCGAAAATGTAATCTGAACCGCTCAACATGTTATCTAAATTAAAATGTGTTTGATGATCAAATTGTATATATTTTTTAGAAATTTTAAGTGCTTTCTTAGATAGGCACAAAATCACAATTTTTAGATAATTGTGGACCATACAAAATTGTGATTTTGTACCAATTTTAAACAATAGTAAAAAAAAAATATAAAATTTGATCCACAAACACATTTTAATATGAAAATCATCTCAAATCGACTATTTGGACTTTAATTAAAAAATTGTGTGAATGTGATGTTCATCATTAAGACAAATCACATGCCATTTTGGCCAATTTGAATATCATTTAGCATCCATCAAATCATTTGACGAAGTAAAGCAAAGTTTTATTAATTAACTTATTCAAATCATTAAATAAAGGGACCGCCTAGTTGTCCCCCATGAAACGTCCCCTAACAGTCCCCCGGGATAAAAACAGTTGAAACCTGCTAAAAAATAGTTGAAATCGCAGAAAAATACTTCAGACTGTAAAAACATCCAATAGTATTCATTCCAAAGAACATATGTATTCAACCAGAGACATAAATGTATTCAACTATGATAGACAAGAAAAACTGGACACATCACCCACCATCTTTTACTTGTTTTTAGAGGTGGGTGTTTTTTTCTCCGTTTAATAAAACCAATATTTCTTACGATCTGTAAGGTATTTTTCAAATCTAAAACCACGAACGTCTTCTAAATAATTTTCTCTTTCAAATGAGATCCATGATGACATACTTTCGAGTTGTCGGTTGCACAAGTATTCATTCTCGTCATGCAAGTATTTATACCTCATTGAGCAAGTATTCATCCTAGTTGTGTAAGTATTCATCCTTATGATTCACCTAGCTGTTTCGCTAATCAATCCCCCATTTTGTCCACCAGTCAATAACTACCGAAGTAACTACTAACTAACTGTGGAATCACTTAATATTTTGGGAACACCTAATATTTGAAAGATTTTACAGCTGTTGAGCGCAAATATTCATCTATAATACATCAAGTATTCATTTGTAATGCATGAAGTATTCATTATAAGATATCAGGTATTTAAAAAAAAAAACTGAACACGTCACTCACCCATAAAGTATTCAACCCAATGAATTATTTATTAGTAAAGTATTCATACTTATATGAGTATAAAATTCTTACTCAGCTAGACTTCTATAATAAGAATATGTCAAATAACACTTCAATTAAAAAAATAAATTACTTGTTAGTGAGATATTCATCTTTAACTGTAAAAGTATTTATTCTTAAACACAAAAGTATTCACTTAATAAATATTTACTAGAAAGTACTCATTCAACAAAAATTTCACCAATCATCCATAAAAGTGTGGATGACTTAACTCTAAAATATCCATCCATAAACATAAAGTATTCACTCACAAAAAATAAAGTATTTACGTAATAATTATTTACCAGCAAGTATTCATTTAGCAAGAATTATAAATATGTTAACAATAAAAGACGATAATATATAAATCTCGAATGAATTAAGTATACATTGTGATTCAAACATAAAATATTTAATACTTAAGTATTCATCCATACAGTAGCAACTAAGTATTCATCCATACAATAGCAACTAATATATTTCAAACATAAATTATTCATCATACTTGTCAGAAGTCTGAATGTATATACAATAGTAAGTATTCATCACTAGTCAACAAATTATTCAACCTCATACATAAAGTATTCATTCATACTTAACATAAGACTAATTGCAGTAGGAATAATAGCTTTTCATATCTAATGTAATACAAATATTTATAATCATTCCTAATTTATTCATTTATTATTATCCAAACAATTTAGTATTAAAATATTCATACTATGAATCCAAGCAATTCAACAGTTGATTACCCTCTCAAGTATTTATTCTTAACACATAAAGTATTCACCGTCCTACATAAAGTATTCATACATAATTATCAGAAAAACTAAATGCACCTGTAATACTAAGTATCCATTATAATGTATCAAATCATGAATCTCATACCAAAATTAAATTGAGTACTGAAACATTAACCATCACATAAGCATTGGATCATTAAATTAAATTGATAGAAGTTGCATCGACCATTCTCGTCATGGAAAGAATAAACAAATTTGTTAAGATACTCTTCTCTTTGATTCGTACCAGCAGAACAAATCAGTCAAAGCAGCAGCTCTCTTCATGACACGAAATGCGTCGGTGGTAGAAGATGAGTAATTGGAGTCCTTAGCCTTACATGCTTCCTCTTAGGTGTAATATGCATCTACAAGTCATAAAGTATTCATTATATATCATATTGTCATTTCAATTCAAAAATTCAAATTACACTATGAATCTCATATCCATAAAGTATTCATTCATATACAATAAAATATTCACCCTATATAGTGAAACATATTAACAATATATCAAAAATAAATTGTTACCTGTTAGGAGTAGGTATTCATTCATGTATTTGATTACATTGAAAAAATCTATCACAAGAGAAGCCAAACCTGATGGAGAAGCCAAACTTAGAATACTTACAATCACATTATTCCGGAGATAAAACCACTCCTGGGCAACTGAACTATCCCTTTGCATTATGAAGAGAGTAATGTCGACAACCTGAATAAAAAAAATTGAATGATAAATATTCAAAATAATGCTCAAACTATTCATTCATTACTGTGAAGTATTCAACCATGAAATGGAAGTATTCAACCACACAAGCAAATGTATTCAAAATAATGCTAAAAGTATTCATTAAGTACTGTGAAGTATTCAACCATGAAATAGAAGTATTCAACCATACAGGCAAATGTATTCATCAATATCACCTAAGATCTAAAGTATGCATCCCTAACATTTACATATTGGGTATTCAAGAAAATTAGTAAAGTGTCCAACCACAACAAACTGTATTCATCTATAACCTAAGGTATTAATCAACATCAACTAAAGTATTCACTTAAAGGGAGGAAGGTTTTGATGTCTGCAGCATCAACCTCACTTGCCATTCTCTCCATCAGTTGCAAACCATTTCTTGAATCTGAATCTTACTGATTAGTTCACATTTAACCAAAGTGGTAAAAAATTTGCCCTAATCAAAAGAATGACATTTTTTAAAAATAGTGTTTACAATATTTCACCTTTCACAAGAGACATTTTAGCAAACACCTTCTATGCATGGTAGTTTTTTATTTTCCAATTCACTTCTTATTAGCATTTTCTTTAAGCCATCCTCCTTCGAAAAATAACTAGAAACAATAACTAAGACAGTATGCATCTCAGTATGCAATAGTTATGAAATATTGATCTGTAAAAAAAAAGGGATAAAGTGTGAATTTTGAATCAAGACAGTATGGATCTCACATCCATAATGTATTAATCTATAAAATCAAAAAATATTCATCCTTATGAGCAGAAAATATTTACTTGAGAGGAGCATAAATTGTTTATTCAGCAAGAGTTATTCAATATTCATTTGTCATATAGAAAGGAAGATAGAGTGTAAATATTGTATCAAGAAAGTATGCATCTCATAATCATAAAGTATTCATCATTATCACAATGGATCATCAGATTGTACGAAAATAAACATCAAAAGTTCAATAAGATCAAAATAGACTGAAAAACAACTACAAATGTAGATGTCCGATGCTTCCAACAGAAATCACAAATACGAATTAGAAGACAATGATCAAAGGTAAGAATTAAATTGAGATCAAATTAATGATTTACTTGAAATCCATATCACCAGAGCCCGATCGCGTGATAGCTTGATCGCCTGATAGACTTTGATCAGCAGAATGTTTAGATCATAGTTGAGATCACCGGAGTTGGAAGTTGAGACCGAGGTACATCAGAGCATCGACTATTTTAGAATCAGTGATGTACTCGTTCTATTCGGATCAAACTTTGGATGAATTAAAGCAAGTTACTGAACTTTTTCAGATCCTCGGTGGCCCGAATTGAGGGATGTGAGAGGAAATGGGTGTTGGAGAGGAAGAGCGGTGAGGTGCAGATCTGACCGACTGAGGCAGCAGGGGCGGCCACCGCGTGGTAAGGGAGAGAAGCAAATTGTTTTTGTTTATTAAGGGAGAGAGAGATATTTGTTACCTCAAAGAAAGATAATTTTGTTTTTCTGTGGATAGAAGAGATTGGTACCCACGTGAGCATTTATGATGGGTTTTATGAGACCACCTACTTTTAATAGAAAAATAGATACAGACAAAATGTCGTTAAACTTAGAGGTAATGAATTGGGAGACGTTTAGGGGACAGATTCAAGGGGTATGATATAATTACCCTTAAATAAAATGATGGATAATTTAACCACTATAATATATATATGTTGCACAATGATGGATATGAGGATATCTTACGGATAAAGAAAAGCTAGTATGCTTTGTGTGAAATAATAACAGAAGTAAGGTGTAAAATTGACTAAAAGAGGGTGCAAATTAATTAAATAGATTCATATGAGTTAAATAATATTTTTAGAAGACCAGCGAGTCATCATGGCAATTATTAACACTATTAGTTCAGTTCTCTCTTATTAAATGTTTTTCCTATAGAAATATTCTTTTTTAATTTGTGCTCTGGAAACGAAAGATGAATATATATATATATATATATAGGCGGGACCCGCCAATATAAACCAGGTTCAATTTTTCTGTTTTAAAGATGGATATAGGAGGGACCCGCCACAATAAATTAATGTTGATTCCTGACTTACAGTTATTCATTAATATTTTATATAATATTTTGCTGTTTTTGAGCGGTCTGGTCAGTAGAGTAAACCGCTCCTCAGTGAGACAGTCTGAGTACCATTGAATTTTTTTTTTGAAATTCAGTTATTTTTAATATTTTATATTTTTTTTGGTTATTAAAAAAAAATCCGGATGCTAATGCCTCTCAATTTCAGAAAAATTCACCGCGCAGACGCAAATTTGATTTCATTTCGATCTAACTCGGATTTGCTAAACTACTAATAAAACTGCATATGTCAGAAATTACATATCAGTTAACAAATACATGCATGGCAGTAATTAAAAACAAGTTTTTAACATCCCTACACAAAAAGTCTGTATGCAAACTTGAAAAAAGAAAAAGAGAGAGAGAATTTAGTAAATGTTCTGCTGTTTCATTAGGAGTAGGTCCGATGGGCATCGGACCTACTTTTAGGTTTAATTAGCTCTAACACTATACGATTATTATTAAAATTTGTGTGCACGGAAATTGATACAGATTTTAATGAGTTCGCACGAATCTTGATACAGATCTGATGGTCATTTCACCCACAACGAAGGTAGGTCTGATGGGCATCGGACCTACTCTCAAATCCGTATGGAGACCTACAAAATCTTCGTACCTAGCACGCTGCACACGCGTAAATAATTCCTTTAACAGTATGTGATAACTAGATAAAGCCTTAATTCCTCGGACGTTACTGAAGAAACAGTCACCGAATAAATCAGTTGCTTCTTTTATATATGCACCACCAAAACTACTAATTACCAGAAGCCTATTTGCAACCGAGATAATTGAGAGCTGGAGATATCCACCAAATTGCAAAATTGAGATATTCTATAAACTTTTAACTTCTCGTTATTCTGATTCCACCTCCTCTGCTCAAACGCATGGTTTGAGTTGAATTCCGGACCGTACGATCAGAATCGGGAACCACGCTTGTAAAGCACGGGATCCTTTAATGAATCAGACGGTCCCGATCTAACCGCAAAATTTGAGTTAACTCAGAGAAATCGAATTCGGTTATTCTGGTATGCTCTAGAACTCTCGTTCGAGTTCCATCGTCTTATTCATAACCCAAAATCACTCATTCAATTCCAATTAACGATTGTGAAATCGCATCCTCATGGATCTTCTCAAGCAAGAGCTCAAGCGCAAACGCCAATTCCTCGAATCAGAGTTCTCCGGCCGCAAGGCCCTCCGCCAATCAGAGATCCACCATGTCGAAATCCAGAAACTCCGAGAAAAGATGTTCCAGCAAGCCCAATCCAAGAAATTAACTTCCCCTACACCTACACCTACACCTACACCTACCCATTCCCCGCTCCAACCCAATTCCAACTCTCGTACCCAATCTGCAAAAGAGGATCGGACACTGCCACGAGACGAGGTTATTCGTCGATTGAGGATTCTAAAACAACCTGTTACTCTCTTTGGAGAGGATGACATAGCAAGGTTTAAGCGATTACAGTCGGTTATTGAGTCAGGTGCATTAGAAATTGATGCTGAAGAAATCGGTGATGGTCAGACAAATGATTTTCTTAGAGATATATATGAGTTGAGAAAAAGGCAGAAATCTGCTATCAGGAATTCGGGTGAAGGTGTCAATGAGGAGATAAATAAAGGAGTCCCTTTTGAAGATTTGTGCAATGAAGACAAGATTAATGTGTTCTTTAAAAGGTTTGTTGACAATTACTCCAGGCTTGTTCCTAGTCAGTGTATAATTTGGGTTGGTCTTAGATGCGTGTGTACTAAAAACTTGACTGTTAAGTGTTAATTAGATGCTTGGTTTTGAAATGTGAAGTATAGAGTGCCAGATTGTTTCTGTCACCAATGAAAAGTGGTCATTGTAAGAACTAGCATCAAATTCATTGTAAGAATTTGGAGGCTTGACCTTCATCTTTCTTTCAAAAAAAAAATGGCCATTGTATATAGTAATGTTACCCTGATCCAATTATATAGAGTAAGATTTTGGTGTGGGAATTTAGCACATGTCATAGCAATTAAGCGTGACATAAAAACGAGTACAGATAGTTTTCCTCTAATTTGATTGAAACTCAAACAACCCTGAAATACATAGAGATAATTATCAAAGAAAAAGTTGGTGCCTTGTAACTATGGTTCTAATAGGAGAACCATTTTCTGATTTCTAATAAATTATATGTATGTTACTGGATCAGGTTGTTGGATGAATGGGGAAAAGAGGTAGAAGAGATGCCAGAGACCGAGAGGAGGACTGCTAAGGGCAAGTCAGTTGTTGCTACATACAAACAGTGTGCACGGTATTTGGATCCGCTTTTCAAGATGTGCAAGAAAAAGGTATGCTTTTATTTATTGGTTTAATGAAAAAGATGGTTATTACATGTAAATGAAATGGAAAATACTGGCAACTGATATATCTTTTATTATATTCTGTAGGAAGTCCATCTATTTGCAGCTTTCCTAGCTGCCTCCTTTTTGTGTCTGAATTGTAGCCCAATAATTGCAATAAGCAGTGCATAAAAATGAGATATGTTTCTTTGATGAATTTGTTTTGCCCATGACTAATAGGTGGGCGACACGATGAGCTTACAACAACCAATATCATGATCAGATTATGTGATGATGTCTGTAAAAAGCAATTATGGTAAATTCCTAATTAACTAATTACACATTGGGAGCATACACTTGAAAGTCTGCCTATCAACATTTACATGGTTTGAAAAAAACATAAGCTTGTCTTTACAGCCTTTTATAGAGTGCTTGATACCCATTTAAGTCTTGCATTTTCATTCCTATGTACAGTCTCTTTCTTTATCTTTTTCCTCTCTATCTCTATATATTTCCATCAATAAAAATAGTGAACTCTTGCAATATCCAGGCTCTGCCTGATGATGTGAGAAGAGCTCTTCTAAAAGTGGTAAACTGTTGCGTGAGACGTGACTACCTGTCAGCCATGGACCACTACATAAGACTTGCAATAGGCAACTCGCCGTGGCCAATTGGTGTTACCATGGTTGGCATCCACGAGCGATCAGCGCGTGAAAAGATATGCACCAATAGTGTGGCCCACATCATGAATGATGAAACAACTCGCAAATATCTACAATCAGTCAAGAGGCTTATGACCTTCTGCCAAAGGAAATATCCGACCAACCCATCAAGATCAGTTGAGTTTAATAGCTTGGCTAATGGCAGTGACCTCCAGGCGCTATTGGCTGAGCAGAGTGCGAGGAAAGAAGGGAGAGAGGAGAGGCTGAGGTTGGTGGAAGCTGCGTAATATCTTGAGATTGGTTGGTGGAATATTGGAGTTAATTACTAACAGATTGGTCTCAACATTTCAGATTATTACGGTGAAATTATTTTAAGAAACTGTACTTGAGGGAATTATAACTGCTGCATTATATAAATGATGTGATTTGAACTTCTGATTGTATTGTTATGAAGCATTCGGATAATATAATTAGTTGGCTGTTTACTTGGATTAATGGTTCGTCAATTTCGTCTATATGCTAATGTTAGGAAATTATCTTGTTTGCAGCCATTTACATATCTGTCTCCCTTCCATTCTTTTGCCTAGTTATGTATGATATGTTATCTTTTCAAAGTGAATTAACATATAATTTTTGTTTGGCTAGTTATATATGCTATGACATTTTCTCCTTTGAAGTTCTATAATTTTTGTTCTCTTTTCCTCGCTTGCCTGTTTGGGCTTGTTCTGTAACAATAGGATTTGGTGGTCTTAAAATAATTATAGGTGTAGCAAGCTAAGTTTCAAAGATAGGCAGTCATATTAGAGAAAAATCATAAAAACAATGTTCTAGGTAGTCATGGTTTTGACAAGTGTTTGATATAAAATCATAGTCAGTAGGTGTTTAGTGTTTTATCATGTAGTTATTTACTAATTTAGTTAGGAAATAATTCAGTAAATTGTTAATCATATATAGACGAAATCTAATTATGCATGACATTTTCTGATTATAATATAGATAAAAATTAAAAAAACGATATATTCAACTTACAGCTGCTGGTTGAATTTTTATCATTTTTTAAACTAATTTAATTGAAAAAACTTTGGCTAAATTTTACCACATCTAATTAATTTCAGAGAAAAAAAAAACCACAGCGTTTAGCATATGGTACACTCATGATTCATCCAATACTAAAAAAACACAGCATTTTATCATTTTTTTATGATTATTTCTATTTTAATATATTTGTAGATTTTAGGACGCAGGAAATAATATTTTGTTCAAGCAATATGGTTCCTATTTATATTTTTTTTTTATCTGTTTATTATCGACTAGAAACTATATATATGTTGCCTATGGTTTAATAGTAGTAGCGTAGCTCATAAAAAAATTCCATTTGTTTTCCTTATATTAGCTTGAAGTCCTAAAATGTTAAAAAAAATGTAACTATTTATAATTTATTAGATTCGAATTGAACTGGTTTGATTTGTTTCAGAACGAACTTTAATTGAACGAGTTAATTGTAATTTGTTTTTTGAATCAAAGTCAATCGAATTACGGACTACAATTTTTTTTGACAGCCCTACATTTATTAGATGTTGATTAATGAGTACACGAAACAAAATTTAAGAAAAAAAATATTGCTGGCCACTTGATAATTATCTGAATAGTGAATTTAAACAAAACATATTTCGCTACCAATATAAAATTTCCCTATTTGCTAGTTCATGTTCCGAATATAGTGATAATTTTCTGGTTGCATAATGTATTGGCAGTTAATTCTGCAACCAAAATTTTCAGTTTTATTGAACAATATAATTTGTTGAATATACAATTAATATACGATAGTTTCTATCGGATACGGATCACATAGTGATAAAACCATATTCATTTTCGTTTTTATTTTTCGGATACGGATACGGATCGGATATTAATCGAATACAAATATGGATCAGATATGAATCGGATACGAATACATATCGGATATTAGTCGGATACAAATACATATACGGATATAGTTCGAATTTTTATTTCGGATATTATAACAAAATTAACATATTATATAAGAATGGAAGATAAGTTTACTGCAAAGAAATAATTGAAGAGCTTGATTGCTAAATAATATTTGTTTTTTTGGACGATTTATTAGCATTTTTTAAAATTTATTATGAATTTTGAAACCTAAGATTTATCTTAAAAAAAGAAATAAAAATTTAAGATGTTGTTTGAATGACAATGGGAAATCTCTCACTCGCAGATGACCATACAAATTCTATCTTTTTCTTCTCTTCTCTCTATTTTTATTTTTTTATTAAGGTGGACCCCATCTCAATTAAACCCTCTCTTTTTCTTCTCTCTGTTTCACTTACAGCCGAATCCACCTATCATTGTCCTCCCCTCCCTTCCTCTTACCTTTTCTAGAGAAAGTGAACGCCAAACATATCTCTTCTCTTTCTCCTATTGTCACATTGCACAAGTCCGTCCCTATGCCGAGCGACGAAATTGTCGCCACTGCTCCCACGCCCTGTCCTCTCTGCCACTTACGCCATCCGTTTTCTCTTCCTCTTTCTCTCCCGAGTGATAAAAATTCAAAAATTCGGATATCCAAAAAATATATATATACGGATGCAGATAATTATTCGAATCTGCATCTGTATCCGCTTCCGAATATGGATCCGGATACGGACGGATAATATCCAACCCTTTTTCACCCCTAGGTACCTTCAATACTCGTGCAGATTCTAATCGGACAGTGCGGATCAAAATAAAAATATTATGTTAGCTTAAGTGCTATGATTGGGGATCCGTATCCAGATTTTTTACAAAGTGTCATTCTTTTTCAAAACATAGAACAAAATATCCTCCTTCCAAATTTCTTAACAAAATGCCCTTGTGGACCCCACTTATTCTCTCTCTTCCCATCCCTCTCACTCATTTTTATTTACTCTCATTTATTATTTACTTAAGTTAAATATAAAATTGTGATTTCAATCTCGTTTTGAATCATTTTTTACTTTTTGTGTGTATAAATGATTTAGAATAAAAAAATTAAAGTGTCAAATTTTATTTGTTTGAATCAGAAAGTATAATATTAGCATAAATGTAGAATATTTCCAAAATATGAATCTTTAAAAAAATATTATATTATAAGACATGGTATTAACTTATTTAATAAAAAAATATAATATATAAATGTTTTTAATATACGCATTTATATAGTTTGTTATATATAATTTTATATTTTTAGTTTCATAACAATAAGGAATTTTATTACATCATATGTTAAGAACAATTTTGTAACGTGCTTATACTTCAATAAAAATATATTAATTATATATTTGATATAATCTTAAGTGCAAGAAATATTGAATTTGATTACTATAGCAATAAGTAATGTAGATGATTTGAGATACATTTTTTACACTTTCAAAGTGCATATATATATGGTCTGATTAATTACTAGATTCAGCAAAGTTTAATTTTCAATTTTTCACCATAATATATTCATTGACGAGTCGTATCACTTGTATTGTAATTGATTCAAAGCTGATGGCATTATTTATTTCTTAATTTCTTAAGATTATATCTTATACATAATTACAATATTTTTTTATTGAAGCATAAATATCTCACTAAATTGTTCTTAACATATGATGAGGTAAAATTATTGTAATTGTGAAATTTATACCAAATAAACTAGATAAAATGGATATGTTAAAATTATTATATGCTATATAAAAGAGTTTATAGAATAAGTTAATACCATGTTTTGTAATAATTTTTAAAAAGACCAATATGTTGAAAATATTATATATACACTAAGGGTGCATTTGGATGGGTGAAGAATAACTACTATTCCGGATTAGCACTATTCCGAACTACTATCCGACGTTTGGGCATATTTGAATTAGCGAATAGTCACTATTCTTTATTTGTCTTTTATGAGATAACCCACTATTCTACTATTCATACAAAATGTTGGAATATTTACTATCCTAAAATTGAGGATAGCTCTATCCTTACTATTATTCTTGATTTATCCAAACGCACCCTAATACTATACTTTCTTGATTTTAACAAATAAAATTTAACACTTAATTTTTTATTCTAAATTATTTATACACATAAAAAATAAAAATAATCAAAATATAGATGAGAGATCACAATTATATATTTTACTTCAGCAAGAATAAATGAGAGTAAATAGAGAGGAGTGAGAGGGAGGGAAATAGAGAGAAGAAGTGGGATCCACAAAGGTATTTTGTTAAGAATTTTGAAAGGATGATATTTTGTTCTATGTTTTGAAAAAAAAAAAAAAAAACACTTTGTAAAATTTTCCATCCGTATCGACTCTATAGTAAAGATGGGTCTCATTTTACGGTTTGAGATTCGGAGGACATAGGGCAGTATTATTGGGTTTTGAGATTCATGCCAAGTAAAAAAGAATGATCCAGATTTACTAAGGTCTTATTCGGATGCTTTTTTGCTGTGAGAATAAAAATAGAAATTGAACTTGATTTTTTTTTTTTTTTCCACGAGCAAAATAAGCTCGCAGGGCTTAATGGTAAAGATTTTCTTGTGCAGTATTTAGAAAGGATGTGATCGGGTGAATTGGGTCCCAACCATCCACACAAACCAACGAACAGTCCAAACTCCAAACAGTCCGAATTAATTTCTTTGACACGATCGTGATCGAGTGATCTCTATACATTCGACCCAATCTCGGCCACTTCCCCAAATCCTATGGCGTGCTGTTGCAAAGAGGATGAACAAGAAAACACCGATCTCTTTGCACCGCTCTCTTGCCCCGACGCTTCCACGCCATCTCCACCTTCCCTTATCCTCTCTCCCATGAACTCCAACTTCAAGGCGCTCTCCTCAGCCGACCTTCTCCAGTCAATTCTCGAGCGCCTCCCGCCTCGCGATCTGGCCCGATCCACTTGCGTCTGTCGGCTCTGGCGCGCCGTCGCCTCCGATCGGGCCATGCTCGAGCGGGCCTTCGCCGGCCCGTGGGGAGTCAAACGGGTCGTCGGGATGCCTTCCTCTACTGCCTTCTGGCGATACTCTTCCCTCACTCGATTCGCTATCTCGCATCGTCTTGTCAGAGGGGATACTGTGGCTGGACTCGCTCTCAAGTACTCCGTTCAGGTACTCAATTTGATCAAGTCATTGAAATATTTTTTTTTCTTCTTATTTGGGGGAAGGGGGATTTTATTGCTTTCTCATCAATGCTGTCAGTCTCAAATTATCACCTAAACGTTTTATTTATATATTTGAGAAGTGGGGGTTTCTGTACCTCAATATTTTGTTTGTTCAGTGGTGTAATATGCTATACAACAAACATGGACAATCGATTGGAGTAAGCCGCTGGAGTTGAAGAGGAATTAGTATTATGGATCTTAATAGAGCTCAGGATTTCATTTGAAGAGTTTGGTAACATCATTACTTGTGATTTGTTGATGTGTTAATCAATGAAAGTTACTGAGATTACTGAACAATAAAATGTTCAAGAAATATATGTTTCTTTAAACTACCAATAAGATGCTCATGGCATTTTTTTTCAGGTAATTGACATAAAACGACTAAACAACATGATGAGTGACCACGGCATCTACTCTCGGGAGCGTCTCTTAATTCCCATTACCAAACCAGAACTCCTTTTAGGTGCTACATGTTACATTGAGCTGGATGAGCATGCAAGACGGGAAGTAGCAGTTCTGTACTTAGATGGGGGTCCCAGCGATGCATCTGACTGTCAAGTTGGCAATAGCATGTCGGATATGGAAAGGAGAAAGAAAAAGATACTTGATTCGGTAAGACGTAGTTTACATGTTGATGATGGGACAGCTGAGTATTATTTATCGGCTGCCAATGGGGATCCTAGGGCGGCCATGATGCAGTACTCTGAGGATCTTAGGTGGGAACAACAAAGCCCTCACATGTGAATATATTTATTTGGTTGGTACCAGTATTTGTACCAGTACCAGTCCCAGTACCAGTACCAAAAGCATACCACTATTGCACGGTATCTGGTGCTTGGTACTGGTATGAACTGGCTTGCCCATCTAATTAATTCACGTGTTTAATTAGCACATGGAACTACTTGTAGCACTGTACAAAAGGAATGAGGGATGGTATTAAAATTGGTTATGCAAGTGAAGCAGAACAAGCTATTCTTTACATGGATTCACATAGTTTCTGTCATAACCTCATTCGTATCATTCTATCAGAGGTCGTTTGTGTATGTATATTTAGATTGGTATTAAGGTGTTCTGTACATTTTGTCTATATTGAAGTTCAATGTTACATGTGTTAGCTTTGGTGCTTCATTTGTGTTTTATGTTCTGGTAAGATTAGAAATTTATCTTGATTTGCAGCTATCCAGTTTTTTTAAAAAGTTTCAGGGTACTGACTTTGTTTACTTTGTTTGTCTTCTACATGTATTCTTATGGTTACTCTGGAAAACCTTCAAGCAATTTGTTTCCTTGTTTCTTTTGATTTGGTAAAATTTAATTTCTAAGATATTGTGCTGTAGTTAGTTCCCATGTTGTATCTGTGTGTTCTGTTGTTATGTTTTCTCAAAAATAAGTAGTGCTGTTAATTTAAGACGATTTATATATGAATAGCATTTGTAATTGCTATTTGTGGTCACACCCACCATGTACTGCTGCAGCTTACGAGGAACTGATCTATATTATGACTATGGAGCTATATAGCCTGATCTCTTATGGTTAGTATAATGCTGAGCTTAATTGTTCTGTTTTTGTGTATTAGAAGATATATATACTTGTTCCTGCTGATTTCTTGTGATAGCATGATGCTAAGATTAATTGTTTATGTTGCCAAGACAACATTACAACTCCAGATTTTTTTTTTTTTTTTTTTTAAAGTCAATTGAAGATCCCCCCCCTCTTTTTTTTTGTTGTCGGGTGGCAAATATCACATAATCATTTATTGAAACAAGAAAGGTTACAATTGGCTGAGTTTAGAACACCTGTTCTTAATTACCAATTGCCTGTTTTTTTTTTTTTGGTCTTCTGTAAACATTCAATCTCTATCGTTTGTCCATAGAATATGATTTAGCGATGAATTATAGTTAAAGGGCAAAATTATTACTGTGCATTATCCCAAATCAATTGTTCTGGGAAAAAAAGAGGAAAAGATAGATTTTCAATCTATGCAAAATTTAGTCTTTTTATTACATCACACTCTGATTTTATAGTTTATACTGGTTTAATTTAGCTACTGCGTCACCTTATTATTAGCTCCCCAGAGTAATAAATGATAAAATCTCTAACCAAAGATGGGACAGTAGCACCGTTAGGAAAAAAACAAAAAAAATCTTAGGGGGGATTTCACGTATACCCCTCAAAAATTTCAAAATTACGTATTTCCCCCTTTAAAGTTTGAAATTACATATTCCCCCCTCCAAACTTTAAAAACTCACAAATTTATCCATTTTATTGTCTTTTATAATAAAATTCATTCTAAATTTATAAAATACCCATTTTGCCATTTATTAAAAGTATATAAATCTTATTATACTTAAATTTGAATATAAACGGTTCTTCTACCGTCCGAATTGCTATTAGATTTGTGCACACAAGATCAGCACGAATCTTGATGCAAAAACGCATGCATATTGAAGCAACATGCACAAATCTTAATGCGATACACGTTAATCAAAATTGCTTTAAGATTCGTGGGTGTTAGATTAGCACAAGTATTAAAGCGACGCGCACAAATCTTAATGCGATGCACACGGATCGGACGGTAGAAGAACCCTTTAGATTCAAATAATTTGAGTCTCATGAGATTTATATTATTTTAATACAGTGTAAAATGGGTATTTTATAAATTTAGAATGAGTTTTAATATAAAAGACAATAAAATGGATAAATTTGTGAGTTTTTGAAGTTTAGAGGGGGAAATATGTAATTTCAAACTTTAGAGGAGAAAATACGTAATTTTGAAGTTTTTGAGGGTTATACGTGAAATTCCCCCAATATCTTAATATTATGGCTATCCAAAGATGCGAGAGTTCAATCTCCATTTATGACTTTGCAGCCTCTGATATATAAAAAAATAATAATAATAATCTCTAACCAGCGTATTACTACCTACTGGGCCTTGAGAGGCCCAACACGCCATAAAAAAAAAAAATACTTGGATAAATCGTTCATTATTCCTACTGTCATACGGTCAATTTCTCACTAAATGCTAACATTCGATTACGACCTAAGAAAACAAAATTTCTGACAACTGGAGATGGAAACACAATATGATATGTAAGACTTAATAAGTGTATTTAATGTCCAATGCTTGGGTTGAGGGTAATCCTTGTACATTGTGCTATATAAAATGATTTTTTTTTTGTTTAAAGTCAGTAGACAATTTCATTTATTTAAAAAGTACAAAGTAGTTGTTACATAAAATTAGACAATAAGTGTTTGAAAAATATACAATTATAAACAAACTAAACAACGCACAAAAGTATATGCATCATGTGGACACAAATTTGGTCATCCTTGCTTGATGAAAATGATAGGAGCCTACCGATTGTTTTCTCTGTGCACAAAGTTTGTCATGCCAAGACTGGGAACTGAATCAAATTGGATCGGAAACTGAATCAACCAGACTGGGATAGGCACCACTCAGAAGTCCCAATGAAGGTGTTGAATCAAACCTGACTAGGAACTAAATCAATCAGACATGAACAATTACCACTCAAAGGTCCCAGTAGAACCGTCAGTGTGAGAGCCAAAAAGAAAGAAGGGAGAAGAGGCGGAGGAGAAAGAGAGCACAGAAAAAACATCAATACAAACCAAAACATACAACAACATATAAAGTAGGTAACTATAAGTATATCTCGTTCCACTCACTCTTCCATTGCCAAAGAGGAGAAAAAGAGTTTGAGAGGAGAAAACAAAACGCAAACCAATAAAAACCTAGTAGGCCGAAAGAAAGTACAATAACCGGATCCACTAGGCGGAAGTACTGAGAAACAGTGGCAAGATCCGCTAAAAGAAAGAAGAAAGCGCCTGCTCGAACGAGACAAAGCAACAAGCAATGACCAAGTTTATTAGGTGGAAGCACCAAAAAGCTAGCTGAATCCATCAAGCAGAAGTACCTCGCACTAGGAAAGAGCTGATCGTTTAGAACGACCTGCAAATCCTTGGCTTTTTCTTTTTCTTTCTTTGCACCTGGAGTTTCGCCAGGGCTTTCGCTTCTGTCGCACCGCTTTTAAGCTGAGATAGGCAAATTTTATTTATTTATTTATGAAGTATCGTTCGAAATTACATAACTTAAGTTGTGCTTGTTCATTTATTCTTTTGTCGGTGTTAAAAAACTTTGTGTGCATTTAATAAGTGAAGAATTAAGTAATTTAAGATTATTTGTTTGAGATAGAAAGATGGAGATCTAGTCTACTAACTTCAATTTAATTATCCGTAAAGATTCTCTATCTGAATTTTAAACCACAACTTTTTACACGGCTGATGTTGCCCCTTGTTATTAGATCAAATACTAGCCTTCATATTCCATTAATAGTAATTGTCTGACACTTATACGCTCAAAACAATGTACTAAACAGTTGACATTTTATTGATTAACAATCTGATTATTTCGATAGAAACGATTTATTCAAGTTAGTGCTATATATATATATTGGTTTCTAAAAAATATTAATTACTTGTATTGTTTATTTGGTTGCTAATGATTATCTCAAAATACAATTATATAAGCCAATGATCTGTTCAATTAGCCAACGATTTTATAAATCTTTAAAATGGCTCTACTCCCTGGAATTTGCCACTGGTGACTGTTTATCTAAACAAATTGTTCCAGGATTTGCTCGATTTCTGCCAACAATCATTTCACAAAATTCTTACATAACGGCCAGTATTAGAATTAGAATTAAAAAAGGCATAATTGCCCATCCATTAATAAAAGAGTCTTACAAAACAGAACCAAATTAAAAGAAAAAAAACAAAAAAGAGAGCTACCCCATAAAACCCCGATTATCTATTGGTCTTAGCGACCTCCCCAGCATCATCAACCACAAAAAGGTAATAGCAATAAACCACATATGTGTTCGGATAGCAAAAGCAGCAAAACGGCACGAACCAAAGTGCCTAAACCAAGGAGTATATGAGTATATCCCATGATTATTACATCCAACAAAGCAACAATATCTAATAAGCATAGCAAGAGGTATGAATGCACTGGCATGAGCACCATCCGGCACCTTAGTTGGCAAGCAAGAGTGGTATCACTGTGCATCTCAAGAGTCTTCACAGGTATATTATGGGTTTTGCATAAATTATTGTAAAGCTTTAATAAACCGTTCAAGTCAATTTACACCGTTGATTGTCAAAATGATTATAATTGTGGTAACGTTTGATTGTCAAAATGAACTAATCGTTTCAAAATTAACTCTTTCATACAGCATGGCTATTTCATATGCCTTTTCTTAGTTCTTGAACTTAGCCAAATCTTTCATTCTAGCTTTAAATTCATGATTTCAGATCATCGTCGGATTTACTGTTCATTTTAATTAGGGGAAAATTGGTTATTTGCCACTCTAAAACCTTCAAATCTGAAAAATACCATCACAAAACTATAAATCTGAAAAATACCACTCTAAACTAAGTTAGTTCTTAAATTTGTCACAAATACACAATTTTTATACTTTTTTTTATTAAAAAATTAACTAAAAAAATACAGTTTTGAGATACGTATTTATGTATTTCTTTATATACCCTTCAGGCTCCTCATTATACGTATCTCAAAACTGTATTTTTCAGTTAAATTTTAATTAAAAAAAGTATAAAAATTGTGTATTTGTGGCAAATTTAAGAATTAACTAAGTTTAGAGTGGCATTTTTCAAATTTATAGTTTCGTGATGGCATTTTTCAGATTTGAAAGTTTTGGAGTGGCAAATAACTAATTTTCCCTTTAATTAGTGGATTCACTTTTAACCTAACATGAATCTTAAAGGGAACCTATACAATCTAAATAGGCACCGGGTTGAGTTTGATCTGACTGAGAGCAAATCTAAAATTTTAAAGAGAACCCTCTAAAATATAAATAGATACCGAATTGACTTTGACCCGGTTAAAAGTAAATATAGACCGTAAAGTAGTGGATCCCACTTTACGATACCAGAGGAGATACTGGTTCTAAATTCACCTCACCAGCCAGCGGCCAATGCATTTCCATGCAGTGTGTGCCCTTTTGAGTGTTAGATTTTGCAGAAGTTTATTGAGAAGTTTATTGAGAGATTAATTGTAGGAGACAATCGATTTTTAAGTTGTAATATTTTAAAAAAAGAGAAAATAACACAGTTGGTTAGAAAAAAAAATTTAAAATTGTTAGTTAGTCAAAAGTCGAGAATTTGATTCCCTCTCACAACTTTGCAACTTCTACAAGAGATTTTCAAAAAAAAGTTGTAACATTTTTTTTAGGAAATAAATCGGAGACATAAGAGAAGCCAAATTTGTCATATACATTGTGTTATTTATTTTTATCTTTTTTATTTTTTTGTTTTTTGTGAACTTATTTTGCATCAAGATTTGTATATATGTCGTGTTGTTTTTTTAGTTCTGCTTTAGGTTGTTACTTAAGTAAAAAAAAAAATCGATTAAGACAACAAATACTACATCATTAATTTTGTTATTATCATATATTAAAAATTTAAGTAATTCAATATATACATTGTTTAACTTCAATTATCAAACAACAGAGTTTGGAAAAAAAAATAACAAATCTTTTTCAGGGTTGGTACTTGTTAAAACCATTGACTTGACTCGAAGTCTGTTCTAATAAAAATCTTAATTAGTTGACTCAAGGGTCAATTGAGCTAATCTCAGCCATACATTATTTTTCTCTCCTCTCTTCTGACGTGTGAGTCTTTAGTAAGCCGCCAGGTTATCGGGGCCCACCAATAAGGCAGCCGCCAGCTAATTCTCCGTGATTAAATCATAAAAAATGACTAAAATATGTGACTCTGAAACCGTAAAATGAGACCCATCTTTACTATAGAGAGGATACGGATCCCCCAATCATAGCACTTAAGCTAACAAAATATTTCTGTTTTGATCTGCACTGTCCGATCAGAATCCGCACGAGTATTGAAGGTACGGTAATAGGGGTGTAAACGAATCGGATATTATCCATCCGTATCTGAATCTGTATTCGAACTTTTGGGATTCGGATAGTCGGGTACGGATAATTTGCGGATATAGATACGAATACGGATATGATTTATCCGATCTTTACTATAGAGAGGATATGAATCCCCAGTCATAGCACTTAAGACCATTGAATTTTGTACCCATCTTAATAAATAGTAAAAAAATTCAAAAAAATATAAAATTTGATCCGGAAGCATATTTTATTTAGATAATCATGTTGGACAGTTTGGATCGACAATTTGGACTTTGAAAATAAAAAAAATCATTGTTGTAACTCAAATTTGTTGTAATTTGAATTTTGAAAATGAAAAAAATCGTTGTTATAACTTTATTGTAACTCAAATTTATTATAACTTGATCCCTCCTTTCTCTCTCTCTCTATATATATGCTAATGTTGTGTCCGTGCGTTGCAACTGGGCATATTATAAGATTGAATAGAATATGAAGCTTTTTGTTTGACATTCACACAAAATTAAGAAAAATATATATTTAAATTAATATTAAAGACAAATAAAAAAAAATGAAAATTCAAATAATAAATAACAATAAAAGAAACAACAACAAACGAAAATAACAGATCAAATATAACATGAATTTTTTTTCTTCAATTATAAATATAATTGCTGGTGTAATCATGTTCGATGTAGTTCAACATTTATGGAAATTAACAAACAAAAAATGAAAATTAGATTATAAAAATATATAATGAAATAATAAAATTAGAAATGTTAAATTAATATGATTCATAAAATTATTTCTAACTGTTCTAAAATTTAATCAATTTGGAGTTGTGAAATTCTATAATTTCTTATTCCAATCTATGTAGAATGAGCAACTTTATTATGTAATAATTATTTAAATATAAAAATTTTGTAGGCATGAATTTTCTTTCCATAATTGATAGCAGAAATTAATTAGAAATAAAATAAGAAAGTTTTTATAGCACTTTCTATCAGAGATAGCTTTAAGGAGAAATAAGGAAACAAATCGCTATAATTCATTCAATTTTAATTGTGACAAATTATATAGCAATATGTGTCACGAATATGTTTTTAACTAAAGTTAGACTTCCACACATAAAATAGATGCATTTAATCAAAAGATAACAAATTATGAGATTGAAGAGCTGATATTAAATCCAAAAATTTATCCTTCAATCTCAGCCATTGACGAATCAGAACAACTACGTGCATTATATAAGAATGAAGATATATTTTCTCTATCATATTGGTCAATACAAAGAAATAACGCTATTAATACATTTACCCCTCGTTCAATCATGCAATGACACCGCAAGTAAACTGCTGATTTTCACACCAGTGTGCCCATGTAGCTTTTTTTGTCGGCATCTCGAATAGTGTAAAAACTGTGCTGATTTACGCAGAGGAAATCGCATCCTCTACGGAGTTTTTACCTGGGGAGCTGTGTGTTCTTTTAATCTGGTCTGTTTATTTTTTATCGGACGGACCAAATAAGATTTTAGCACGAATTTTAAAGCAAAATTAATACTGCTCCCTCCATCATCCGAACACTCACCGGCTGAGATTAAATCTGGACCGTCCGATCAGCTCCGCAGGGAGGAAACTCCACAGAGGATACTGGTCCTTACGTAGAGACCCTAAAAATAAGTTCCATATTGGATATGTTTTATGAGTCCTAAGTTCACAAGACTGTGTGAGTGTGTGTGAACTCAACTTAAAATTTATTACATTAACTTTAAATAGCGAATTCAAATTATTAAAATTCTTACAAGTGATAAGTCTACATGTAAAAATTTTAAATTTTTGAATTAATTTTATTTAAAGTCAAGTAGTCAAAATAAAAAGATTTATAAATTAATTTTAATTCATTCATTTTTAGACACCTTTTGACCAATTGACTCAATAAAAAATTAATTTAAAATTTTAAAGTTTTCGCATGTAGATGCATCACTCGTTGGATAGAAAGATTTCAACGGTTTGAATTCATCGTTTGAAATCAATTTGATAAATTTTAGAGTTGAGTTCACAAAGAATCTTAGTGAACTTGGAACACCCTAGTTTACACCCTAGTTGTATTCATGTTTTACTACTGCGTTGGTTAATGTATGTTTTATTTTGGGGATTCGACTTGAAAAATATATTAAATTTTGTTGATTTAAAACATATGGAAATAATACATAATTTCTTATGCTTCGATGTTTGATCACACGATCCAGAAAAAATAATAGAATTTATGCTCATTGCATGAATATTTCATTATTTTCGAATGTGATAAATTTATATAGTTATGCTAATGTGCCACCGTTAGCATATTGACCGCAATGCAAACGGATCAAAATTTACTAATATTAGAATTATTACAATTTTAAATTTTTTTTTTTGTAAAGTAACCATATTTAATATGCAAATATTAATATTTTTAATTATTTTTATATCATGTTTCAAAATCATTAAAAGAGTAAAAAAATTCTAAAAATGATAACACTTGATATGCTACAAGATAGATTTTGATATGTAAATTTTATTGAGCCATTTAACATGTAAAAAGAAAATTTAAATCAATTTGATATGAATGATTAAATAAATGGGTCAAAACATCATGAGTCTTGACAAGTGTTGTAAATGAGTTAACTCGGGTCGAGCTAGAACTTAGCTCAGCTCGTTAATTATGGACCGAGCCTGAACTGAGCAAGCTGGACCTAGGACTTCCGAGCTAAAACCTCAGCTCAAACTCGTGACGAGCTAGTTCGAGCTAGCTTGCGAGATGATGAGCTGGCTCACTAGGTTTGGCTAGACCTTGTTTTAAGAAGAAAATAAATTTTACAAACATTTTTGGACCGAGTTGGACTGAGCTGAATCGAGCTGGACGGAGCTCAACAGTATAAAATGCACACAAATTCATACAAATTGATGGATGCCTAGCCAAGCTGGCGAGCAAGCTAGGCCCTAGCTCAAACTCCTTAATTATGGACCGAGCTGTCTCGTTAACAGCTCCGTCTAGTAACGAGCGAGCTGTTAGCGAGCGAGCCAGATGCGAGTCACGATCGAGCCACAAACTACGAGCTTTTTTGCCACCTTAACATCATATATACATTTTTTTCCCTCTCTTGTTGTTGATGAAACTACCATCTGAAACAATAAAGTTTATATGAAGGATGTTTGTACATATTCAAAGACATATAACATCGAGTAACATAATACTAGAATATATACAAACTTAATATAGTACTGTTGCAACAATTTAACAATTAAATTAATGCCCTTTAATGTTATATTTAATGTATTTTTGGTTCTGCAGTCTAAACATGTGGAATCAATGTTTTTGATTTCACAAGTTTAGACTGTGTACGTGTTAAAATATATATATTTTTAAAACTGGTTACATGATTTTCTTTTTTCAAAGACGGTAAAAATAAAAATTCCGACTGCTTTAGGCGACACCTGTTTTTCTCCGAACATTTTTTCTGAGATTTAAATGACAAAGTAATCCTTAGTGTTGAACTTGTACATATGTGAAAAGGGACGAGCTTGGGTCCGATGTCCATCGAACTTAAACTGAGTCTGATGGGTTCCATAACCGTTCGATCTGCTTCAAGATTGTGCGCACTTAATTGAAGCGAACTCATACGGATATTAAATTTATGCGCACATAAAGCAAATGAGACGGTAATGGAACCCATCAAATCTAATTTGAGTCCCATAGACATCATACCTAAGCTGCTCCCATGTGAAAACATATGTATTGCTTCATATATTAATTAATGGTCTTGTATCTTGCTACTTGAATCTTGAGTAAACGCGTGTAGAAAAGTTGTTATTTTTAACAACAGCAGTGCAGTTATGTTCGTTCAAATCAGGTCACCTTAGAACAGTAACTGTTCAAATTGGATCCCTGATTTGGGTTTTTTTTTAACCCTTTGATGTCACAATTAGATGCCCTTTGTTGTTATACTTTTTTTTTAATACCTTTCGTGCCAATTTGGTTGCTTTGTAATGGCAAGTTGTAAGCATCTAATTGAGCACTCTATCTAGATAATCTTAAACAGATCAGACAGCATAATATCACATGATCCCAACAACATAAATCATATGAAACTTTCGAGGCAAACCTTTCTCAGGTCATTTTTGAGCCGTCAGATCTAATTTGAAGGCCTGGATCGAGTAGAGATCGACTTTCTAATTTTTTTATTTTTGAGGGAAAACCCCGTAGGCTAGTTATTTACCAGGCTAGCCTGAGTAATAGAATAATATCCTAACCATCTGAAAAGTAACAACACTTGAACGTGATTTTTTTTTAGGATTATGTATGGCAGTACTGTTGTACAATGGTCCATGGATCAAATTGGTTTTTATAATTTGATGTTACAATTAGCAGTACTGTCCTTATTTAATTATTTTTTTAATACCTTTGATGTCACAATTAGATGCCTTTTGTTGTTATATTTTTTTTAGAACCCAGATAATTGTCCCCGCACCACCATCCTCTTTATATTCCCCACTAAAAGACAAAAAATTAGTTACCAACAATTTGATAGTTTAAATTTCCTACAAGTATTTAACTTCAGTCTTTAGTGTATTTATTGTGCATCGATCTAGTATTTAACTTCGTTCATTGTAGTATTAACCATCGACGTCCAACAGCGAAAAATGTTGTCACCGCACCACCATCCCCCCATATCCCCCCACTAAAAGACAAAAAAATTAGTTACCAATAATTTGATGGTTTAAATTTTCTGCAGTATTTAACTTTAGTCTTTAGTATATTTACCATGCATTAATCTAGTATTTAACTTCGTTCATTGTAGTATTAACCATCGGCGTCCAACATCGACAAATACTGTCTCCGCACCACCATCCCTCCATATCCCCCACTAAAAGACAAAAAAAATTAGGTTTCGACATTTGATGGTTTAAATTTTCTGCAGTATTTAACTTCAATCTTTAGTGTATTTATAGTGCATTGAACAAGTATTTAACTCTATTCATTGGAGTATTAACCGTCTGTCCAATAGCGACACAATCTTTGTCCCCGCAAAAATAAAAATATCTGTCTCCGCACATCCCTGCACTAAAAGACAACAAAAATTAGGTTCCGATATTTAATGGTTTAAATTTCCTGTAGTATTTAACTTCAATCTCTAGTGTATTAATAGTGCATCGAACAAGTATTTAACTCTATTCATTGGAGTATTAACCGTCCGCGTTTAACAGTGGCACATTCTTTGACCCCGTAAAAAATAACAAAATAATTTGGTATCGTCCCCGCGTCCCCGCATATCAGTATTTAACTTTAAAAATATTAGTTTTTAACATTATGAACGTTAGTATTTATCTTTAAAGTCAATAGTATTAATCTCTAAAATTAATACTTTTAGAGACAAAAAAAATACAACTTAAATACCCCAGTTAAAGTATCAATGTAGTATTTATTTAGACTAAAGAAAGAAATCAAATTTAATTAAGACAATTAATTAATGTAGGGAAGGATGCTAATTATGGTAGTTAATTAATATGGAGAAAGTGCGGAGATGAAAATAAAATGAGGGGAGGATGTTAATTAAGATAATTAATTAATGTGGCGAAGATGGGAGATGGTGGGGAATGAAAGTGAGAAGATGGAAATAATAATAATTATTTTTTAATACCTTTCATGCCAATTTTTGGTTGCTTTGTAATGGTAAGTTGTAAGCATCTAATTGAAGAGTTTGCACTCTATCTAGATAATCTTAAACAGATATTTGTGAAAGATTGTTATGCGGGTGGAATGCTCTTAAGTTAGTCAGTTCATGAGAAAGTGAAAATCATTCTCTTTTAAGCTTTAATTTTAATTAGGATGTCAATGATTACGGTATGTTAGTTAAGTTTTAATATCATTATGTGTATCTTATTTGTACTCGTTAAATTCATGGATAACAAACGATTAAGAAATAACATATAAATTATCGATAAATTGCTAGTTTATATAATCTAACTCAAAAAATATTCGAGATATGGCTACCTCATGCTAAGCTCTTCCTATCGTGACACAGCATGGCACGACACATGTAATTAGGACCGTTAAATCTTGATCAAATAGTGAATTTTGAATAAACTAATCTAAATTATGAAAAAAAAAAAAAGTTAAATGTGAGAAACGTGACTAGTTAAGTTTGGACACGGCACGTGAATGGTCACGGCACGGGAGTTACGGCATGACTCGTGTGTCGTGATTACCCCTCCATATTTTAGTTACGGCATGTGTAACTGTTCACTTGGTCACGGCGCGGCACAACACGAGACCAAAATCACAGCGTGTTAGTCACGAAACGACACGTCGCAACACATTTTTTCCACTCTGATTGTTAGAGAGAGACAACTAGGCACTCCATACATACACACATACACAGACACACACACATACATACTAATATGCTACGCGTAGTATAGAGGGCCTCCGTACAACAACTAAATATTTGATTTTTTAAAATTCTAACGGTCGATCCGAGCTGTTTAACATGATCTCCATATAAATATGTACTTGCAAACCAAATTTTACATTTTTTAGAATTTTTTTACTATTTGTTTAGATAGGTAAAAATCACTTGATCTGAAAATTCTGTACCATTCAGATCAAGTGATTTTTTACCTATCTAACAAAATAGTAAAAAATTCTAAAAAATGTAAAATTTGGTTTGCAAGTACATATTCATATGGAGATCATGTTGAACGGTTCGGATCGATCGTTAGAATTTTGAAAACTCAAATATTGAGCTGTTGCACGGAGGACCTCTATGCTACGCGTAGTACCTTAGCCAACTCCTACACACACACACACACAACATGATCTCCATATGAATATGTACTTGCAAACCAAATTTTATATTTTTAGAATTTTTTTACTATTTTGTTAGATAGGTAAAATAATCATTTGATCTGAATGTTACAGAATTTTCAGATCAAGTGATTTTCTACCTATCTAAAAAAATAGTAAAAAAATTCTAAAAAATGTAAAATTTGGTTTGCAAGTAAATATTCATATGGAGATCATGTTGAATGGTTCGAATCAATTGTTAGAATTTTAAAAACTCAAATATTGAGCCATTGCACAGAGGCCCTCTATGCTACGCGTAACATACTAGCAATTTCCTATATATATATATAAATGAAGAGTCAGGCTACAATACATACATAGCGCACATTGGTTAGTACTTTAAATTCATTCTCCATTTTTCAAATATAAAGAGTTCATCTGAACTGTTCAATATAATATTCACATGAAAACAATTTTCATATAGATATATGAGTAGAACTAGAGTGCTCCTAGGAGTACCAAGCTCCTTTGTACTCTTAACTCTAAAACCTATCGGATTAACTTCGAACGACGAATCCAAACCGTTGAAATCATTCTACCTTACGAGTGATGCGTCTATATGTGAAAATTTTAAAAGTTTATAATTAATTTAGTATAAAGTTAATTGGTCAAAATTAGAAGGTTTCTAAATTAATTTTAATGCGTTTATTTTTTGGAAGACTTTTGACCACTTGACTTTATACTAAATTAATTCGAAACTTTAAAATTTTCACATGTAGATGCACCACTCCTAAGGTAGAAGGATTTCATCAGTTTGGATTCATCGTTCGAAATTAATTTGATAGATTTTAGAGTTAAAAGTACAAAGAGACTTGGTGCTCCTAGGAGCACTCTAGTTCTACTCTAGATATATACTACTATTAAAATATCATTTATGTATATATTATACGAGTAGAACTAGGGTGCTCTTAAGTTCACCAAACCTCTTGTGAACTTGACTCTAAAACATATCGAATCGACTTTAAACGATAAATCCAAACCGTTGAAACCCTTCTACCTAATGAGTGATGCGTCTACATGTGAAAATTTTAAAGTTTCGAATTAATTTAATATAGAGTCAAGTGGTCAAAACTTTAAGGTTTATAAATTAATTTTAATACATTCATTTTTTGGACTCCTTTGACCACTTGACTTTATATTAAATTAATTCGAAACTTTAAAATTTTCACATGTAGACGCATCAATCATTAGGTAGAAGGATTTCAACGGTTTGGATTCATCGTTTAAATTCGATTCGATATATTTTAGAGTCAAGTTCACAAGAGGTTGGGTGAACTTAGGAGCACCCTAGTTCTACTCTATATTATACAATAGAATATTTTTTTTTTACAAAAATCTATTTTTTTTTAAGAAAATATTTGTAGTGATTATTTGAACACATTGGGATCTTGTAACACCATTACACAAACCAGTTCTTGCATTTGAGAAAAGGGTGATAGTTTACAATACATTCGCTCACTACATAAATGTGGCAAATAAATTGCCACAGAGTATCGCCTTTATGCCTATCCTTTTCCTCCACCAAGGCACCAAGGCACCAACAACAGTTTTTTTTTACAGAATAAGCTCAAAAGAAGCACCAACCAACCAAATCGGAACACCGCATTCCCTCTGCAGAGCCTTCTTCTAAGTGGGGGCCACATTACAGACTCAATAATCAGTCAAAATCAACATGTTTCTTTTTTGCCTCAATCAATTATTCTCTTTTGTCCAAGAACTTGAAATGTAATTTTCTCACTATGCGTATTCCTTTTCTTTTGTTCTCCTTCCTAATTAATTATTTAACAAAACAGTTATTCTATTTAAGAAATTAATTAAAAATCAATATATATCACGGTTGGGCGACAGAGTGAGTAATCAATCAATCAATCAATCAATCAACAACATCAGGTACACTTTACAATATTAAATTCTAACTCATTCTTTCATTTACAAATTACAATATTAAATTTGATGCTCTCTTTCTTCCCAAACACAAAACAAAAACAACCGTATTAAATTAACACTCACTCCACCCCTTCCCTCAACACTCACAACTCAACATGAGGTTCCCAAGCCTTTGCACATGCTCAAAAGAGAAAAACACTGATGAAGCGAAGGAGGAGGGGCAAAGGATCAAGGTAACCGGTACAGTGGTGCTGGTGAAGAAGAGTGTCTTGGATTTCAATGACTTCATCCCGTCCATGCTTGACGGGGTCCAAGAACTCCTTAACAACCATAAGTCGGTGTCGTTCCGCCTCGTCTCCTCCACCTACCCCCATCCAAGTTAGTTTTTCTTCATTGAGTTTATTCGTAATATTTATTGCAAGTTTTGAAATTTCACAACTTAATTAAATTGCGATGGTGTTATGAGGTGCGTTTCATTACTAATGGAACAAAGTCCCGGTTCAATTCCTCCAATTTCATGATTTCATAAAATCTCGAGTGCGAATTTGGCTGGTATTGAAAGAAAATCCTTTTTTTTGCCACCTTTCACAAATAGAAGGAGATAGAAACAAATTTTAAAAAACTTGTAGTTTCAGAAAATGTATTTATTTTTTGGATGTTTCTTCCGTCCCAATTAGATTTCGTCTACATCAGATTTTAAAATTTTAATGCACATCTTGTATAACTGTCAATTTTTAAAGAGTAAACATGTTATTTCTAAAACTATTATCAATTTGAGTATCGTTTTATATGAACATTTCTTTATCACAATTAATAATATGTATTTTTTATTTTATTACTTTGGAAATTAGATGATTAGAGCATTTCCATCTCACAAAAAATTTAGAAATTGTAATTTTTGCCACGTCACAGAATTTAGCAATTAGACATTCATAATTTCTAAATCACTTCATTCGAACAATTAATTTTATAAAGAGAGGAAGAGTGCTATAATTAATTTCAACCAATTAATTAGCCACGTGTCATTAAACAAATGTTTTATTTTAAAACAAATTTGCTAATTTAGAAATTGTATTACATCTAGCAACTAACACATCATATTAGCAATCCAAAAACAATCACCATTGTAGATGCTCTTAGGGCCCTCCTGTCACTCTGTCAGTCAGGTGTTGTCACCTAAATAGGGCGGCTAGTTTGCACTTCGCTATCTATTGATAAATTAAATCAACTAAAATATTCTTTGTTGAATACAATTTTTTTTTTTTTTTTGAAATGATTGGTAGTGGCCATTAAGTTTACAAAAAATAAATAAATATATTTACAACATCATATACAGCCTCTCAAATCTAAATCATCTCAAAAAAAAAAAAAAAATTCAATTTGGTCGAGCAAAGGCGAATTGCCTTAGTAAAGAAGAGACCGGAAACACCTTCCAAGGTTTGGTATCATTTATAAGAAAATTTGGCGTTTAGCAAGTAATGGGCATCTTAAAAAGCAAAAGCAATAGAAATATATAATTTGTCTCAATAAAAAGTAGAAATAAATAATTCAAGAAATGGACGCCTCCAGTGGTCGTGTTTGATGGAGACATCCATTACTGAGCTCATAAAAGATGTTTCTAATTAATACGACTCTACGAGTGGATGATCGGCTATTTTCGGACGCTTAAATGCATTGATCAGGATGTAGGGGTGCAAACGGATCGGATACGGATGGATAGTGGTAAAATTATATCTATTTTTATTTTTTAAATACGGATATGGATACAGATTGAATATTGAACGGATACAGATGCGGATCGGATATTGAACAGATATTGAACAGATACGAATACAGATCGAATATTAACGGATACGGATACGAATACTGATGTAATTCGGATACATAATCGAATATTATAATAAAATTAACTTATTATTCAGCAATTATATTTTCAGTACCCGATTAAGAAAATAGCTTTTCTATATAAATATGTATTTGAATAATTTGTTTATGTAATAAAAAATATTCAGATTGCACTGTGTCATCAAAAAATAAGATAAGAAAATATGATTAAAAAAATAAAAACTTCTTAAAAAACAAGTTCAAATTATGCCTAATACGGTACTGTAGTCAAACGAGTCTAGTGGGTATGCGGTTAATCAAAAGCTAAAAGTGATATGCGGGTATTCGATAATTGAAAAAAATGGGATACAAATAATTATCCGTATCTGTATCCGCTTTCAAAACCGAAACCAAATCTGTATCTGTATTGTCATAATTTATATTCAAATCCATATCCGTATCTGCAATTATCCTTATTCAAATATCCGAATCCACAAAAATCCGGATCTAAATTCGGACGGGTAATATCCGACCTGTTTGCACCCCTATAAGGATGGTAACAATAAACATTGATAATGAAAATAAAATATATTTTAAAACAATTATATATTTATTATGATTATTATTAATAATACAAATAATAAATTGTTTAAATCAAAATTAAATTTATAAAAAAAATAATAATAATTGGAGTGAGACTATGGTAATTGCATATTGCAGATCGACCCATACTATAGATTCATATATCTATCTATAAAGTCCAAATAGTTGATATGAATAGTTAATACATGATCTTCAACACCAAATTTTACATTTTTAAAAATATTTTTACTATTTTTTTAATAGATAGGGAATCACTTGATCTAATAATTAGAGACCATCTGAGAGCAGTGATTTTCTGTCATTGCTTTATAAATATATTTTATTAGTAAATTTTGTAAATTTTGACGCGTGAGGACTTGGCATGACCTAAAATAAAATCAATCGGTTCAGATTTGGACAATTTTGACGGGCCAACTCATATTTATTTTACTTCTTTCACTTGGATCCAAACTATTACTTATTACATCTGCATTGCACCACTCCTAGCTGTTGTATTGTTCACAGTTTTGTGTTGATCTGCAGCTATGGCTGTAGAACTTAAAAATTCATTCCATGCATGCAGTCATTGCTTTTCCTGGCTAATCAGAATTCAATTCCCCGCAGAAACATGAAATATATACTTTGCTTTAAACATTAATTAGCAGCAAAATGTACAGATATATGACTGATTTTGACAATTTAAATATCAGTTTTATCTGTTTCTGATCAGGGGCAATAATTTTACAACTTGTCCTAAATTTTGTATGTTGTCAAAGTAACATAGTATACATCTAAGACGTTAGTTATTTTATCTCGGTGAACTTGAATAAAGGTTGTTGCAGTTATCAAATAATATATGATTTCAATGTCAAAATATCCTATTCCTTTATATTAAATAAAGTTTGGTATTTCATATCAGAATTTCCCCGCGAGTCTTTCACCTTGATTTCTCTTCTCATGTTCTGTGATTTGCAGACAATCCAGAAAGAGGTATGGTTGGAGAGCCAGCCTGCCTGAAAGATTGGGTGAAGAGTGCACTGCCAAAACTGGCGATCGGAGATTCTACTTTCAAGGTTGAATTTGAGTGGGATAAAAAGCACGGCGTACCAGGAGCAGTAATTGTGAAGAACAAACACCATTTCGAGTTTTACCTCAAGTCTATATCCCTTGATGACGTACCTGGCAAGGGACCGATCCATTTTGTTTGTAATTCTTGGATCTACCCTGCAAAGAAATACAAGTATGACCGAGTCTTCTTTTCAAATGATGTGAGTATTGCATATTCATCTTCTTATCTTCTGTTGCTTATTCATTCTACTTTGTTCGTCACATGCCTTGAAAAGAGGTGCAGGCATTTACTTTAGAAAAATAGAATAAACTTTTTGAATGCCTTGTATGATAACTGAGTTGTATACTTGTATTATATCCCACTGACATTCTATGCACACTGACATATTGTGAACTGATTCTTTATCTGCATACATTATTGCAATGATAGTATCCTGCCATTATTCAATCTGGAGTGTCTAATAGAAGGAAAAAAATGAACACCTCAGGTCAGAACCTTAATTTATAGGGTTTTTTTTTTTTTATCTGGTTAGAACCATCCAATTGAAATCAAATTGGCCCAGATGGGCCCCACAAATTTTGTAAGGTTGAATATTTTGTTCTGATCCTTACTCTGATTTATGGATTTAACAGTACCGACCGTTCCGCTTTATGTAGCCAACAGGGACATGGACTGAACTTCTTAATTCTAATTACAGTATTTTTGGCGCTATGAAGAAATATATCTAATTACAATACTCTACTGAAATATTTCTAATGCTTTATTATTTATTTGTCGACATAGACGTACTTGCCAAGTCAAATGCCTGAGGCACTCAAGCCATACAGAGAAGAGGAGCTAATTTCTCTCAGGGGTGATAATGTCCTTGGAAAGCTCAAAGAGCATGACCGTATTTATGGATATGACTTCTACAACGACCTTGGCGACCCTGACAAAGACAAGGAGCTTAAACGCCCTGTTCTTGGTGGTTCCCAGGAATACCCCTATCCCCGTCGTGGTCTTACCAGTCGCAAGCCAACTAAAAAAGGTACAGAGGTATCCTGCTATGTATTAATTAAAAGATATTCACTAGAAGTTGTTAATCACCAGAAGACCCAAAAAAAAAAACTTAAATATAGATTCTTCTCAATGAAATATTTTCACTCCTCCTAGGATTTCATTTAGGGACCTGATCAAATCAATATTTTTGTTTTTTGTCAATCTAACAGTGTGACTAATAAGCACATATATTAGATAGATCCAAGAAACTTGCAAAACTAATTCCACATCATAATATTTCCCCAGATCCAAAATCAGAAAGCAGAATACCACTGCTGCTAAGCACGAATATATATGTGCCACGGGACGAGCGTTTTGGCTACCTGAAGATGTCGGACTTTTATGCATATGCTTTGAAAGCATTTGGACAGGCAATGGTACCAACACTCAAAACCAAATTTAATAAAAATGCCTCATTTGAGTCGTTCAAAGACACATATGAGCTGTACGAAGGTGGGATAAATTTGCCCAAATCTAAGCATCTAGAAAAGTTGAGAAAGAAAATACCCTTTGAGTTGATCAAAGAATTTCTACAAACGGATGAGGCAGAACTTCTGAGACTCCCACTTCCTGAAGTGCTTCAAGGTATAGTGTATGCCAGTGGAATATTGATTTAATTTTAATTTTCAGGCTAGTTCATTTTCTCATTAACATTTCTAATCTGTCCTGGTCCGCTATATTGCAAAAAGATGGCTTTCTGTAGTACATTGAATTGGGTGATTCACGATTCTTTCCATGTAACCGAAGGAATAAGTAATAGTTTTGTTATTATTTGACTGAACTCCTTTATGCAATTTAATTCATGACTACATCCATAGTTTTGCTCTTGATGGAAATACTTTTCTGCAAATGAACAGCTGACAAGTCTGCTTGGAGAACAGATGAAGAATTTGCACGAGAAATGCTTGCTGGTTTGAACCCTGTGGTCATCAGACGGCTTGAGGTGTTTTAATTAAATCCTTCATAAATTTGAAATTTCTCGGACTATTTCAATATCAAAATCTAAAAAAAAACTAAAATTGTTGGAATAAATGTATATCTTCTTGTTTCTAGGAGTTTCCTCCAACAAGCAAACTGGATCTGAGTGTATACGGGAATCAAAATAGCACTATAAAATCTGAACAGGTTGAGAAATACATGGAGACATTATCTGGCGAGAAATTATCTGTCAATGAGGTACACATAATCACCTCGACATTTTGAATCTACTTGTGTATTTTTTCCAAAAGAAAATGAAACATAGATATCGTGTACCCATGTTGCCAGTACTACTGTCTGATTAATTTTAAATTACCTATACTCACCATAAGAAGTCTTAATACTTTTCTTTTGGTGAATTGTTTTCTTAGGCACTGGAGCGGAACAGGTTATTCATATTGGACCATCACGACACATTCATGCCTTGGCTACCAAAGTTAAATTCCTTAGATCGAAAGAACATGTTCATTTATGCTACTAGAACAATCCTTTTTCTAAATGATGATAGCACTCTCCGGCCACTTGCTATTGAACTGAGCTGGCCTCGTGATGACATATTACAACATGGCGCAATGAGCCAGGTTCATTTACCAGCATCAGAGGGTACTGTAGAGGGTTCTATCTGGCAATTGGCCAAGGCCTATGTGGCCGTCAATGACTCTGGATATCACCAACTTATCAGCCATTGGTGAGTAAGAAGAATAATTAGTATGAAAAATTAAAAAAACTATTTGCATTTAATCTGTTGAAATTTTATCATGTTGGCATTTTGCATTTCTACGGGTTGAAGCTTGAACCTCTTGACACCAAATCAAAATTTTGGCGAGTCATACACAAAACCAAGGATATACTGTAATAACAGACACTGCCAAATTCTTTTCACAGGTTGAACACACATGCAGTGATTGAACCATTTGTGATTGCAACAAACCGACAATTGAGCGTGAGCCATCCAATACACAAACTCCTGAGCCCACATTACCGCGACACAATGAACATAAATGCACTGGCACGTCAGACCCTCATAAATGCTGGTGGCATCTTTGAGTCAACTGTGTTTCCTGGAAAGTATGCTCTAGAGATGTCATCTGGCATATACAGGAACTGGAAACTAACAGAGCAAGGCCTCCCTGATGATCTTCTTAAGAGGTAACAATAAAGCACTGATTACCATATCTACATTAGAAAACCTCTAATATCCGAAATCTCTGCTTTGTATTTTAAATATATAATGAGACATATATGCATTTTGCTTGTATGCCTCTTCTTCCCATCTTTTCTCTTGAGAATGCAGTGATGCTTGTAACCAACTTTCATTATGGATAGAAGCCAAAAATGCATGCAAAATGTATTACAATAAAAAAAAATTGTCGAAATCCAACCGTTCCTTCCCATTTCAAAGAAAACCAATAACACTCCTGTCATTCTAACAACTGAGAAAGCAAGCCTAATTGGTGAAGGCAGAGGTTTCTTTGCTATGTCCCATGTAGGGTTATGTGTTTATTTCCAATTTGCAGTGTTCTGTTGTCCCAGCTCTAGGTCACTGCTATATATTCCACTGACATAAAAATTGTCGTGAAGTATTTTTTGCAAAATCAGTTTAAATCACTGAAACGATGGTGCAGAGGTATTGCTGTGAAGGATGAATCATGCAAGCATAATCTCCGGCTACTTATTGAGGACTATCCATATGCAGTAGATGGTCTAGCCATCTGGTCCGCAATTGAGTGGTGGGTCAATGACTACTGCTCCATCTACTATTCAAATGACTCCTTGATCCAAAGTGACACTGAGCTCCAGGCATGGTGGAAAGAGATTCGTGAGGTCGGTCATGGTGACCTAAAAAATGAAAAATGGTGGCCAGACATGCACACAGTTCAAGAACTAACGAAAACTTGCACAACTGTAATTTGGGTTGCATCAGCGCTACATGCAGCAGTCAATTTCGGGCAGTACTCCTATGCGGGTTACCTCCCGAACCGTCCAACCATTAGCCGCCAGCCGATGCCCGAACCTGGGACTGAGATGTATGACGAGCTGACAAAGGATTTTGAAAAGGTGTTTCTAAAGACCATTACTAGCCAGTTACAAACAATATTGGGTATATCTTTGATTGAGATACTGTCTCGGCATTCGTCAGATGAGGTGTATTTAGGTCAACGGGATACCAAGGAGTGGACCTCTGATCAGCAGGCATTGAGTGCATTCGAGCAATTTAAGCACAGGTTGGAGGTTATCGAGAAGAATATTTTAGAGATGAACAACAACGAGACGTTGAAGAATAGGAATGGACCCGTCAAAATGCCGTACATGCTTTTATATCCGAACACATCAAATGAGAGGAGTCATAAGGGTGGTCTCACTGTAAAAGGCATTCCAAACAGTGTGTCTATATGAGAAACAAGGTACTTTATGAGCCGACTGCATTTCTGTAGCTCCTTTCTTGTACCCAAGAGGTGATCATACTTTAATTGTGTAATGTACTTCTATAGCTTGAATCAGCATGTTTGAAATGTGTGGAATAATAGTCTTGATTGGTTAAGTGAATTGATTGTATTTGTTTTTGGTTGATGTTCAAAAGTGAATTTTAAGCAAATTTTCTATCTCAATGAAATTCCTGTTGTTGTTTCCATGTAGAGTAGCAACCAAATCCAAAGGAATTCTGAAACTTACCGTCGAATGTGATGATATTGACGCAATAATTTTTTTTATTAACACAACAAATTCAGATTGTACTTGTATGGACACATATGTCCTTCAATTCTCTCTAAATACCATATCAGGAACTTTCTTTATATTAAATATCACTAATTATTTATTTTATTTCCATAACTAAACGTCTAGTACTCTAGTAAAATCTTGAAGGGAATGTTTCATTTTTCAAACTTGAGAAGTACAGCAACAAAAAATTTAAGCAATAATTTCTTGCAGTAAAAAGAAGAAGATAAAAACAAGTTTTCTTTGTAGTGACTTTAGTCGACTTAGTCAAATTTGTACCATTAAATACTTCATTTCTTATATCATATGTCTTGTTTTTCTCACTTTTTATTGATTATGCATTAGGTGGTATATACAAATTTTCTATTGCTGAGTTTAGATAACAAAATGGTACAAACTACATTTGTGATATATCATCATGATTCAATAAAAATATGCTAGAAACTCAATTAACTGAAAATACACTTCGCATTGTGATATATTATTGTTGAGTTGTTCGATGGAACGATTTTTGTTTTCATTTGTAAAAAATGAGCTTTTTAATTTATTATTTTCAATTCTTTGAAATTCAAATGTTTTAGGGCTAAGTTTCAGTTGTGAAAATAAAACAAATAATAAATAGCCATTAATATGAAGAAATGAACATGTATTTTATTAGTTCACCAACCGTATACAATTTGAGCCTTCTATACTATTTACTTCCATAATTTCTTACATTAATAATTGTTTTTCTTTATTTCTTCACATGCTTAGTTTATTAAAATAAATTTGTATTTTCTGTGATTTTTTAATTGAATTGAAATTAATCTAAATATTTTCGTGTCAGATATTAATTTATTATTTGTGTTGATATTTAGAGACAAAATTAAAATCTATTATTAAATTACATGACAACAAAGAATTAAGAATAAGGCTAGCGTGCTACCTGTAGCATAGTGACATGTCGTGCTACCTCTTCAAAAACCTATTGAATATACTTCAAACAACAAATCCAAACAGTTGAAAACGATCTACTTCACGAGTGATGTATTTACATATAAAATTTACAAATTTTTACATTCATTTAGTATAAATTCAAACGGTAAAAAAATAATGAAAAATGAATGTATTAAAATTAACTTATAATTCTTATTTTTTTGACTGCTTGACTTTATATCAAATGAATTCAAAACATTATAATTTTGGCATGTAAATATATCACTTATATAGTAGATTGGTTTCAACGGTTTGGATTAGCTATTGAAACATATTCAATAAGTTTTTGAAGAGATAGCACGACATGTCACTATACTACAGGTAGCACGCTAGCCTTATTCAAGAATTAATATATGACCATATAAAAAAATTAATAGTTTTCAAAAAATTATCTAAACACAAATGCTTCCCGGTAATATAAACGAATACGTCAAATTAATTAAATTGTATTAATACCAGAAACAATTTTTTTTTACCTCACCAAAAATTAACGATTAAAGAGTCCATCCTACTACTACTCTCAACATTATTTTGAATATAAGCTCCATTGTTGAGTTGATAAAAACATAAATTATATATTTTTTTTTTCTCGGTATGTTATTAGTTAAAGCATTGTATTTGCATTTGCTTGACGGTAATAATTTTATGCTTTTATTGCAGTATTTTTTTTTAAGTGGGGTGTTATTTTGAATTTATATATGTGGTTATTAAAAATAAACAGAGCAATTTGAATTTGTTCAGCAAAAAATGATATATCATGTAGAAAATTTTTATTTTTATATTTTCATCCAACCTAAATATACTGAAACAAAAAAGGACCAAAATACATATTTAACAAAAAATAAAACTATTGATGTACAATACAAACAGAGATGTATGGGAATTTATTTCAAATGAATCTAACAATGAAAAATATATAGTAACTAATAAATAATCCTCATGCTAGAAGATTACATAATTACCGGATTAAAAATAACATTTGAAAAATGTACATATGAAGGGTGAAATTGTCTATAAAATTTGAAAATTTGAGATTGTTGTGTTAATAATATGATTAATGATTAATATCTCCACCCAATACACTTGCGACTTGTATCAGAGGTACTTGTAATACCATGAATACGAATTGTATCTGAGAATTTTTGGAAGGGCTTCCTTGGGGTAAATCCATACAATTAATAGTTTCTCAAAAGTTATTATTTATTTTTGTAAACAATCGTTGTAAATATCAATTGACCACGAATAGGACAAAATTATTTGGGTTTTTGAGAAATTAATATTGGAAGGGCTTCAGGGTAAAAGGCCCTGCAATTAATATATAAATATCTCGGAAGTCTTTATATATTATTATTATAAATATAATAGTAATAAATTTTAATTGACCATGAATAGTATAACAATTATTTGTGGATGGGATTCTTTAATAATACATTAATTTAATAATTTTAAAATTCAGCATATAATCTAAACTTTATAATTTAAAATCCAACTTTTAAAATGTGATATATATGCTAATTTGATGTAAGTTTACTGTTTATGGATAATGGAAAATCGGTGCTGGACTGCTGGGGAAACTTCTTGCTTGTACGAATTATGGGAAGCGAAGCCCGAAACAAGAAATGGCGGTCCAGACTCCAGATAGATTAATCTGCATGCCCTTGTTCTATTACGCTTTTATTTCAGCCCGAAATAAAGCCTGGTTAGGCCCAAATATTAGAACAAATGTACTCAATGATTTATGGGCTGGACTTTTCCGATAGATTTCAGAATCAAAATTAGCAAATAAGTCGCTTCATCAGGAGAGGGCCCTCCGATGCCCATCGGACCAGAGTCTGTTCAATTGGGTGGTTTATACCGTCAGATTCACTTTAAGATCTGTGCGCATCACTTTAATATCCATGTTGTTTGCTTTAATATCCGTATGCACCGATTTTGAAGTGGATCGGACGGTGAAAACCACCCATCGAACAAATTCTGGTCCAAAGGGCATCGGAAACCCCCCTCTCCCATCAGATATACTTTTAAGCAATAGTAAACAAGAAATCGACCGGAATTTAGAGTTTGTTGGAGACGCTTAACCCCTCCAATACATTGGAGATGCTTAACATAACCATGTGAATATATGCAAAGTTGATCTTGTTGTTGTAAATGACTACCAACCTTTCACAAAAAGAATATATGCAAAGTCTAACCCTGAGCCTTTTTCTTCTCCCTTATTTATTATTTTTTTTTTTTGTTTAGGGTGGAGTTTTTATTCAAATGGATTTGTCAAGAGTTTTATCTTAAGTCGGATCTAAACCATTCGATTTGTATTAAAATTTACATGGACAATTTAAATTCACAAGGCTTAGAAATTTATTTAGTTCTAAATTGTTAGCACGGATCATAATTTAGATCAGATTGTATAGATCCGACTTTGAATAAATTTTGTCCAAAGTCCTCCGGACAAAATCCGTTTCCTATTTTCAAACAGCTCTTAAGCCATCAGGTATGGTATCTTTTTTTCCTAACGATTATATTAGTCTTGTAATTCTATAAATACTCACTGTATGTAAATTGTGAAGTTATGATTTCTATTAAGAGGAGGGATCAAGTTACAACAACGGTTTTTTTTTTTCATTTTCAAAGTTCAAATCGTCGATCTAAACCGTTCAACATGATTATCTAAATAAAATATACTTTCAGATCAAATTTTACATTTTTTTGAATTTTTTTTACTATTTATTAAGTATTTTACAAAAACTAGTCAAATTCAGACCATTGAATTTTGTACTCATCTTAATAAATAGTAAAAAAAAATTCAAAAAAATGTAAAATTTGATTAGGAAGCACATTTTATTTAGATAATCATGTTGAACGGTTTAGATCGATAATTTAGACTTTGAAAATAAAAAAAATTGTTGTTGTAACTCAAAATTGTTGTAACTTGATCCCTCCTCTTCTATTAATTATGCAAATAATACAATTATTCAATCATGTCAAATTATAACAGAGTTATACTCTAATTGTTTAGCAAAAAGTATCATAACTTTGCAGTCAATATTTTATTTAAGTTATGAGATTACCTTTTACTGTTCTGATTTATAATATGAAGGGATAAACTTCATCAATATACATATATATAACTAGAAATCAAAGTCAAGTGTGAAGGTGGTGGTTACTTGTAACATGCTCAATGATCCTTGAATGGTTGAATTTGTATCAGCCAAGTGTCAACCCATGTGGCCATGTGAGCCGAGTTGCTTCTCAAATCAGAAAACTATAAGATTTGAACAAATTCATCTACGTTACTGATGCTGTTCGTTTGAATTAATTAAAGCATTGGATCTAATTGGTTAATTAAAACCAAGTGTCACAACTGTGAACCAAAGATATACTATTCTACAAATCTCAAGAGATGCGCCTAACTTGAACTATTATACATTCTCAGAAAAAAAAAAAAAATAGTATATATGTTTTATCAGTTTTGGATTATGAATTGGCGTTCTGGTGCTTAAAAGACGAAACCTGGAATTTAATTGGATATTTATGACTTTTCATAACTGGAATTTATAAAAGCATTCAATGTGATTATTTTTCGGCATATATATGTAGCCTCATGTATTAAATATATTCAAAAATATTTTGCATGTTATATATATCTATTCTGGATTCTGAGTTCACATTTTCTGATTCTAAAAGATGAAAAAGATGGAACTAAATATGACTTCTGACTTTTCATAGCTGAAATTTAAATTAGGATTCAATATGATCATTTCTTTAAAAAATATTTTATGTATAAAAAAAGATTTGTCACGAAGGGTTGGTGTCATTTCCTTAAAAATAGAAGGTGTTCTCTTTGTCCATCTTATTAAATTGGGACGAATTAATTGAAATGTAGAGTAAATGTTACAGCAATTTTCTTGTAATGCACTAATCATAAGAAGACAAAAGAACAATATGTTTTAAAATATTATAAACATGTGCGTCGGACATATGCATCAAGCAACATGCATGATGCAGTGTGAATTTGACAAAAAAAAATGTGCAGTAAAGAAATAAATGTGTTTTTTTTTTAAGAAATGAGTATGAATTATGTAATTGTTATTATGGCTAAAATATTTTTTTTCTCAAATATTCACACACACACTATATATATATATATATGAGTAGAACCATGGTGCTCCTAGGAGTACCAAGCTCCTTTGTACTCTTAACTCTAAAACTTATCGGATTAACTTCGAACGACGAATCCAAACCGTTAAAATTCTTCTACCTTACGAGTGATTCGTCTACATGTGAAAATTTTAAAATTTCGAATTAATTTAGTATAAAGTCAAGTGGTCAAAAGACTTTCAAAAAATGAATACATTAAAATTAATTTAGAAAAATTATATAATTTTGACCACTTGACTTTATACTAATATAATTCGAAACTTTAAAATTTTCACATGTAGACGCATCACTCGTAAGGTAAAAGGATTTCAACAGTTTGGATTCGTCATTCGAAGTTAATCCGATAGATTTTAGAGTTAAGCGTACAAAGAAGATTGATACTCCTAGGAGCACTCTAGTTCTACTCATATATATATATAATATTTCATAGCATGAAAAACTAACACTTAATGCTCTGTAGGTCTCCTCGGCAGCTTTTGAAATTAACATGTTGTGATAAACTTAATTTGGTCAAAACTTGTGAGATTAACATGGAAATAGTATATCTTTTAATATACAAATCGTGTGCTAATTAAACATCTTTTTAGGAAGACTCTGGATCTAGCACTGTGCCAATTAAATATTTAGTAATTTAAGGTTTTATTACGTGTTAAGAATCGTTATTTTTAAGTTTAATTTTCTTGTTGATAATTATCCAAATTGACAAATTGAATACGGTATTGAATCATGAACCCTGAGGATTTTCATTCTAAATTGCATGATTGATTACGCATAACACAATATTCAACTACAAGTTAAATTGCATGATTTGTCACATTTTTTTTGTCAGTGCGTATATAATATGAAATTCACTACATCTAATCTAATTGTTTTATTTTAATATTTAAATTATTTATTTTGTAAATGTTTATGATTTTATATAAATAAAAACATAGTAACGGTACAAAAAAAAAACATTTAAATCCTTCTCTAAGTTGTCAGCATATCCACAGAAATAAAATTACTTCAACTGTATTTTCACTAGACTCATGTATAGTGACAAATTAATTATTCGGGTTTAGTTCCGCGAGGTAAAAAGTTCGTGATTCGGGAATAATTTGGGTATAATTCGAGAATGATTTGGTATTATTCGGATCAGAGATCTCAATTTTGTAAGAGAGCAAAAACAAAAAATAACCAAAAAATAAATTCTGGAAAAAATTCGGAAATTATTCAATTAAAGTTCGGTCAACAAAATAATTCAGCGTTCGGTTCGACATCACAAAAAAAACCGAATAATTCACGAATAATTCGGAAATTATTCATTAATCTTATGACTACGTCACTCATGGAGGAGGAACTTTGGAACTTGGAAGCTGCGTATGGAGAAATAGAGATGTGGCCACAAGTTATCTACTTTATCTGTTCGTACCAAAAATAAATATATGACAGTTTCTTAGTGATTGCTTGCTGATTTATGACAGGTTGGCGAGTGAAGGTTCAGAATACTCCACGTGAAGCATGTGTTAATTATTAGTTGGGGGGGCTTTATTGGGGCCTCATCAGATGAGCTACCGACTGATCAGTAAATTTGGAATCATCATTAGAGGCGTTCAATTAATTAACGGATCCTCACATGTCACAACCATCAACCATCTTTATCTTTAGGTCTGTTCGGCTGTCATCCCGTATGTTAACTGTTCACGCGGGAAAAAACTTTCTCGCATAAACAGTAACACGTTGTTTACTTTTCATCCGTTCTTGTGCCCATTCTCATTTCCAGACTGCAGCCGAACAGGACCTTAATGTTTATCCGATTTACGATTGTGAGTTATCTGTCAAAAAATTTAGTTCTTAAACTAAATGCTTTATTTAACGTTAATATTTAACAAGGAACGTCAAAATAGAAGACAGTAAAGAGTATGACTAGTAGTATGATATCAATATTATTTCAACTATAGTGATACTGACTTTAAAATTTATTAAGTAGAGTTTAAATAATGAGTTCAAATGATCTCACGAGGAATGCATTTACATGCATGCAACATTTATAAATTTTGAGTTCATTTTGTATGAAGTAAAGCAATCAAAATAGATGATTTTTAAGTTAAATTCAATGCATTAGTTTTTCATCATATTTTAATCCCTTGATTTCATATTAGATAGATTTGAAAATTTATAAATTTTTCATTTAAATATATCACTCGTAAGGTAGATCGGTTTGGATTCATTGATTGAGGACTATTCGATGAACTTTGGAGTCATGTCACTGCAGCAGAAATAACACTGATCTCATAGTAGCCAGATTCTTTTTTATATGAGAGGTCACATATTTGAAATCTTGTAGAGGAGTCTTTGTGAACATTAAAATATGTTAAAAGAAAAAAAAAATGAGATGTATTTATATGCAAAAATTATAAAATTTTAAATTATTTTAGTATAAAGTCAAGCGCTCAAAAACTGATTAAAAATGAATGCTTTAAAGTTAATTTTAAAAAAAAAACCCACATTTTTTTTTGCTTAACTTGATATTAAATAAATTCAAAAAATTATAAATGTTGCACGTAAATGCATCTCTTATGAAGTAGATCGGTTTAAACAGATTGAATTTGTCGTTTGAAACTTATTCTATATGTTTTGGAGTTGGTGTCATTTAGGCAGAAATAAGGTTGATGTCATACTAGCCGGATTCTTCAGGTAATATGAAAAAGGGATTTATGTATGAATCAGGTTTAATTTAACCATGCTATGAAATTTTCATATTTGTAGTCGGAGAACTAATTGAAGTATAGTATTGAGAATAATTAACAAGAGGTAATACTTTCTGTATAAAAGGTTGCACATATAATTCAGATGGAAGATTCTTGTTTATATGAGACAATTGCGTATCTTGATCCTAATTTATTCTTAAAAAAAGTGTAGTGATTTTAGTTTTCTTTTTATATTAGAGATGTGAGAATAAAATTATATTGTGGTCTTCAATAAAGACCAATGATGAATTAAGAAAGATTTAATTAAGATCATTCTAATTAAATGAAGAATGGATAAACATGGAAACTTATTTAGCTTAAACGGAGAAATTTATCATTTCTATGTTTTGATGAAAGAAATAAGTAACTTCATAAATTTTGATGAGTATACGTACGAACAATTAACCTAAATAAATCAATTAGAATCATGCTAAATAAAATTGTTCACTAAATTAAATATCAGTCAATTATTGTACGGTGAGGAGTGGACAGATGCTAGCTGGATTCTACTATGGGGAATTCTTACATTACGAATTATTATATGAAGTAGGGGGAATTTCACGAATACCCCTCAAAAACTTCAAAATTACATCTCCCTCTAAATTTTGAAATTACATATTTTTTCCCTCCAAACTTCAGAAACTCCCAAATTTATTCATTTTATTGTTTTTTATATTACTACTCATTCTAAATTTATAAAATATCTATTTTACTCTTTATTAAAAGCATATAAATCTTATCATATTCAAATAAGAAATATTTTCTAACCATTGTGTACCAACCTGGGAGTTAGTAATTGAAGTCAGCTTCTTTGTTATTAATAAATATATGATTAGAGCTTATTGATTAATTTGAGCATATCAGATTTGGTAAGAAGTGAGTTGCTTGATCTCTAATAAAAAAAAAGGGGGAATTTCACGTATACCCCTCAAAAACTTCAAAATTACATATTTCCCCCTCTAAAATTTAAAATTACATATTTTCCCCTCCAAAGTTCAAAAACTCCCATATTTATCCATTTTATTATATTTTATATTAAAACACATTCTAAATTCATAAAATACCCATTTTACCCTTTATAAAAAATCATAAAACATCCATCTCACTCCAATTTGAATATGAAAGGTTCCTCTAACGTCTGAATTGTTTTAAGATCTGTGTGTGCTACGTCAACATAAATCTTGAAGCGAACACACACGAATATTGAAGCAACGTGCACAGATATTGATGCTAGCATGCATATCAAAATTGCCTTAAGATCCGTGCGCACTACATCAGCACGAATCTTGAAGCGAACACGCACATATCTTATTGCGATGCAAACGGATCAGACGGTAGAGGAACCTTTCAAATTCAAATTTGAGTTTAATGTGGGGTTTTATACTTTTAATAAAGGGTAAAATTGGTATTTTATGAATTTGGAATGTGTTTTAATATAAAATATAATAAAATGGGTAAATATGTGAGTTTTTGAAGTTAGGAGGGGAAAATAAGTAATTTCAAAATTTAAAGGGAGAAATATGTAATTTTGAAGTTTTTGAGAGTTATACATGAAATTCCACCTAAAAAAAACAAATATGAACAAAATAATGTAATAAATAAAATATATCATCACAGCATAACTTCCTCATTTAAAAGAATAGAAATCCCAACTTTATTATTTCCTTACCGGAAGAATAGTTTGGTCCAATTTTTTTTTTCTCTTAGTACCTATGCTTGAGGGGACACGCACTCGTTTATCACAAGCATATTTTTGTCATATTTGATAGATACTCCGCATGTAGAGTGGAAAAAATGACACGGTGGAGTCGGTTCAGTTACAGAACGGAACGGTTACGGCACGGAATGGCACGGCACGTGTGAATATTCAAGTGCCGTGACTCACGTGTCGCGTGCCGCGACCATCTTTTGAAAATTTGACACGACACGACATGTCACGTGAAAGATCTAGCCACGGCACGGCACGTGGTCACGCGAGTCACGTGTAATTAGGACCGTTAAGTCTTCATCCAATGATGAATCTTGAATAAACTAACCTAAATTATGAAAAAATAGTTAAATGTGAGAAACGTGACCAGTAACGTTTGGACACGGCATGCGAATAGTTACGGCACGGGAGTCACGGCGTGACTCGCGTGTCGTGACTACCCCTCCACATTTTAGTCACGACACGGCACGTGTGACTGTTCACTTGGTTACGGCACGGCACGAGACCAAAATCACGGTGTGTTAGTTACGGCACGACACGAAACGGCACGTTTTGTCCACTCTATCCGCATGGATGCAACTTGGATAAGAATTCGTCTCCTCTTAGTTAACTCAAAAAGAAAATATTTTGAGTTATTTATCTGAATCATTCGATCAGTTTTAAAATCTATGAAGACTATATTCACATTAATATTAAAAAGTTTTTGTGTAAAATCAGACAGTTGTATTGAGTTTGTTTAAAATAAGACGGCCTAAATGATTAACTCAAAGAATTACGTGTTTAGATTGTTCAACTGAAAATATTATAAAAAAACAACAAAGTTGATCGACTCGTATGATTATCTTCTAATAAAATACATGTAACACGTGACATGTGCAACTTGAGGATTTAGAATAGTAGCAATAATTAATGAGCCAAACCTAAGATGATCGGTACTCTGTCAGCCTGTCACCGTCATAAATGAAATCGACTTTTTTTTAAATATCAAATATTAAATAAAAATAATACAATGTTTAAATATTCTGAATTTTTTTTTAAATATTTAAACCGCCATTTTTTGTTGGCAGACAAAAAAATTAGGCCGCTGAAATTTTCGGTGGGCGATAACATGAACCGTTTAACTTGAATTGGTGGTTTCATTCGCAAGCCGTATTTTATATTTAGAATTTTATTTTTATTAAAATATTAGAAATATTTTATATATTTTTTTAAAAATACATATAATACTACATTATTTAATTTATTAGAAAGACATGCAATAAAGGAAAAAATCTAGTTCCGTCTCTGTTGACGTCGACATGTGTTCTTCTCCAAAGCATGCAATAAAGGATTGAGAAAGATAGTTATATTCCCAAAGCTTTCTAATTTTAGAGATTCTCCTATCAAAAATGTATAATTTGTTATTACCCATCCAAATTCAAATATTTAATAAATTTCCCAATCTTCCATTTTAATAAAGTTAAAATATTGATTAAAATTATTTCAAGGAAAAAATATTTCTCTTATCATTTGTTGTTGACTAGTTGCTTCACCAACCAATAATAAAATTTTAACCCATGATCTAATTAATTTTCCTATTTCATTTCTCATGTTTGAAAAGGTCAGTTTTGCTCTTTGACTCGCCTATCCTGTTATAGCTCAGCAAGCAATAAAATATTTCAAATGCCATATATTTTTATTGCTGCTTGCTCATGTGGATAACTAGTGGGCACATATTATTTTATTTTATTTTATTTCCTATTTTACTGCTTCTAGTTTGAAAATTCTTCCTTCATGAGTCTCAAGACAATACAATTGCAGTTTATTGCATTGAATGAATAATGTGTTCAAATTTTAGATATAATTTTGAAGTACATGCAGAGAAAAATAATATATATTAAATTTAACAGTTTTATTTTAATATTTGAATTTTAAATTTTAAATGTTTTAATAATAGAGACTTTTTTAATAGAACCAAATAAAATAGTTTAAATGAAATCAGCATAAAGATTTTGAAAAAAATAAAAACAGCTCCACTACTAGGAATTTTTTTATGAATATAAATTATAAAATTAAGATGTATGAAAATAGAAAGATGTACAAAAATTATAAGATCAAAGGCAGGGACGACAATTCATGTCCATCTATTTATGGATCGGAGTCAATGACTAAGTTCCATGTTTTTATTATTTGTTTTTAAAGACCACTGATGGGAAGTACCTTTTTTATGTTTTTATTATTTTTTATAAAAACTTGGATCTTAGTCATTGACTCCAATCCATAAATAGATAGCTCGTCGTTCCTACCTCCGATCTTATTATATTTGTTGCAATCAAGATACTCCTTCTGCTTTCGCACATTTGAATTTTATAATTTCTATTGATAAAATATTTCCCGACTACTATGGGAGAGCTATTTGCTTTGTAACTTCCAAAACGTTCTGTGCTTCTTCCTTTTAAATGATTTTATTTAGTTCTATTCTAAAAATGAAAATCCTCATACTCACTTGAACTCTGCTCTTGGAATTATTAGAGTCGTCGCATACTATTACTCGTTATGGTTATCTCACCGCGTGGAAAGAATGCAATTTTCTAAAGTGATCTATCCATTCATCGAAAAATCTATGGTCGAAAAATCTATGGTCCAACTTGTCAGCCGAAGGTAAGCTTTGCTAATTTGAAGCACCAGATCTTTCCTAGTAAAATAATTTCCAAATATTCGCTCCTTCCCTTTCAGAGCGACTGAGCGACTATAAAAAACCTCCAGTCCCACTCTTCTTTCCATCCCAATCCATTTCACTCTCAATCTGTTGAATATCAATACTACACAAGATAACCTTCAAAAATAGTACACAAGATGTGGTTCCTTGGATTGTGCGATTGCATAACCGGGAAGAACAAGGAGGCATGGAAGAACGGGAGGATCGTCGGTTCAGTTGTGCTGATGAAGAAGAATGTGCTGGATCTCAACGATTACAATGCCTCTCTGCTCGATGGGGTCCACGAGCTGCTTGGTAGAGGTGTCTCCTTTCAGCTTGTCTCCTCCACCCACATCGATCCCGGTAAAGTCTCTACGCTCTTTCTCAGTAGCACCTGTGATTTGAATCAAATATTCTTTAGTCTCTCTCTCCATTTGTCACATGACCATATTGCCTTTATCGTTGATCAAAATTGTACGGAGGAATTTTTTTTTTTTTTGCTTGATACGAAGGAATAACTAAAGGAGTAGAAGGGTTTTTTTTGAGCTCACCAAGCCTTTTTATAAGCTTAACTAAAAAAACTTGTTAGATTGACTTCAAACGACATATCTAAACGGTTGAAACTAATATACTTCACGAGTGATGCATTTACACATTAAATTTATAATTTTTCAAACTAATTTAGTATAAAGTCAAGCGGTCAAAAACTAATGAAAAATGAATTAATTAACATTAATTTATAAATTATTGTTTTTGACCGCTTGACTTTATACTAAATTAGTTCAAAATTTTGAAAATTTGACGTATACATGCGTCATTCGTGAAGTAGATCGGTTTCAACAATTTGGATGCATCGTTTGAAACCTATCCGATAAGTGTTTGAGTTAAGCACACAAAGGGACTTAGTGAGCTTAAGAACACCATAGTTCTACTCTAATTAAAGCTGCTTTTAAGAGCTTTAGTCGGATCTACAACAACCATGCTTTTGTGTTAAAAGTTAAAGAAATTTTTATCTTGGGATTAAGTACACTATTTTAGTATTTAGAATGCTAGAAATTAATAGAGTGGTTATGACCGCATTTATGATAGTTTCTTTTTTTTGTGATTTATTTTATTTATTATGTGGATATTTTTCTGTAGCGTTTCGTGCGTTCTTGATTTCTTTGTTCTACGTACCTTGCGAGTTTATGGCCTGGGACCGAGTAGTTTGGTAGCTTTTTTCTTCCTAATTATTTTAATAACGCTAAGCAGATCAACAAAGCAAGAGTGGTAAAAGAGCCACTGGATGAAGCGACCTCACCCAATAAACGTAATTTATTATTTATTAAAAACTCCAAGAGTAACAAGTCTAAAATGGGATCGGTGTATTTCGTACGGTATGGTTTTTGTTCAGCAATGGGTTTCTTCTCACGTTTTTTTTGACTGGGCTTGTTGATTCAATGGCGTGCGCGCAGGCCCAGGTATAGTTCTCCAGTACGGGCAGCTAATGGTATTGTTGAATTTAGGGGTGTCAATGAAAACCGTTTATCAATTTATGCTACCCGTATTGTATTCGATAAGACGGATATGGGTAAGGATTTTTTTTCGTTAGCTTATTGGATATGGGTATGAATAAGGATTTTTTTCGTTAGCTAAACGGGTATGGATACGGATAAAGACTATTTCGTACTCATTGGATAACGGGTAATTATATAAAATAAATTACATATAGATATATAAATATTATATTCAATTTTATGTTTCTCATATCATTGTATCAACGTTAATTCATGAGAAAATGTATGTATTTTGGTGTAAGATGAATATAATATTAAACATATTACTTTTTTTTATTTGAATGTTTTATTATTTAATTTACAAATTGAATTTTGAATTTGTTAGAAGAGATAATTGAATTTTTTGTTTTTTTTCCTTTATAAAAAAGTTATTAGTTAGAATTGATTATATATTTGTATTTTAATTTTTATATTAATAATTGTGATTGCATATGTATGACACGATGAATCCTGATAGTATATTTGTAAAAATAATAAAACCATTATATTAGTGTTATTCATTATTTATCCGCTACTATTTTGTTACCCACTAATCTTAACGGGTACGGGTAGAGTAGGGTAAGACAAATTCTTAACGGATAAATGTAGGATATGGATAAGGTCAACTCTTAGTGGGTATGGGTATGAAAATACTTTTACCTTATCCGTATCGTATCTATTGACACCCCTAATTGAATTGGTTAGGGACAAGACTATAAATTTTTCTATGTTAAGCACAACTGCAAATTGAGGAGAAAAGCAAGTGCGAAAAGTTCAAAATTAAACGCTTAGCCAAAATTGAACGTGTTGGTTTCAAAAAAGTAGACCTCATTGAAATTTTGACTTGACTTGAGTGACAAAATTGATTTTTCAACATTATCTATGCAAATATTTACTGTTGCTTCGGGAGTTTGGGTGGATAATTAGCTTATTGTGTAGTTATGTTTTGTTTTATTCCAGCTTGCATAAGGCTGTAACCGATTGCAGGGGCGGATCTTAGTTGTGGCTAAACCATCCATAATTCTAATTCTTTTTTAATTAAAATTTAATTGAATTTTCTGTTTTTTTAAGTTTTATATAAATTAGTCTCCCTCATAAATTAACACATATTTACTTTTAGTCTAATAATTAAAGTTGCTCATAGGTTGTGAAAAATTTTGAATTCAAATCTCACCTCCCACCTCCCACATATTATATATTTTTCCATTTTATTTCTTGTCACAGTAATTTAATGCTTAGTTCCATTTAGGAGTGTTCAAATGGTCGGTTCGGTTGAAACCGAACTAATTTTTGCAAACCAAAGTTTTATTCAGTTTTGAAAAATAGAACCGAACCGACCGAACTAAACTTCCCAACCGAATTACAACTGAACCGAACAAACCGAAGAACAAACCAAAGTAAATTTCAGTTTGTTCGGTTGAACCGAAATTTTAATAGATTCAAGCAAGAAATCCAAAAAAAATATGAACCACTTCCAGATTTGATTTGATCCAAGTAAAAAATCCAGCAAGAAATTTTGAATCTTTTGAGCTTTTCTGTTTTTCTGGTCGTTCCACAAATCAGACAAAAAGAAAGATAGAGAACAAAGAGAAAAGACAAATTTGTGAGAAAAAACCTTGAAATCAGATAGGAGGCAGAGGAGTGAAAATGGTGCACCGATTAGCTTTTCGTTAAGTATAGAAAAGAGGATGGATCGCTTTGCTTTGATTTATTTTTGCGGAGAATTTCGTTGAGTATAGAAAAGAGTTTAGACTGAGGTGAGGCGGCGCTAGAACCCTAGAAGAAAGAAAGGGAAAAAAGAAGAAAAAAATAGAGATGTATAGCGTGAAAATGAACCCGACCCAAGTGTGATGCGATTTAATCAAAAGAATTTGGTCGGTTCGGTTCAACCGATTTAAAAACTTTCTAAACCGAATCAAACAACAAAAACCGAATAACACAAAAAATTGAACCGAACCGAACCAATTAAACCGAAAAATCGAACCATTTAAACCGAACTTCGCCGGTTCGGTTAAAAACCAAATAAACCGAACCATTTGAACACCCCTAGTTCCATTACTCACACATAGGGGTGTTCATTGGGTCCGGTTTAATTGGTTTTGGACCGAACCGAATTAGATCAGTTCAAACGGTTCGGTTTTTTCAGTTTAATGGTTCAGTTCGGTTTGTTTTTTAAAAAATAACCGAACCAACCGAACTTTTATATATTATGAATTTGGTCCGGACCGCCCCGGTTTATTTCTTAATCAATTGCTTTAAATACTTCGGTTTATTTCTTAATATCCCGATTTATTTCTTAATACTCCAATTTATTTCTTAATATTCTTCAGTTTATTACAAAACAATTGTTTTAAATTAAAAAATTGATATATTTCGGTTTGAACCAAACAAACCGAAATAAAACTTTGGTTGGGTTCAGTTCGGTTGCAATACTAGTTCGGTTCAGTTCAATTCTATTTTTGAAACCGAACCGATGAACACTCCTACTCACATATGGCCGCATGGGTGAGCTTGGGAGTTGTGACGAATGGAAATCAACTTCGCACTTGACTTTCAAAATAAAAATATAATCGTCTGATATGAAAACATTAAACAAAATCCTTAAAATGTGCTAAATTAATTAAGATGGGTGCCACAAAACTGAAACGTGAATTTAGAGCATCTATAATGGTTATTATTTTTAGATTGCTAATCTGATATGTTAATTGCTAATATAATTGTTGGGATGTAGTAGAGTTTTTAAATTAACAACTTTACTTTAAAAGAAAACATTTGTTTAATAACACGTGGTTAATTAATAGGCTGAAATTAATTATAGCACTCTTTCTCTCTTCACAAAATTAATTGTTGAGATAGAGTGATTTAGAAATTATGAATATCCAATTGCTAAATTCAGTGACGTTGTAAAATTACAATTTTTAAATATTTTGTAGAATGGAGATGCTCTTAGATACTGATATTAATTTCTCTAGAATTTCAGTTCTATCAATGATTTATTATTAAAAAAATCCTACTTCCACTTTTGCTGACCTTCTATTTTTTTTTTAAATAGCTACCGGGAAAGGCAAGGTGGGAAAGGTAGCCAACTTGGAACAGTGGGTGACAACAATGACATCCGTAGCAGCGGGTGAGTCGAAGTTTAATATAAATTTTGATTGGGATGAGAGTCAGGGAATTCCTGGTGCTGTCATTGTAAAAAATCAACACCACTCCGAGTTCCTCCTCAAGACGCTCACTCTAGAGGGCGTGCCTGGCAAGGGCAAGATACACTTCATCTGTAACTCCTGGATCTACCCCGATTACGCTTACGATCGCATCTTCTTCACTAATGAGGTAGCTTTTAATTTGATTTGCTTATTTTTTGTTGTTGTAAAATGTGATCTTTTTACCTGGAATTAAGATAAATGGAATTCACTCCCATTACCAGACTAGTTGTGGAATATCTTTATTTGCAGGGGCAGTATTTGTCATCACCGTACATAATCTAAACTAATGTGGCTACCTGCTACACAACTACTGCACGTACTATAGGTAGGTAGGAACCTGAGAAATAAAGATATTCCACTTAGTGGGGTCCTTCGTCACTAATAGATTGTATTATTGTGTTATCCAGTTAGTCGGGTCCTTCCCTAATTGTACGGTCGTTTTATTTTCTATCTATGACATAAATTTTGAAATTAAACTAGTAGTATTAAACAATTTTTAAAATTTTAACCATAAAAAAAACAATTTTTGAAATTTACGGAATTAAAATGCAGGTCTACATAAACTTTTAGTTAGAAAAGAAGAATATTACAAGAATTAAGAACAGCTGTTCTAAAACTCCGAACCACCCAATAGCTGCTATAGAATTTCGTCCTTTTGAAGACCACTTTCAAATTTCGGTTACATTACAAAATAAAATAAATGAGATTAAGCCAGAAAATAAAATTCTGATGCCATCTTAAGAGTTAAGACCAGGACAATCAAACAACATTCTTATTAAAAGTAACTCTTTTCTTCTTTTATATGTCAGAAATTTCATGGTTAGGATCGGGATTTTAAATTCTGAAACTCATTTTATATTTTTTAGAAGTTTAATCTGAAAAAAAATATTTCTTAAATAAAAAAATTGGCTTGACCAGCATCCTTTATGTGGAGCATTTTTCTCACGTAGTCTTGGGGTTCCTTAATTTGTCTTTGCCTAGTGAAAAGTTGCGATTGATAAAAGAACTTTTTAGATTGAGAGAAATTAACAACTGTAGGAAACAAGATACCTTCCCCTGTTCGTATTATTATGGAACTAAGAATCTGTCTATTTGCTGCATAATGGATGGACTTTTGTTTATACTATATAGGTCATAGTATTTCTTTTTGAAACGTGGATCCAAACTTTTATGATTATTTTAATTTAAATCAACTTCAGAAATTTTAAAGAGAAAAGGCCAAAATTAATCAATCTAACAAATATATATCAATTTTACAGACATACCTGCCGAGCAAAACGCCCCTGCCATTGCTGCCATACAGACAGCAAGAGCTCATCAATCTTAGAGGAGATGATGTCGCTGGCCCACTGAAAGAGAGCGATCGGGTCTATGGCTATCAGGTCTACAATGACCTAGGTAACCCTGAAAAGAGTGATGAAGTACGCCCTGTTCTCGGTGGACCAGAGCACCCCTATCCCCGTCGTGGCCGTACCAGTCGCCACCCAACCAAAAAAGGTTTGCTCATCACATGCCACTTATCTCTTTATCTTTTGCACTGGTCAAGAATCCAGATTTATACTAGTATTTTATGCCTTCTGAACCTAGGGTTTTGAAATATGTTTTGGTACCATTCTGATACCTATTTAGACAGGCGAACAATGAAATTCTAAGTAATTCATCACCCAAGCACGTTAGTATCGTGTACTGACCAAAACTGAGAGAAGACAACTAAAATTGCTACACATGAACCAATTTGATTTCTCGATTATAAACTAACTTGTCATGCTAGAATTTCAAAGTTCCTTGCTATTTATTGGCAGATCCAAAATCCGAGAGCAGGCAAAGTGTACTGCAGAGTCTAGACATATATGTACCACGTGACGAGCGATTTGGCCACCTGAAGTTGTCTGACTTCCTTGCTTTTTCTTTAAAATCAATTGGCCAAGCTCTCTTCCCTGGCATCAAAGCGATCTTTGATGAGACACCAAATGAGTTCGATTCATTTAAGGATACCTTTGACCTTTATGATGGGGGGATCCCCCTGCCTCACCCGCTATTGTTAGATAATCTTCGCCAAAAAATTCCATTCGAATTTGTCAAGGAATGGTTTCGAAGTGAGGGACATCTCTTCCGACTTCCCACTCCGCACGTGCTCAGAGGTAAGAGCAAACCTCTAATTGATGCTTAAACAATTTAACCTGAAGCTTGAATAGATGATAAATCGATTAATGTTATTATTTCTCATTTCAATGCACAGATGATAAATTTGCTTGGAGGACAGACGAAGAATTTGGGCGTGAAATGCTTGCTGGCGTGAACCCGGTGGTCATTAGACGTCTCCAGGTACATTATTCTTTTCCATATGTTGGAATTTTTCTTTAATTAATCTATAAAAGCTCATATAGTGTTGTGAAAATAAATCAAAACTTGATCTACACAGGAATTCCCCCCAACTAGCAACCTTGATCCAACGATATATGGAAACCAAAGGAGCACAATTAAGGAGGAGCACATTCTAAAGAACCTTGAAGGATATACAGTGCTTAAGGTAATTAAATTAATAGAGGGCCATATCTACTACAATGAGAATGGTTTAAATGCCTCTATTTTTTGTGTTTATCATGCCTCTATTTTTAGAGCTAATATAACTTAAAATTTAAAACTTAAATATTAAAATAAAACTGTTAGGAGGGTTCAAAAGCCTCAATTCTTTAATGCCTCAGGCCAAAATAAAACCGTTAGGAGGGACATAATATGATCTATATCATTTTCTATATGCACACGTAAAAGGTCACGACATTTTGATTTTGTTTTGATTATTATCAAGAGCTTGTAAAAATAAATTGATGTGGGTAAATTATGGGCATTAATTTTTCAATTTATTGATTCATATAAAACCAAAATTAAAAAAGTGATAAGTTTTAATTAGAAAATAATACAAATCACATCTAATGTTTTATTTTGACATAAATTTTAGAAATTTAGTTATTAGAAAATTAAAAAAATGGAGGTATTCAAACCCCTCAATAATGTAATATCAGACTAAGAATCTCATTCTTGTCGTATTACAAAAGCCAATATGCCACACAAAACATATATTCACTTATTTGTGTGTCTTCTTTGACAGGCACTAAGGGAGAATAGGTTGTTCATACTCGACCATCATGATGCCTTCATGCCTTACCTACCAAGAATAAATGCATTGAAAGGAAACTTTATCTATGCTAGCAGAACACTCGTATTCCTGAGAAATGATGGCACAATCAAGCCACTTGCTATTGAGCTGAGCCTACCGCATCCTGATGGGTTGCAACATGGCGCAATAAGCAAGGTGTACACACCAGCATCAGAGGGAGTGGAGAGCTCCATTTGGCAGTTGGCCAAGGCATATGCTGCAGTCAATGATTCTGGATATCACCAACTTATCAGCCATTGGTGTGTTTTGAAGTTTATGTTTTTCAGTGATTGCAATTACAATTTATTTTTAATCCTAACTTGGTATAAACTATTAGATATATTAATAGTTAAGAAAAATATTACACTTAAATTAATCATGTTCAACATCTTTTTCAGGCTCAACACCCATGCGGTGATAGAACCATTTGTTATAGCCACACATAGGCAGTTGAGCGTGACTCACCCAATACACAAGCTCATGAGTCCCCATTACCGCGACACAATGAACATTAATGCCTTGGCACGCCAGACTCTTATCAATGCTGGTGGCATATTCGAATCTACTGTTTTTCCTCAGAAATATGCCCTGACCATGTCGTCTGATGTATATAAGAGTTGGAAACTCACTGAGCAAGGCCTTCCAGATGATCTCATCAAGAGGTATGGATATGAGACCACTTTTAACATTATAAAGAAATGCAACAATTAACTTCTTTATTTGAAACCATGATTCATATTTTTATGAAGTTAATTAAGTATTGATAAGTTTTTATACTGAACTGCGAGCTTAGCGCAGCGGCGCAAGGCTCGTCTCTCTACGAAGAGACGCATGTTTAATTCTCGAGAATAACATCTAAAAGATGATAGGATGTACCGGGCCCATCAATAAAAAAATAATATGGTTTTTGAACTTAACAAGACAATTTTGACTAACAATATATATATTATATTATGTTGCTATTGTGAGAATAGGGGAACCTTATTAACATAAATGACAAGTATTGGTTGACGACTAACAGTCGAGTATTGGTTGCAACTGGCTTGTTATAGTCTTCAAATAGACCTTATCAGGGTTTTTCTTCAACTCATCATATTCCTTTGTTCCAGGTTCAGGCATTGGTTGACGACTAACAGTCGGGCGGTTGGGGAGGTATCCAGCATATGGGTACTGCCCGAAATTAACAGCTGCATGTAGAGCTGAGGCAACCCAAATTATGGTGGTGCAAGTCTTAGTTAATTCTTTGACTGTTTTCATCGTGGGCCACCATTCTTCGTCCTTTTTGTCACCATGCCCAACCTCGCGGATCTCCTTCCACCAAGCTTGGAGCTCTGTGTCGGATTCCACATCTGAGTCTTTCGGGTAGTAGACGGAGCAGTACTCCTTGACCCATGATTCAATTGCGGACCATACGGCGAGACCATCAACTGCGTATGGATAGTCCTTGATTAGTAAGCGAATATTGTTGGGGCTGGAAGAGTCTTCAACTGCGATTCCTCTGTAGAAGACACATCAATGTGATTTGTGTTATTATACAACCTTACAAAAGTTCTAATTTGTAC
>JAJHPE010000006.1:11228733-11383407 GCA_024447655.1 Carex scoparia | reverse complement strand
TTCAAACACAAGAACAAGCAAAAAAGAGGTTGTTAAGCACAAGAACAAGTGCAAAAACAAGGCAAATGAGGTTCACAAGCAAGGCAAAGATCAAGCACAAAAGAGGTTGATAAGCACACGAACAACGCAAATCGAGGTTGTTAAGCACACAAACAACTCCAATCGAGGTAGTTAAGCACACAAACAATGGCAAACGAGGTCCCTAAGCACAAGAACAAGTGCAAATGAGGTTCATAAGCACAAGATCAAGCGTAAAAGAGGTTGTTAAGCACACGAACAACTCCACAACAATCAGGGTTGTTAAGCACACAAACAATGGCAAATAAGGTTCCTAAGCACAAGAACAAGTGCAAATGAGGTTCATAAGCACAAGATCAAGCACAAAAGAGGTTGTTAAGCACACGAACAACGCCAAATCGAGGTTGTTAAGCACACAAACACACAAACAACAAGGGCAACTCCAATGAGGTTGTTAAGCACACAAACAATGGCAAATGAGGTTCATAAGCACAAGAACAAGTGCAAATGAGGTTCATAAGCACAACATCAAGCACAAAAGGGGTTGATAAGCACACGAACAACGCAAATCGAGGTTGTTAAGCACACAAACAACTCCAATCGAGGTAGTTAAGCACACAAACAATGGCAAATGAGGTCCCTAAGCACAAGAACAAGTGCAAATGAGGTTCATAAGCACAAGATCAAGCGTAAAAGAGGTTGTTAAGCACACGAACAACTCCAATCGAGGTTGTTAAGCTCACAAACAATGGCAAATAAGGTTCCTAAGCACAAGAACAAGTGCAAATGAGGTTCATAAGCACAAGATCAAGCACAAAAGAGGTTGTTAAGCACACGAACAACGCAAATTGAGGTTGTTAAGCACACAAACAACTCCAATCGAGGTAGTTAAGCACACAAACAATGGCAAATGAGGTCCCTAAGCACAAGAACAAGTGCAAATGAGGTTCATAAGCACAAGATCAAGCGTAAAAGAGGTTGTTAAGCACACGAACAACGCCAATCGAGGTTGTTAAGCACACAAACAACTGGCAAATGAGGTTCCTTAAGCACACAAACAATGGCAAATGAGGTCCCTAAGCACAAGAACAAGTGCAAATGAGGTTCATAAACAAGACAACAAGATCAAGCACAAAAGAGGTTGTTAAGCACACAAACAACTGCAAATAAGGTCCCTAAGCCAGAACAAGTGCAAACGAGGTTCATAAGCACAAAATCAAGCAAAAGAGGTTCTTAAGCACACGAACAACCACCAATCGAGGTAGTTAAGCACACAAACAATGGCAAATGAGGTTCATAAGACACAAAAAACAAGTGCAAATGAGGTTCATAAGCACAACATCAAGCACAAAAGAGGTTGATAAGCACACGAACAACGCAAATTGAGGTTGTTAAGCACACAAACAACTCCAATCGAGGTAGTTAAGCACACAAACAATGGCAAATGAGGTCCCTAAGCACAAGAACAAGTGCAAATGAGGTTCATAAGCACAAGATCAAGCGTAAAAAAGAGGTTGTTAAGCACACGAACAACTCCAATCGAGGTTGTTAAGCTCACAAACAATGGCAAATAAGGTTCCTAAGCACAAGAACAAGTGCAAATGACGTTCATAAGCACAAGATCAAGCACAAAAGAGGTTGTTAAGCACACGAACAACGCAAATCGAGGTTGTTAAGCACACAAACAACCCCAATCGAGGTTCCTTAAGCACACAGAACAATGGCAAATGAGGTTCCTAAGCACAAGAACAAGTGCAAATGAGGTTCATAAGCACAAGATCAAGCACAAAAGAGGTTGATAAGCACACGAACAACGCAAATCGAGGTTGTTAAGCACACAAACAACTCCAATTGAGGTAGTTAAGCACACAAACAATGGCAAATGAGGTCCCTAAGCACAAGAACAAGTGCAAATGAGGTTCATAAGCACAAGATCAAGCGTAAAAGAGGTTGTTAAGCACACGAACAACTCCAATCGAGGTTGTTAAGCACACAAACAATGGCAAATGAGGTTCCTAAGCACAAGAACAAGTGCAAATGAGGTTCATAAGCACAAGATCAAGCACAAAAGAGGTTGTTAAGCACACGAACAACGCAAACGAGGTTGTTAAGCACACAAACAACTCCAATCGAGGTAGTTAAGCACACAAACAATGGCAAATGAGGTTCATAAGCACAAGAACAAGTGCAAATGAGGTTCATAAGCACAAGATCAAGCACAAAAGAGGTTGATAAGCACACGAACAACGCAAATCGAGGTTGTTAAACACACAAACAACTCCAATCGAGGTAGTTAAGCACACAAACAATGGCAAATGAGGTCCCTAAGCACAAGAACAAGTGCAAATGAGGTTCATAAGCACAAGATCAAGCGTAAAAGAGGTTGTTAAGCACACGAACAACTCCAATCGAGGTTGTTAAGCTCACAAACAATGGCAAATAAGGTTCCTAAGCACAAGAACAAGTGCAAATGAGGTTCATAAGCACAAGATCAAGCACAAAAGAGGTTGTTAAGCACACGAACAACGCAAATCGAGGTTGTTAAGCACACAAACAACGCCAATCGAGGTTGCTAAGCACAAAAACAATGTGCAAACGAGGTTCATAAGCACAAGAACAAGTGCAAATGAGGTTCATAAGCACAACATCAAGCACAAAAGAGGTTGATAAGCACACGAACAACGCAAATTGAGGTTGTTAAGCACACAAACAACTCCAATCGAGGTAGTTAAGCACACAAACAATGGCAAATGAGGTCCCTAAGCACAAGAACAAGTGCAAATGAGGTTCATAAGCACAAGATCAAGCGTAAAAGAGGTTGTTAAGCACACGAACAACTCCAATCGAGGTTGTTAAGCACACAAACAATGGCAAATGAGGTTCCTAAGCACAAGAACAAGTGCAAATGAGGTTCATAAGCACAAGATCAAGCACAAAAGAGGTTGTTAAGCACACGAACAACGCCAATCGAGGTTGTTAAGCACACAAACAACTGGCAATTGAGGTTCCTAAGCACAAAAACAATGTGCAAATGAGGTTCATAAGCACAAGAACAAGTGCAAATGAGGTTCATAAGCACAAGATCAAGCACAAAAGAGGTTGATAAGCACACGAACAACGCAAATTGAGGTTGTTAAGCACACAAACAACTCCAATCGAGGTAGTTAAGCACACAAACAATGGCAAATGAGGTCCCTAAGCACAAGAACAAGTGCAAATGAGGTTCATAAGCACAAGATCAAGCGTAAAAGAGGTTGTTAAGCACACGAACAACTCCAATTGAGGTTGTTAAGCTCACAAACAATGGCAAATAAGGTTCCTAAGCACAAGAACAAGTGCAAATGACGTTCATAAGCACAAGATCAAGCACAAAAAGAGGTTGTTAAGCACACGAACAACGCAAATTGAGGTTGTTAAGCACACAAACAACTCCAATCGAGGTAGTTAAGCACACAAACAATGGCAAATGAGGTCCCTAAGCACAAGAACAAGTGCAAATGAGGTTCATAAGCACAAGATCAAGCACAAAAGAGGTTGTTAAGCACACGAACAACGCAAATCGAGGTTGTTAAGCACACAAACAACTCCAACGAGGTATAAGCACACAAACAATGGCAAATGAGGTCCCTAAGCACAAGAACAAGTGCAAATGAGGTTCATAAGCACAAGATCAAGCGTAAAAGAGGTTGTTAAGCACACGAACAACTCCAATAGAGGTAGTTAAGCACACAAACAATGGCAAATGAGGTTCATAAGGACAAGAACAAGTGCAAATGAGGTTCATAAGCACAACATCAAGCACAAAAGAGGTTGATAAGCACACGAACAACGCAAATCGAGGTTGTTAAGCACACAAACAACTCCAATCGAGGTAGTTAAGCACACAAACAATGGCAAATGAGGTCCCTAAGCACAAGAACAAGTGCAAATGAGGTTCATAAGCACAAGATCAAGCGTAAAAGAGGTTGTTAAGCACACGAACAACTCCAATTGAGGTTGTTAAGCTCACAAACAATGGCAAATAAGGTTCCTAAGCACAAGAACAAGTGCAAATGACGTTCATAAGCACAAGATCAAGCACAAAAGAGGTTGTTAAGCACACGAACAACGCAAATTGAGGTTGTTAAGCACACAAACAACGCCAATTGAGGTTCCTAAGCACAAAAACAATGTGCAAATGAGGTTCATAAGCACAAGAACAAGTGCAAATGAGGTTCATAAGCACAAGATCAAGCACAAAAGAGGTTGATAAGCACACGAACAACGCAAATTGAGGTTGTTCAAGCACACAAACAACTCCAATTGAGGTAGTTAAGCACACAAACAATGGCAAATGAGGTCCCTAAGCACAAGAACAAGTGCAAATGAGGTTCATAAGCACAAGATCAAGCGTAAAAGAGGTTGTTAAGCACACGAACAACTCCAATCGAGGTTGTTAAGCACACAAACAATGGCAAATGAGGTTCCTAAGCACAAGAACAAGTGCAAATGAGGTTCATAAGCACAAGATCAAGCACAAAAAGAGGTTGTTAAGCACACAACAACGCAAATTGTTCAGCACACAAACAACTCCAATCGAGGTAGTTAAGCACACAAACAATGGCAAATGAGGTCCCTAAGCACAAGAACAAGTGCAAATGAGGTTCATAAGCACAAGATCAAGCGTAAAAGAGGTTGTTAAGCACACGAACAACTCCAATTGAGGTAGTTAAGCACACAAACAATGGCAAATAAGGTTCCTAAGCACAAGAACAAGTGCAAATGACGTTCATAAGCACAAGATCAAGCACAAAAGAGGTTGTTAAGCACACGAACAACGCAAATTGAGGTTGTTAAGCACACAAACAACGGCAATCGAGGTTCCTAAGCACAAAAACAATGGCAAATGAGGTTCATAAGCACAAGAACAAGTGCAAATGAGGTTCATAAGCACAAGATCAAGCACAAAAGAGGTTGATAAGCACACGAACAACGCAAATTGAGGTTGTTCAAGCACACAAACAACTCCAATTGAGGTAGTTAAGCACACAAACAATGGCAAATGAGGTCCCTAAGCACAAGAACAAGTGCAAATGAGGTTCATAAGCACAACATCAAGCACAAAAGAGGTTGATAAGCACACGAACAACGCAAATTGAAGTTGTTAAGCACACAAACAACTCCAATCGAGGTAGTTAAGCACACAAACAATGGCAAATGAGGTCCCTAAGCACAAGAACAAGTGCAAATGAGGTTCATAAGCACAAGATCAAGCGTAAAAGAGGTTGTTAAGCACACGAACAACTCCAATTGAGGTTGTTAAGCTCACAAACAATGGCAAATAAGGTTCCTAAAGCACAAGAACAAGTGCAAAATGAGGTTCATAAGCACAAGATCAAGCAAATCAAAAAAGAGGTTGTTAAGCACACGAACAACGCAAATTGAGGTTGTTAAGCACACAAACAACTCCAATCGAGGTAGTTAAGCACACAAACAATGGCAAATGAGGTCCCTAAGCACAAGAACAAGTGCAAATGAGGTTCATAAGCACAAGATCAAGCGTAAAAGAGGTTGTTAAGCACACGAACAACTCCAATCGAGGTTGTTAAGCACACAAACAATGGCAAATGAGGTTCCTAAAGGACAAGAACAAGTGCAAATGAGGTTCATAAGCACAACATCAAGCACAAAAGAGGTTGATAAGCACACGAACAACGCAAATTGAGGTTGTTAAGCACACAAACAACTCCAATCGAGGTAGTTAAGCACACAAACAATGGCAAATGAGGTCCCTAAGCACAAGAACAAGTGCAAATGAGGTTCATAAGCACAAGATCAAGCGTAAAAGAGGTTGTTAAGCACACGAACAACTCCAATTGAGGTTGTTAAGCTCACAAACAATGGCAAATAAGGTTCCTAAGAACAAGAACAAGTGCAAATGACGTTCATAAGCACAAGATCAAGCACAAAAGAGGTTGTTAAGCACACGAACAACGCAAATTGAGGTTGTTAAGCACACAAACAACTCCAATTGAGGTAGTTAAGCACACAAACAATGGCAAATGAGGTCCTTAAGCACAAGAACAAGTGCAAATGAGGTTCATAAGCACAAGATCAAGCGTAAAAGAGGTTGTTAAGCACACGAACAACTCCAATTGAGGTTGTTAAGCTCACAAACAATGGCAAATGAGGTTCCTAAGCACAAGAACAAGTGCAAATGACGTTCATAAGCACAAGATCAAGCACAAAAGAGGTTGTTAAGCACACGAACAACGCAAATCGAGGTTGTTAAGCACACAAACAACTCCAATCGAGGTAGTTAAGCACACAAACAATGGCAAATGAGGTCCCTAAGCACAAGAACAAGTGCAAATGAGGTTCATAAGCACAAGATCAAGCGTAAAAGAGGTTGTTAAGCACACGAACAACTCCAATTGAGGTTGTTAAGCACACAAACAATGGCAAATGAGGTTCCTAAGCACAAGAACAAGTGCAAATGAGGTTCATAAGCACAACATCAGGCACAAAAGAGGTTGATAAGCACACGAACAACACAAATTGAGGTTGTTAAGCACACAAACAACTCCAATTGAGGTAGTTAAGCACACAAACAATGGCAAATGAGGTCCCTAAGCACAAGAACAAGTGCAAATGAGGTTCATAAGCACAAGATCAAGCGTAAAAGAGGTTGTTAAGCACACGAACAACTCCAATTGAGGTTGTTAAGCTCACAAACAATGGCAAATAAGGTTCCTAAGCACAAGAACAAGTGCAAATGACGTTCATAAGCACAAGATCAAGCACAAAAGAGGTTGTTAAGCACACGAACAACGCAAATTGAGGTTGTTAAGCACACAAACAACAGCAATTGAGGTTCCTAAGCACAAGAACAATGTGCAAATGAGGTTCATAAGCACAAGAACAAGTGCAAATGAGGTTCATAAGCACAACATCAAGCACAAAAGAGGTTGATAAGCACACGAACAACGCAAATTAAGGTTGTTCAGCACACAAACAACTCCAATTGAGGTAGTTAAGCACACAAACAATGGCAAATGAGGTCCCTAAGCACAAGAACAAGTGCAAATGAGGTTCATAAGCACAAGATCAAGCGTAAAAGAGGTTGTTAAGCACACGAACAACTCCAATTGAGGTTGTTAAGCTCACAAACAATGGCAAATAAGGTTCCTAAGCACAAGAACAAGTGCAAATGAGGTTCATAAGCACAAGATCAAGCACAAAAGAGGTTGATAAGCACACGAACAACGCAAATTGAGGTTGTTAAGCACACAAACAACTCCAATTGAGGTAGTTAAGCACACAAACAATGGCAAATGAGGTCCCTAAGCACAAGAACAAGTGCAAATGAGGTTCATAAGCACAAGATCAAGCGTAAAAGAGGTTGTTAAGCACACGAACAACTCCAATTGAGGTTGTTAAGCTCACAAACAATGGCAAATAAGGTTCCTAAGCACAAGAACAAGTGCAAATGACGTTCATAAGCACAAGATCAAGCACAAAAGAGGTTGTTAAGCACACGAACAACGCAAATTGAGGTTGTTAAGCACACAAACAAGGCCAATTGAGGTTCCTAAGCACAAGAACAATGTGCAAATGAGGTTCCTAAGCACAAGAACAAGTGCAAATGAGGTTCATAAGCACAAGATCAAGCGTAAAAGAGGTTGTTAAGCACACGAACAACTCCAATTGAGGTCTTTAAGTTCACAAACAATGGCAAATAAGGTTCCTAAGCACAAGAACAAGTGCAAATGACGTTCATAAGCACAAGATCAAGCACAAAAGAGGTTGTTAAGCACACGAACAACGCAAATTGAGGTTGTTAAGCACACAAACAAGGCCAATGAGGTTCCTAAGCACAAAAACAATGTGCAAATGAGGTTCATAAGCACAAGAACAAGTGCAAATGAGGTTCATAAGCACAACATCAAGCACAAAAGAGGTTGATAAGCACACGAACAACGCAAATTGAGGTTGTTAAGCACACAAACAACTCCAATTGAGGTAGTTAAGCACACAAACAATGGCAAATGAGGTCCCTAAGCACAAGAACAAGTGCAAATGAGGTTCATAAGCACAAGATCAAGCGTAAAAGAGGTTGTTAAGCACACGAACAACTCCAATTGAGGTAGTTAAGCACACAAACAATGGCAAATGAGGTCCCTAAGCACAAGAACAAGTGCAAATGAGGTTCATAAGCACAAGATCAAGCGTAAAAGAGGTTGTTAAGCACACGAACAACTCCAATTGAGGTTGTTAAGCTCACAAACAATGGCAAATAAGGTTCCTACGCACAAGAACAAGTGCAAATGACGTTCATAAGCACAAGATCAAGCACAAAAGAGGTTGTTAAGCACACGAACAACGCAAATTGAAGGTTGTTAAGCACACAAACAACGGCAAATGAGGTCCCTAAGCACAAGAACATGTGCAAATAAGGTTCATAAGCACAAGAACAAGTGCAAATGAGGTTCATAAGCACAACATCAAGCACAAAAGAGGTTGATAAGCACACGAACAACGCAAATTGAGGTTGTTAAGCACACAAACAACGCCAAATTGAGGTAGTTAAGCACACAAACAATGACAAATGAGGTCCCTAAGCACAAGAACAAGTGCAAATGAGGTTCATAAGCACAAGATCAAGCGTAAAAGAGGTTGTTAAGCACACGAACAACTCCAATTGAGGTAGTTAAGCACACAAACAATGGCAAATGAGGTCCCTAAGCACAAGAACAAGTGCAAATGAGGTTCATAAGCACAAGATCAAGCGTAAAAGAGGTTGTTAAGCACACGAACAACTCCAATTGAGGTTGTTAAGCTCACAAACAATGGCAAATAAGGTTCCTACCACAAACAAGCAAAACAAGTGCAAATGAGGTTCATAAGCACAAGATCAAGCACAAAAGAGGATGTTAAGCACACGAACAACTCAAATTAAGGTTGTTAAGCACAGAAACAGTGGCAATTGAGGTTCCTAACCACAAGAACATGTGCAAATGAGGTTCATAAGCACACAAAGAACATGTGCAAATGAGGTTCATAAGCACAAGACAACAAGTGCAAATGAAAAGGTTCATAAGCACAACATCAAGCACAAAAAGAGGTTGATAAGCACACGAACAACGCAAATTGAGGTTGTTAAGCACACAAACAACTCCAATTGAGGTAGTTAAGCACACAAACAATGGCAAATGAGGTCCCTAAGCACAAGAACAAGTGCAAATGAGGTTCATAAGCACAAGATCAAGCGTAATAGAGGTTGTTAAGCACACGAACAACTCCAATTGAGGTTGTTAAGCTCACAAACAATGGCAAATAAGGTTCCTAAGCACAAGAACAAGTGCAAATGAGGTTCATAAGCACAACATCAAGCACAAAAGAGGTTGATAAGCACACGAACAACGTAAATTGAGGTTGTTAAGCACACAAACAACTCCAATTGAGGTAGTTAAGCACACAAACAATGGCAAATGAGGTCCCTAAGCACAAGAACAAGTGCAAATGAGGTTCATAAGCACAAGATCAAGCGTAAAAGAGGTTGTTAAGCACACGAACAACTCCAATTGAGGTTGTTAAGCTCACAAACAATGGCAAATAAGGTTCCTAAGCACAAGAACAAGTGCAAATGACGTTCATAAGCACAAGATCAAGCACAAAAGAGGTTGTTAAGCACACGAACAACGCAAATTGAGGTTGTTAAGCACACAAAAAGGGGCAATTGAGGTTCCTAAGCACAAGAACATGTGCAAATGAGGTTCATAAGCACAAGAACAAGTGCAAATGAGGTTCATAAGCACAAGATCAAGCGTAAAAGAGGTTGTTAAGCACACGAACAACTCCAATTGAGGTTGTTAAGTTCACAAACAATGGCAAATAAGGTTCCTAAGCACAAGAACAAGTGCAAATGACGTTCATAAGCACAAGATCAAGCACAAAAGAGGTTGTTAAGCACACGAACAACGCAAATTAAGGTTGTTAAGCACACACAAACAAGGGCGATTGAGGTTCCTAAGCACAAGAACATGTGCAAATGAGGTTCATAAGCACAAGAACAAGTGCAAATGAGGTTCATAAGCACAACATCAAGCACAAAAGAGGTTGATAAGCACACGAACAACGCAAATTGAGGTTGTTCAGCACACAAACAACTCCAATTGAGGTAGTTAAGCACACAAACAATGACAAATGAGGTCCCTAAGCAAAAGAACAAGTGCAAATGAGGTTCATAAGCACAAGATCAAGCGTAAAAGAGGTTGTTAAGCACACGAACAACTCCAATTGAGGTAGTTAAGCACACAAACAATGGCAAATGAGGTCCCTAAGCACAACAACAAGTGCAAATGAGGTTCATAAGCACAAGACCAAGCGTAAAAGATATTGTTAAGCACACGAACAACTCCAATTGAGGTTGTTAAGCTCACAAACAATGGCAAATAAGGTTCCTACCCACAAGAACAAGTGCAAATGACGTTCATAAGGACAAGATCAAGCACAAAAGAGGATGTTAAGCACACGAACAACGCAAATTAAGGTTGTTAAGCACACAAACAATGGCAATTGAGGTTCCTAAGCACAAGAACATGTGCAAATGAGGTTCATAAGCACAAGAACAAGTGCAAATGAGGTTCATAAGCACAACATCAAGCACAAAAGAGGTTGATAAGCACACGAACAACGCAAATTGAGGTAGTTAAGCACACAAACAATGGCAAAGAGGTCCCTAAGCAAAAGAACAAGTGCAAATGAGGTTCATAAGCACCAGATCAAGCGTAAAAGAGGTTGTTAAGCACACGAACAACTCCAATTGAGGTAGTTAAGCACACAAACAATGGCAAATGAGGTCCCTAAGCACAACAACAAGTGCAAATGAGATTCATAAGCACAAGACCAAGCGTAAAAGATGTTGTTAAGCACACGAACAATTCCAATTGAGGTTGTTAAGCTCTCAAACAATGGCAAATAAGGTTCCTACCCACAAGAACAAGTGCAAATGACGTTCATAAGCACAAGATCAAGCACAAAAGAGGATGTTAAGCACATGAACAACGCAAATTAAGGTTGTTAAGCACAGAAACAGTGGCAACTGAGGTTCCTAACCACAAGAACATGTGCAAATGAGGTTCATAAGCACAAGACCAAGGGCAAATGAGGTTCATAAGCACAACATCAAGCACAAAAGAGGTTGATAAGCACACGAACAACGCAAATTGAGGTTGTTCAGCACACAAACAACTCCAATTGAGGAAGTTAAGCACACAAATAATGGCAAATGAGGTCCCTAAGCACAAGAACAAGTGCAAATGAGGTTCATAAGCACAAGATCAAGCGTAAAAGAGGTTGTTAAGCACACGAACAACTCCAATTGAGGTTGTTAAGCTCACAAACAATGGCAAATAAGGTTCCTAAGCACAACACCAAGTGCAAATGAGGTTCATAAGCACAAGACCAAGCGTAAAAGATATTGTTAAGCACACGAACAAAAGTTGTTAAGACACAAACAACTCCAATTGAGGTTGTTAAGCTCTCAAACAATGGCAAATAAGGTTCCTACCCACAAGAACAAGTGCAAATGAGGTTCATAAGGACAAGATCAAGCACAAAAGAGGATGTTAAGCACACGAACAACGCAAATTAAGGTTGTTAAGCACACAAACAATGGCAATTGAGGTTCCTAAGCACAAGAACATGTGCAAATGAGGTTCATAAGCACAAGAACAAGTGCAAATGAGGTTCATAAGCACAACATCAAGCACAAAAGAGGTTGATAAGCACACGAACAACGCAAATTGAGGTAGTTAAGCACACAAACAATGACAAATGAGGTCCCTAAGCACAAAAACAAGTGCAAATGAGGTTCATAAGCACCAGATCAAGCGTAAAAAGAGGTTGTTAAGCACACGAACAACTCCAATTGAGGTAGTTAAGCACACAAACAATGGCAAATGAGGTCCCTAAGCACAACAACAAGTGCAAATGAGTTTCATAAGCACAAGACCAAGCGTAAAAGATGTTGTTAAGCACACGAACAATTCCAATTGAGGTTGTTAAGCTCACAAACAATGGCAAATAAGGTTCCTACCCACAAGAACAAGTGCAAATGACGTTCATAAGCACAAGATCAAGCACAAAAGAGGTTGTTAAGCACACGAACAACGCAAATTAAGGTTGTTAAGCACACAAACAAGGGCAATTGAGGTTCCTAAGCACAAGAACATGTGCAAATGAGGTTCATAAGCACAAGAACAAGTGCAAATGAGGTTCATAAGCACAACATCAAGCACAAAAGAGGTTGATAAGCACACGAACAACGCAAATTGAGGTTGTTAGCACACAAACAACTCCAATTGAGGTAGTTAAGCACACAAACAATGACAAATGAGGTCCCTAAGCAAAAGAACAAGTGCAAATGAGGTTCATAAGCACCAGATCAAGCGTAAAAGAGGTTGTTAAGCACACGAACAACTCCAATTGAGGTTGTTAAGCACACAAACAATGGCAAATGAGGTCCCTAAGCACAACAACAAGTGCAAATGAGGTTCATAAGCACAAGACCAAGCGTAAAAGATATTGTTAAGCACACGAACAACTCCAATTGAGGTTGTTAAGCTCACAAACAATGGCAAATAAGGTTCCTACCCACAAGAACAAGTGCAAATGACGTTCATAAGGACAAGATCAAGCACAAAAGAGGATGTTAAGCACACGAACAACGCAAATTAAAGTTGTTAAGCACACAAACAGTGGCAATTGAGGTTCCTAAGCACAAGAACATGTGCAAATGAGGTTCATAAGCACAAGAACAAGTGCAAATGAGGTTCATAAGCACAACATCAAGCACAAAAGAGGTTGATAAGCACACGAACAACGCAAATTGAGGTAGTTAAGCACACAAACAATGACAAATGAGGTCCCTAAGCAAAAGAACAAGTGCAAATGAGGTTCATAAGCACAAGATCAAGCGTAAAAGAGGTTGTTAAGCACACGAACAACTCCAATTGAGGTAGTTAAGCACACAAACAATGGCAAATGAGGTCCCTAAGCACAAGAACAAGTGCAAATAAGGTTCATAAGCACAAGATCAAGCGTAAAAGAGGTTGTTAAGCACACGAACAACTCAAATTGAGGTTGTTTAGCTCACAAACAATGGCAAATGAGGTCCCTAAGCACAAGAACAAGTGCAAATGAGGTTCATAAGCACAAGATCAAGCGTAAAAGAGGTTGTTAAGCACACGAACAACTCCAATTGAGGTAGTTAAGCACACAAACAATGGCAAATAAGGTCCCTAAGCACAACAACAAGTGCAAATGAGGTTCATAAGCACAAGACCAAGCGTAAAAGATATTGTTAAGCACACGAACAACTCCAATTGAGGTTGTTAAGCTCGCAAACAATGGCAAATAAGGTTCCTAAGCACAAGAACAAGTGCAAATGACGTTCATAAGCACAAGATCAAGCGTAAAAAGAGGTTGTTAGGCACACCAACAACGCAAATTGAGGTTGTTAAGCACACAAACAACTCCAATTGAGGAAGTTAAGCACACAAACAATGGCAAATGAGGTCCCTAAGCACAAGAACAAGTGCAAATGAGGTTCATAAGCACAAGATCAAGCGTAAAAGAGGTTGTTAAGCACACGAACAACTCCAATTGAGGTAGTTAAGCACACAAACAATGGCAAATGAGGTTCAAAAGGACAAGAACAAGTGCAAATGAGGTTCATAAGCACAACATCACGCACAAAAGATGTTGATAAGCACACGAACAACGCAAATTGAGGTTGTTAAGCTCACAAACAATGGCAAATCAGGTTCCTAAGCACAAGACCAAGAGCAAATCACGTTCATAAGCACAAGATGAAGCACAAAAGAGGTTGTTAAGCACACGAACAACGCAAATTGAGGTTGTTAAGTACACAAACAACTCCAATTGAGGTAGTTAAGCACACAAACAATGGCAAATGAGGTACCTAAGCACAAGAACAAGTGCAAATGAGGTTCATAAGCACAAGATCAAGCGTAAAAGAGGTTGTTAGGCACACGAACAACTCCAATTGAGGTTGTTAAGCTCACAAACAATGGCAAATAAGGTTCCTAAGCACAAGAACAAGTGCAAATGACGTTCATAAGCACAAGATCAAGCGTAAAAGAGGTTGTTAAGCACACGAACAACTCCAATTGAGGTTGTTTAGCTCACAAACAATGGCAAATGAGGTCCCTAAGCACAAGAACAAGTGCAAATGAGGTTCATAAGCACAAGATCAAGCGTAAAAGAGGTTGTTAAGCACACAAACAACTCCAATTGAGGTAGTTAAGCACACAAACAATGGCAAATGAGGTCCCTAAGCACAACAACAAGTGCAAATGAGGTTCATAAGCACAAGACCAAGCGTAAAAGATATTGTTAAGCACACGAACAACTCCAATTGAGGTTGTTAAGCTCTCAAACAATGGCAAATAAGGTTCCTACCCACAAGAACAAGTGCAAATGACGTTCATAAGGACAAGATCAAACACAAAAGAGGATGTTAAGCACACGAACAACGCAAATTAAGGTTGTTAAGCACACAAACAGTGGCAATTGAGGTTCCTAAGCACAAGAACAAGTGCAAATGAGGTTCATAAGCACAAGAACAAGTGCAAATGAGGTTCATAAGCACAACATCAAGCACAAAAGAGGTTGATAAGTACACGAACAACGCAAATTGAGGTAGTTAAGCACACAAACAATGACAAATGAGGTCCCTAAGCAAAAGAACAAGTGCAAATGAGGTTCATAAGCACCAGATCAAGCGTAAAAGAGGTTGTTAAGCACACGAACAACTCCAATTGAGGTAGTTAAGCACACAAACAATGGCAAATGAGGTCCCTAAGCACAAGAACAAGTGCAAATAAGGTTCATAAGCACAAGATCAAGCGTAAAAGAGGTTGTTAAGCACACGAACAACTCCACCGAGGTTGTTTAGCTCACAAACAATGGCAAATGAGGTCCCTAAGCACAAGAACAAGTGCAAATGAGGTTCATAAGCACAAGATCAAGCGTAAAAGAGGTTGTTAAGCACACGAACAACTCCAATTGAGGTAGTTAAGCACACAAACAATAGCAAATGAGGTCCCTAAGCACAACAACAAGTGCAAATGAGGTTCATAAGCACAAGACCAAGCGTAAAAGATATTGTTAAGCACACGAACAACTCCAATTGAGGTTGTTAAGCTCGCAAACAATGGCAAATAAGGTTCCTAAGCACAAGAACAAGTGCAAATGACGTTCATAAGCACAAGATCAAGCGTAAAAGAGGTTGTTAGGCACACCAACAACGCAAATTGAGGTTGTTAAGCACACAAACAACTCCAATTGAGGAAGTTAAGCACACAAACAATGGCAAATGAGGTCCCTAAGCACAAGAACAAGTGCAAATGAGGTTCATAAGCATAAGATCAAGCGTAAAAGAGGTTGTTAAGCACACGAACAACTCCAATTGAGGTAGTTAAGCACACAAACAATGGCAAATAAGGTTCAAAAGGACAAGAACAAGTGCAAATAAGGTTCATAAGCACAACATCACGCACAAAAGATGTTGATAAGCACACGAACAACGCAAATTGAGGTTGTTAAGCTCACAAACAACTCCAATTGAGGTAGTTAAGCACACAAACATTGGCAAATGAGGTCCTTAAGTAAAAGAACAAGTGCAAATGAGGTTCATAAGCACAAGATTAAACGTAAAAGAGGTTGTTAAGCACACGAACAACTCCAATTGAGGTTGTTAAGCTCACAAACAATGGCAAATCAGGTTCCTAAGCACAAGACCAAGAGCAAATCACGTTAATAAGCACAAGATGAAGCACAAAAGAGGTTGTTAAGCACACGAACAACGCAAATTGAGGTTGTTAAGTACACAAACAACTCCAATTGAGGTAGTTAAGCACACAAACAATGGCAAATGAGGTCCCTAAGCACAAGAACAAGTGCAAATGAGGTTCATAAGCACAAGATCAAGCGTAAAAGAGGTTGTTAAGCACACGAACAACTCCAATTGAGGTTGTTAAGCTCGCAAACAATGGCAAATAAGGTTCCTAAGCACAAGAACAAGTGCAAATGACGTTCATAAGCACAAGATCAAGCGTAAAAGAGGTTGTTAAGCACACGAACAACTCCAATTGAGGTTGTTTAGCTCACAAACAATGGCAAATGAGGTCCCTAAGCACAAGAACAAGTGCAAATGAGGTTCATAAGCACAAGATCAAGCGTAAAAAGAGGTTGTTAAGCACACGAACAACTCCAATTTAGGTAGTTAAGCACACAAACAATGGCAAATGAGGTCCCTAAGCACAACAACAAGTGCAAATGAGGTTCATAAGCACAAGACCAAGCGTAAAATATATTGTTAAGCACACGAACAACTCCAATTGAGGTTGTTAAGCTCTCAAACAATGGCAAATAAGGTTCCTACCCACAAGAACAAGTGCAAATGACGTTCATAAGCACAAGATCAAGCACAAAAGAGGATGTTAAGTACACGAACAACGCAAATTAAGGTTGTTAAGCACACAAACAGGGGCCATTGAGGTTCCTAAGCACAAGAACATGTGCAAATGAGGTTCATAAGCACAAGAACAAGTGCAAATGAGGTTCATAAGCACAACATCAAGCACAAAAGAGGTTGATAAGCACACGAACAACGCAAATTGAGGTTGTTCAGCACACAAACAACTCCAATTGAGGAAGTTAAGCACACAAACAATGGCAAATGAGGTCCCTAAGCACAAGAACAAGTGCAAATGAGGTTCATAAGCACAAGAACAAGTGCAAATGAGGTTCATAAGCACAAGATCAAGCGTAAAAGAGGTTGTTAAGCACACGAACAACTCCAATTGAGGTTGTTAAGCTCACAAACAATGGCAAATAAGGTTCCTAAGCACAAGAACAAGTGCAAATGACGTTCATAAGCACAAGTTCAAGCACAAAACAGGTTGTTAGGCACACGAACAACGCAAATTCAGGTTGTTAAGCACACAAACCGGGGCCATTGAGATTCCTAAGCACAAGAACATGTGCAAATGAGGTTCATAAGCACAAGAACAAGTGCAAATGAGGTTCATAAGCACAACATCAAGCACAAAAGATGTTGATAAGCACACGAACAACGCAAATTGAGGTTGTTCAGCACACAAACAACTCCAATTGAGGTAGTTAAGAACACAAACAATGACAAATGAGGTCCCTAAGCAAAAGAACAAGTGCAAATGAGGTTCATAAGCACAAGATCAAGCGTAAAAGAGGTTGTTAAGCACACGAACAACTCCAATTGAGGTAGTTAAGCACACAAACAATGGCAAATAAGGTTCCTAAGCACAAGAACAAGTGGAAATGACGTTCATAAGCACAAGATCAAGCACAAAAGAGGTTGTTAAGCACACGAACAACGCAAATTGAGGTTGTTAAGCACACAAACAAGGGCAATTGAGGTTCCTAAGCACAAGAACATGTGCAAATGAGGTTCATAAGCACAAGAACAAGTGCAAATGAGGTTCATAAGCACAAGATCAAGCGTAAAAGAGGTTGTTAAGCACACGAACAACTCCAATTGAGGTTGTTAAGCTCACAAACAATGGCAAATAAGGTTCCTAAGCACAAGAACAAGTGCAAATGACGTTCATAAGCACAAGATCAAGCACAAAAGAGGTTGTTAAGCACACGAACAACGCAAATTAAGGTTGTTAAGCACACAAACAGGGGCCATTGAGGTTCCTAAGCACAAGAACATGTGCAAATGAGGTTCATAAGCACAAGAACAAGTGCAAATGAGGTTCATAAGCACAACATCAAGCACAAAAGATGTTGATAAGCACACGAACAACGCAAATTGAGGTTGTTTAGCACACAAACAACTCCAATTGAGGTAGTTAAGCACACAAACAATGACAAATGAGGTCCCTAAGCAAAAGAACAAGTGCAAATGAGGTTCATAAGCACCAGATCAAGCGTAAAAGAGGTTGTTAAGCACACGAACAACTCCAATTGAGGTAGTTAAGCACACAAACAATGGCAAATGAGGTCCCTAAGCACAACAACAAGTGCAAATGAGGTTCATAAGCACAAGACCAAGCGTAAAAGATATTGTTAAGCACACGAACAACTCCAATTGAGGTTGTTAAGCTCTCAAACAATGGCAAATAAGGTTCCTACCCACAAGAACAAGTGCAAATGACGTTCATAAGGACAAGATCAAGCACAAAAGAGGATGTTAAGCACACGAACAACGCAAATTAAAGTTGTTAAGCACACAAACAAGTGGCAATTGAGGTTCCTAAGCACAAGAACATGTGCAAATGAGGTTCATAAGCACAAGAACAAGTGCAAATGAGGTTCATAAGCACAACATCAAGCACAAAAGAGGTTGATAAGCACACGAACAACGCAAATTGAGGTAGTTAAGCACACAAACAATGACAAATGAGGTCCCTAAGCAAAAGAACAAGTGCAAATGAGGTTCATAAGCACCAGATCAAGCGTAAAAGAGGTTGTTAAGCACACGAACAACTCCAATTGAGGTAGTTAAGCACACAAACAATGGCAAATGAGGTCCCTAAGCACAAGAACAAGTGCAAATAAGGTTCATAAGCACAAGATCAAGCGTAAAAGAGGTTGTTAAGCACACGAACAACTCCAATTGAGGTTGTTTAGCTCACAAACAATGGCAAATGAGGTCCCTAAGCACAAGAACAAGTGCAAATGAGGTTCATAAGCACAAGATCAAGCGTAAAAGAGGTTGTTAAGCACACGAACAACTCCAATTGAGGTAGTTAAGCACACAAACAATGGCAAATAAGGTCCCTAAGCACAACAACAAGTGCAAATGAGGTTCATAAGCACAAGACCAAGCGTAAAAGATATTGTTAAGCACACGAACAACTCCAATTGAGGTTGTTAAGCTCGCAAACAATGGCAAATAAGGTTCCTAAGCACAAGAACAAGTGCAAATGACGTTCATAAGCACAAGATCAAGCGTAAAAGAGGTTGTTAGGCACACCAACAACGCAAATTGAGGTTGTTAAGCACACAAACAACTCCAATTGAGAAAGTTAAGCACACAAACAATGGCAAATGAGGTCCCTAAGCACAAGAACAAGTGCAAATGAGGTTCATAAGCAGAAGATCAAGCGTAAAAGAGGTTGTTAAGCACACGAACAACTCCAATTGAGGTAGTTAAGCACACAAACAATGGCAAATGAGGTTCAAAAGGACAAGAACAAGTGCAAATGAGGTTCATAAGCACAACATCACGCACAAAAGATGTTGATAAGCACACGAACAACGCAAATTGAGGTTGTTAAGCACACAAACAACTCCAATTGAGGTAGTTAAGCACACAAACATTGGCAAATGAGGTCCTTAAGTAAAAGAACAAGTGCAAATAAGGTTCATAAGCACAAGATTAAACGTAAAAGAGGTTGTTAAGCACACGAACAACTCCAATTGAGGTTGTTAAGCTCACAAACAATGGCAAATCAGGTTCCTAAGCACAAGACCAAGAGCAAATCACGTTCATAAGCACAAGATGAAGCACAAAAGAGGTTGTTAAGCACACGAACAACGCAAATTGAGGTTGTTAAGTACACAAACAACTCCAATTGAGGTAGTTAAGCACACAAACAATGGCAAATGAGGTCCCTAAGCACAAGAACAAGTGCAAATGAGGTTCATAAGCACAAGATCAAGCGTAAAAGAGGTTGTTAGGCACACGAACAACTCCAATTGAGGTTGTTAAGCTCGCAAACAATGGCAAATAAGGTTCCTAAGCACAAGAACAAGTGCAAATGACGTTCATAAGCACAAGATCAAGCGTAAAAGAGGTTGTTAAGCACACGAACAACTCCAATTGAGGTTGTTTAGCTCACAAACAATGGCAAATGAGGTCCCTAAGCACAAGAACAAGTGCAAATGAGGTTCATAAGCACAAGATCAAGCGTAAAAGAGGTTGTTAAGCACACGAACAACTCCAATTGAGGTAGTTAAGCACACAAACAATGGCAAATGAGGTCCCTAAACACAACAACAAGTGCAAATGAGGTTCATAAGCACAAGACCAAGCGTAAAAGATATTGTTAAGCACACGAACAACTCCAATTGAGGTTGTTAAGCTCTCAAACAATGGCAAATAAGGTTCCTACCCACAAGAACAAGTGCAAATGACGTTCATAAGGACAAGATCAAACACAAAAGAGGATGTTAAGCACACGAACAACGCAAATTAAGGTTGTTAAGCACACAAACAAGGGCAATTGAGGTTCCTAAGCACAAGAACATGTGCAAATGAGGTTCATAAGCACAAGAACAAGTGCAAATGAGGTTCATAAGCACAACATCAAGCACAAAAGAGGTTGATAAGTACACGAACAATGCAAATTGAGGTAGTTAAGCACACAAACAATGACAAATGAGGTCCCTAAGCAAAAGAACAAGTGCAAATGAGGTTCATAAGCACCAGATCAAGCGTAAAAGAGGTTGTTAAGCACACGAACAACTCCAATTGAGGTAGTTAAGCACACAAACAATGGCAAATGAGGTCCCTAAGCACAAGAACAAGTGCAAATAAGGTTCATAAGCACAAGATCAAGCGTAAAAGAGGTTGTTAAGCACACGAACAACTCCAATTGAGGTTGTTTAGCTCACAAACAATGGCAAATGAGGTCCCTAAGCACAAGAACAAGTGCAAATGAGGTTCATAAGCACAAGATCAAGCGTAAAAGAGGTTGTTAAGCACACGAACAACTCCAATTGAGGTAGTTACGCACACAAACAATAGCAAATGAGGTCCCTAAGCACAACAACAAGTGCAAATGAGGTTCATAAGCACAAGACCAAGCGTAAAAGATATTGTTAAGCACACGAACAACTCCAATTGAGGTTGTTAAGCTCGCAAACAATGGCAAATAAGGTTCCTAAGCACAAGAACAAGTGCAAATGACGTTCATAAGCACAAGATCAAGCGTAAAAGAGGTTGTTAGGCACACCAACAACGCAAATTGAGGTTGTTAAGCACACAAACAACTCCAATTGAGGAAGTTAAGCACACAAACAATGGCAAATGAGGTCCCTAAGCACAAGAACAAGTGCAAATGAGGTTCATAAGCATAAGATCAAGCGTAAAAGAGGTTGTTAAGCACACGAACAACTCCAATTGAGGTAGTTAAGCACACAAACAATGGCAAATGAGGTTCAAAAGGACAAGAACAAGTGCAAATGAGGTTCATAAGCACAACATCACGCACAAAAGATGTTGATAAGCACACGAACAACGCAAATTGAGGTTGTTAAGCTCACAAACAACTCCAATTGAGGTAGTTAAGCACACAAACATTGGCAAATGAGGTCCTTAAGTAAAAGAACAAGTGCAAATGAGGTTCATAAGCACAAGATTAAACGTAAAAGAGGTTGTTAATCACACGAACAACTCCAATTGAGGTTGTTAAGCTCACAAACAATGGCAAATCAGGTTCCTAAGCACAAGACCAAGAGCAAATCACGTTAATAAGCACAAGATGAAGCACAAAAGAGGTTCTTAAGCACACGAACAACGCAAATTGAGGTTGTTAAGTACACAAACAACTACAATTGAGGTAGTTAAGCACACAAACAATGGCAAATGAGGTCCCTCAGCACAAGAACAAGTGCAAATGAGGTTTATAAGCACAAGATCAAGCGTAAAAGAGGTTGTTAAGCACACGAACAACTCCAATTGAGGTTGTTAAGCTCGCAAACAATGGCAAATAAGGTTCCTAAGCACAAGAACAAGTGCAAATGACGTTCATAAGCACAAGATCAAGCGTAAAAGAGGTTGTTAAGCACACGAACAACTCCAATTGAGGTTGTTTAGCTCACAAACAATGGCAAATGAGGTCCCTAAGCACAAGAACAAGTGCAAATGAGGTTCATAAGCACAAGATCAAGCGTAAAAGAGGTTGTTAAGCACACGAACAACTCCAATTTAGGTAGTTAAGCACACAAACAATGGCAAATGAGGTCCCTAAGCACAACAACAAGTGCAAATGAGGTTCATAAGCACAAGACCAAGCGTAAAATATATTGTTAAGCACACGAACAACTCCAATTGAGGTTGTTAAGCTCTCAAACAATGGCAAATAAGGTTCCTACCCACAAGAACAAGTGCAAATGACGTTCATAAGCACAAGATCAAGCACAAAAGAGGATGTTAAGCACACGAACAACGCAAATTAAGGTTGTTAAGCACACAAACAGGGGCCATTGAGGTTCCTAAGCACAAGAACATGTGCAAATGAGGTTCATAAGCACAAGAACAAGTGCAAATGAGGTTCATAAGCACAACATCAAGCACAAAAGAGGTTGATAAGCACACGAACAACGCAAATTGAGGTTGTTCAGCACACAAACAACTCCAATTGAGGAAGTTAAGCACACAAACAATGGCAAATGAGGTCCCTAAGCACAAGAACAAGTGCAAATGAGGTTCATAAGCACAAGATCAAGCGTAAAAGAGGTTGTTAAGCACACGAACAACTCCAATTGAGGTTGTTAAGCTCGCAAACAATGGCAAATAAGGTTCCTAAGCACAAGAACAAGTGCAAATGACGTTCATAAGCACAAGATGAAGCACAAAAGAAGTTGTTAAGCACACGAACAACGCAAATTGAGATTGTTAAGCACACAAACAAAATTGAGGTTCCTAAGCACAAGAACATGTGCAAATGAGGTTCATAAGCACAAGAACAAGTGCAAATGAGGTTCATAAGCACAAGATCAAGCGTAAAAGAGGTTGTTAAGCACACGAACAACTCCAATTGAGGTTGTTAAGCTCACAAACAATGGCAAATAAGGTTCCTAAGCACAAGAACAAGTGCAAATGACGTTCATAAGCACAAGTTCAAGCACAAAACAGGTTGTTAAGCACACGAACAACGCAAATTAAGGTTGTTAAGCACACAAACAGGGGCCATTGAGGTTCCTAAGCACAAGAACATGTGCAAATGAGGTTCATAAGCACAAGAACAAGTGCAAATGAGGTTCATAAGCACAACATCAAGCACAAAAGATGTTGATAAGCACACGAACAACGCAAATTGAGGTTGTTCAGCACACAAACAACTCCAATTGAGGTAGTTAAGAACACAAACAATGACAAATGAGGTCCCTAAGCAAAAGAACAAGTGCAAATGAGGTTCATAAGCACAAGATCAAGCGTAAAAGAGGTTGTTAAGCACACGAACAACTCCAATTGAGGTAGTTAAGCACACAAACAATGGCAAATAAGGTTCCTAAGCACAAGAACAAGTGGAAATGACGTTCATAAGCACAAGATCAAGCACAAAAGAGGTTGTTAAGCACACGAACAACGCAAATTGAGGTTGTTAAGCACACAAACAAGGGCAATTGAGGTTCCTAAGCACAAGAACATGTGCAAATGAGGTTCATAAGCACAAGAACAAGTGCAAATGAGGTTCATAAGCACAAGATCAAGCGTAAAAGAGGTTGTTAAGCACACGAACAACTCCAATTGAGGTTGTTAAGCTCACAAACAATGGCAAATAAGGTTCCTAAGCACAAGAACAAGTGCAAATGACGTTCCTAAGCACAAGATCAAGCACAAAAGAGGTTGTTAAGCACACGAACAACGCAAATTAAGGTTGTTAAGCACACAAACAGGGGCCATTGAGGTTCCTAAGCACAAGAACATGTGCAAATGAGGTTCATAAGCACAAGAACAAGTGCAAATGAGGTTCATAAGCACAACATCAAGCACAAAAGATGTTGATAAGCACACGAACAACGCAAATTGAGGTTGTTCAGCACACAAACAACTCCAATTGAGGTAGTTAAGCACACAAACAATGACAAATGAGGTCCCTAAGCAAAAGAACAAGTGCAAATGAGGTTCATAAGCACCAGATCAAGCGTAAAAGAGGTTGTTAAGCACACGAACAACTCCAATTGAGGTAGTTAAGCACACAAACAATGGCAAATGAGGTCCCTAAGCACAACAACAAGTGCAAATGAGGTTCATAAGCACAAGACCAAGCGTAAAAGATATTGTTAAGCACACGAACAACTCCAATTGAGGTTGTTAAGCTCTCAAACAATGGCAAATAAGGTTCCTACCCACAAGAACAAGTGCAAATGACGTTCATAAGGACAAGATCAAGCACAAAAGAGGATGTTAAGCACACGAACAACGCAAATTAAGGTTGTTAAGCACACAAACAAGTGGCAATTGAGGTTCCTAAGCACAAGAACATGTGCAAATGAGGTTCATAAGCACAAAACAATCAAATGAGGTTCATAAGCACAACATCAAGCACAAAAGAGGTTGATAAGCACACGAACAACGCAAATTGAGGTAGTTAAGCACACAAACAATGACAAATGAGGTCCCTAAGCAAAAGAACAAGTGCAAATGAGGTTCATAAGCACCAGATCAAGCGTAAAAGAGGTTGTTAAGCACACGAACAACTCCAATTGAGGTAGTTAAGCACACAAACAATGGCAAATGAGGTCCCTAAGCACAAGAACAAGTGCAAATAAGGTTCATAAGCACAAGATCAAGCGTAAAAGAGGTTGTTAAGCACACGAACAACTCCAATTGAGGTTGTTTAGCTCACAAACAATGGCAAATGAGGTCCCTAAGCACAAGAACAAGTGCAAATGAGGTTCATAAGCACAAGATCAAGCGTAAAAGAGGTTGTTAAGCACACGAACAACTCCAATTGAGGTAGTTAAGCACACAAACATTGGCAAATGAGGTCCCTAAGCACAACAACAAGTGCAAATGAGGTTCATAAGCACAAGACCAAGCGTAAAAGATATTGTTAAGCACACGAACAACTCCAATTGAGGTTGTTAAGCTCGCAAACAATGGCAAATAAGGTTCCTAAGCACAAGAACAAGTGCAAATGACGTTCATAAGCACAAGATCAAGCGTAAAAGAGGTTGTTAGGCACACCAACAACGCAAATTGAGGTTGTTAAGCACACAAACAACTCCAATTGAGGAAGTTAAGCACACAAACAATGGCAAATGAGGTCCCTAAGCACAAGAACAAGTGCAAATGAGGTTCATAAGCATAAGATCAAGCGTAAAAGAGGTTGTTAAGCACACGAACAACTCCAATTGAGGTAGTTAAGCACACAAACAATGGCAAATGAGGTTCAAAAGGACAAGAACAAGTGCAAATGAGGTTCATAAGCACAACATCACGCACAAAAGATGTTGATAAGCACACGAACAACGCAAATTGAGGTTGTTAAGCACACAAACAACTCCAATTGAGGTAGTTAAGCACACAAACATTGGCAAATGAGGTCCTTAAGTAAAAGAACAAGTGCAAATGAGGTTCATAAGCACAAGATTAAACGTAAAAGAGGTTGTTAAGCACACGAACAACTCCAATTGAGGTTGTTAAGCTCACAAACAATGGCAAATCAGGTTCCTAAGCACAAGACCAAGAGCAAATCACGTTAATAAGCACAAGATGAAGCACAAAAGAGGTTGTTAAGCACACGAACAACGCAAATTGAGGTTGTTAAGTACACAAACAACTCCAATTGAGGTAGTTAAGCACACAAACAATGGCAAATGAGGTCCCTAAGCACAAGAACAAGTGCAAATGAGGTTCATAAGCACAAGATCAAGCGTAAAAGAGGTTGTTAAGCACACGAACAACTCCAATTGAGGTTGTTAAGCTCACAAACAATGGCAAATAAGGTTCCTAAGAACAAGAACAAGTGCAAATGACGTTCATAAGCACAAGATCAAGCACAAAAGAGGTTGTTAAGCACACGAACAACGCAAATTAAGGTTGTTAAGCACACAAACAAGGGCCATTGAGGTTCCTAAGTACAAGAACATGTGCAAATGAGGTTCATAAGCACAAGAACAAGTGCAAATGAGGTTCATAACAAGGTCATAAGCACAACATCAAGCACAAAAGATGTTGATAAGCACACGAACAACGCAAATTGAGGTTGTTCAAGCACACAAACAACTCCAATTGAGGTAGTTAAGCACACAAACAATGACAAATGAGGTCCCTAAGCAAAAGAACAAGTGCAAATGAGGTTCATAAGCACCAGATCAAGCGTAAAAGAGGTTGTTAAGCACACGAACAACTCCAATTGAGGTAGTTAAGCACACAAACAATGGCAAATGAGGTCCCTAAGCACAACAACAAGTGCAAATGAGGTTCATAAGCACAAGACCAAGCGTAAAAGATATTGTTAAGCACACGAACAACTCCAATTGAGGTTGTTAAGCTCTCAAACAATGGCAAATAAGGTTCCTACCCACAAGAACAAGTGCAAATGACGTTCATAAGGACAAGATCAAGCACAAAAGAGGATGTTAAGCACACGAACAACGCAAATTAAGGTTGTTAAGCACACAAACAATGGCAATTGAGGTTCCTAAGCACAAGAACATGTGCAAATGAGGTTCATAAGCACAAGAACAAGTGCAAATGAGGTTCATAAGCACAACATCAAGCACAAAAGAGGTTGATAAGCACACGAACAACGCAAATTGAGGTAGTTAAGCACACAAACAATGACAAATGAGGTCCCTAAGTAAAAGAACAAGTGCAAATGAGGTTCATAAGCACCAGATCAAGCGTAAAAGAGGTTGTTAAGCACACGAACAACTCCAATTGAGGTAGTTAAGCACACAAACAATGGCAAATGAGGTCCCTAAGCACAAGAACAAGTGCAAATAAGGTTCATAAGCACAAGATCAAGCGTAAAAGAGGTTGTTAAGCACACGAACAACTCCAATTGAGGTTGTTTAGCTCACAAACAATGGCAAATGAGGTCCCTAAGCACAAGAACAAGTGCAAATGAGGTTCATAAGCACAAGATCAAGCGTAAAAGAGGTTGTTAAGCACACGAACAACTCCAATTGAGGTAGTTAAGCACACAAACAATGGCAAATGAGGTCCCTAAGCACAACAACAAGTGCAAATGAGGTTCATAAGCACAAGACCAAGCGTAAAAGATATTGTTAAGCACACGAACAACTCCAATTGAGGTTGTTAAGCTCGCAAACAATGGCAAATAAGGTTCCTAAGCACAAGAACAAGTGCAAATGACGTTCATAAGCACAAGATCAAGCGTAAAAGAGGTTGTTAGGCACACCAACAACGCAAATTGAGGTTGTTAAGCACACAAACAACTCCAATTGAGGAAGTTAAGCACACAAACAATGGCAAATGAGGTCCCTAAGCACAAGAACAAGTGCAAATGAGGTTCATAAGCACAAGATCAAGCGTAAAAGAGGTTGTTAAGCACACGAACAACTCCAATTGAGGTAGTTAAGCACACAAACAATGGCAAATGAGGTTCAAAAGGACAAGAACAAGTGTAAATGAGGTTCATAAGCACAACATCACGCACAAAAGATGTTGATAAGCACACGAACAACGCAAATTGAGGTTGTTAAGCACACAAACAACTCCAATTGAGGTAGTTAAGCACACAAACATTGGCAAATGAGGTCCTTAAGTAAAAGAACAAGTGCAAATGAGGTTCATAAGCACAAGATTAAACGTAAAAGAGGTTGTTAAGCACACGAACAACTCCAATTGAGGTTGTTAAGCTCACAAACAATGGCAAATCAGGTTCCTAAGCACAAGACCAAGAGCAAATCACGTTAATAAGCACAAGATGAAGCACAAAAGAGGTTGTTAAGCACACGAACAACGCAAATTGAGGTTGTTAAGTACACAAACAACTCCAATTGAGGTAGTTAAGCACACAAACAATGGCAAATGAGGTTCCTAAGCACAAGAACAAGTGCAAATGAGGTTCATAAGCACAAGATCAAGCGTAAAAGAGGTTGTTAAGCACACGAACAACTCTAATTGAGGTTGTTAAGCTCACAAACAATGGCAAATAAGGTTCCTAAGCACAAGAACAAGTGCAAATGACGTTCATAAGCACAAGATCAAGCACAAAAGAGGTTGTTAAGCACACGAACAACGCAAATTAAGGTTGTTAAGCACACAAACAAGGCTTGAGGTTCGTAAGCACAAGAACATGTGCAAATGAGGTTCATAAGCACAAGAACAAGTGCAAATGAGGTTCATAAGCACAACATCAAGCACAAAAGATGTTGATAAGCACACGAACAACGCAAATTGAGGTTGTTCAAGCACACAAACAACTCCAATTGAGGTAGTTAAGCACACAAACAATGACAAATGAGGTCCCTAAGCAAAAGAACAAGTGCAAATGAGGTTCATAAGCACCAGATCAAGCGTAAAAGAGGTTGTTAAGCACACGAACAACTCCAATTGAGGTAGTTAAGCACACAAACAATGGCAAATGAGGTCCCTAAGCACAACAACAAGTGCAAATGAGGTTCATAAGCACAAGACCAAGCGTAAAAGATATTGTTAAGCACACGAACAACTCCAATTGAGGTTGTTAAGCTCTCAAACAATGGCAAATAAGGTTCCTACCCACAAGAACAAGTGCAAATGACGTTCATAAGGACAAGATCAAGCACAAAAGAGGATGTTAAGCACACGAACAACGCAAATTAAGGTTGTTAAGCACACAAACAGTGGCAATTGAGGTTCCTAAGCACAAGAACATGTGCAAATGAGGTTCATAAGCACAAGAACAAGTGCAAATGAGGTTCATAAGCACAACATCAAGCACAAAAGAGGTTGATAAGCACACGAACAACGCAAATTGAGGTTGTTCAGCACACAAACAACTCCAATTGAGGTAGTTAAGCACACAAACAATGACAAATGAGGTCCCTAAGCAAAAGAACAAGTGCAAATGAGGTTCATAAGCACAAGATCAAGCGTAAAAGAGGTTGTTAAGCACACGAACAACTCCAATTGAGGTAGTTAAGCACACAAACAATGGCAAATGAGGTCCCTAAGCACAACAACAAGTGCAAATGAGGTTCATAAGCACAAGACCAAGCGTAAAAGATATTGTTAAGCACACGAACAACTCCAATTGAGGTTGTTAAGCTCTCAAACAATGGCAAATAAGGTTCCTACCCACAAGAACAAGTGCAAATGACGTTCATAAGGACAAGATCAAGCACAAAAGAGGATGTTAAGCACACGAACAACGCAAATTAAGGTTGTTAAGCACACAAACAATGGCAATTGAGGTTCCTAAGCACAAGAACATGTGCAAATGAGGTTCATAAGCACAAGAACAAGTGCAAATGAGGTTCATAAGCACAACATCAAGCACAAAAGAGGTTGATAAGCACACGAACAACGCAAATTGAGGTAGTTAAGCACACAAACAATGACAAATGAGGTCCCTAAGTAAAAGAACAAGTGCAAATGAGGTTCATAAGCACCAGATCAAGCGTAAAAGAGGTTGTTAAGCACACGAACAACTCCAATTGAGGTAGTTAAGCACACAAACAATGGCAAATGAGGTCCCTAAGCACAAGAACAAGTGCAAATAAGGTTCATAAGCACAAGATCAAGCGTAAAAGAGGTTGTTAAGCACACGACAACAACTCCAATTGAGGTTGTTTAGCTCACAAACAATGGCAAATGAGGTCCCTAAGCACAAGAACAAGTGCAAATGAGGTTCATAAGCACAAGATCAAGCGTAAAAGAGGTTGTTAAGCACACGAACAACTCCAATTGAGGTAGTTAAGCACACAAACAATGGCAAATGAGGTCCCTAAGCACAACAACAAGTGCAAATGAGGTTCATAAGCACAAGACCAAGCGTAAAAGATATTGTTAAGCACACGAACAACTCCAATTGAGGTTGTTAAGCTCGCAAACAATGGCAAATAAGGTTCCTAAGCACAAGAACAAGTGCAAATGACGTCAATAAGCACAAGATCAAGCGTAAAAGAGGTTGTTAGGCACACCAACAACGCAAATTAAGGTTGTTAAGCACACAAACAGTGGCAATTGAGGTTCCTAAGCACAAGAACAAGTGCAAATGAGGTTCATAAGCACAAGATCAAGCGTAAAAGAGGTTGTTAAGCACACGAACAACTCCAATTGAGGTAGTTAAGCACACAAACAATGGCAAATGAGGTCCCTAAGCACAACAACAAGTGCAAATGAGGTTCATAAGCACAAGACCAAGCGTAAAAGATATTGTTAAGCACACGAACAACTCCAATTGAGGTTGTTAAGCTCTCAAACAATGGCAAATAAGGTTCCTACCCACAAGAACAAGTGCAAATGACGTTCATAAGGACAAGATCAAGCACAAAAGAGGATGTTAAGCACACGAACAACGCAAATTAAGGTTGTTAAGCACACAAACAGTGGCAATTGAGGTTCCTAAGCACAAGAACATGTGCAAATGAGGTTCATAAGCACAAGAACAAGTGCAAATGAGGTTCATAAGCACAACATCAAGCACAAAAGAGGTTGATAAGCACACGAACAACGCAAATTGAGGTAGTTAAGCACACAAACAATGACAAATGAGGTCCCTAAGTAAAAGAACAAGTGCAAATGAGGTTCATAAGCACCAGATCAAGCGTAAAAGAGGTTGTTAAGCACACGAACAACTCCAATTGAGGTAGTTAAGCACACAAACAATGGCAAATGAGGTCCCTAAGCACAAGAACAAGTGCAAATAAGGTTCATAAGCACAAGATCAAGCGTAAAAGAGGTTGTTAAGCACACGAACAACTCCAATTGAGGTTGTTTAGCTCACAAACAATGGCAAATGAGGTCCCTAAGCACAAGAACAAGTGCAAATGAGGTTCATAAGCACAAGATCAAGCGTAAAAGAGGTTGTTAAGCACACGAACAACTCCAATTGAGGTAGTTAAGCACACAAACAATGGCAAATGAGGTCCCTAAGCACAAGAACAAGTGCAAATGAGGTTCATAAGCATAAGATCAAGCGTAAAAGAGGTTGTTAAGCACACGAACAACTCCAATTGAGGTAGTTAAGCACACAAACAATGGCAAATGAGGTTCAAAAGGACAAGAACAAGTGCAAATGAGGTTCATAAGCACAACATCACGCACAAAAGATGTTGATAAGCACACGAACAACGCAAATTGAGGTTGTTAAGCACACAAACAACTCCAATTGAGGTAGTTAAGCACACAAACATTGGCAAATGAGGTCCTTAAGTAAAAGAACAAGTGCAAATGAGGTTCATAAGCACAAGATTAAACGTAAAAGAGGTTGTTAAGCACACGAACAACTCCAATTGAGGTTGTTAAGCTCCCAAACAATGGCAAATCAGGTTCCTAAGCACAAGACCAAGAGCAAATTACGTTCATAAGCACAAGATGAAGCACAAAAGAGGTTGTTAAGCACACGAACAACGCAAATTGAGGTTGTTAAGTACACAAACAACTCCAATTTAGGTAGTTAAGCACACAAACAATGGCAAATGAGGTCCCTAAGCACAACAACAAGTGCAAATGAGGTTCATAAGCACCAGATCAAGCGTAAAAGAGGTTGTTAAGCACACGAACAACTCCAATTGAGGTAGTTAAGCACACAAACAATGGCAAATGAGGTCCCTAAGCACAAGAACAAGTGCAAATAAGGTTCATAAGCACAAGATCAAGCGTAAAAGAGGTTGTTAAGCACACGAACAACTCCAATTGAGGTTGTTTAGCTCACAAACAATGGCAAATGAGGTCCCTAAGCACAAGAACAAGTGCAAATGAGGTTCATAAGCACAAGATCAAGCGTAAAAGAGGTTGTTAAGCACACGAACAACTCCAATTGAGGTAGTTAAGCACACAAACAATGGCAAATGAGGTCCCTAAGCACAACAACAAGTGCAAAAGGAGGTTCATAAGCACAAGACCAAGCGTAAAAGATATTGTTAAGCACACGAACAACTCCAATTGAGGTTGTTAAGCTCACAAACAATGGCAAATAAGGTTCCTAAGCACAAGAACAAGTGCAAATGACGATCATAAGCACAAGATCAAGCGTAAAAGAGGTTGTTAGGGCACACCAACAACGCAAATTGAGGTTGTTAAGCACACAAACAACTCCAATTGAGGTAGTTAAGCACACAAACAATGGCAAATGAGGTCCCTAAGCACAAGAACAAGTGCAAATGAGGTTCATAAGCATAAGATCAAGCGTAAAAGAGGTTGTTAAGCACACGAACAACTCCAATTGAGGTAGTTAAGCACACAAACAATGGCAAATGAGATTCAAAAGGACAAGAACAAGTGCAAATGAGGTTCATAAGCACAACATCACGCACAAAAGATGTTGATAAGCACACGAACAACGCAAATTGAGGTTGTTAAGCACACAAACAACTCCAATTGAGGTAGTTAAGCACACAAACATTGGCAAATGAGGTCCTTAAGTAAAAGAACAAGTGCAAATGAGGTTCATAAGCACAAGATTAAACGTAAAAGAGGTTGTTAAGCACACGAACAACTCCAATTGAGGTTGTTAAGCTCACAAACAATGGCAAATCAGGTTCCTAAGCACAAGACCAAGAGCAAATTACGTTCATAAGCACAAGATGAAGCACAAAAGAGGTTGTTAAGCACACGAACAACGCAAATTGAGGTTGTTAAGTACACAAACAACTCCAATTGAGGTAGTTAAGCACACAAACAATGGCAAATGAGGTCCCTAAGCACAAGAACAAGTGCAAATGAGGTTCATAAGCACAAGATCAAGCGTAAAAGAGGTTGTTAAGCACACGAACAACTCCAATTGAGGTTGTTAAGCTCGCAAACAATGGCAAATAAGGTTCCTAAGCACAAGAACAAGTGCAAATGACGTTCATAAGCACAAGATCAAGCGTAAAAGAGGTTGTTAAGCACACGAACAACTCCAATTGAGGTTGTTTAGCTCACAAACAATGGCAAATGAGGTCCCTAAGCACAAGAACAAGTGCAAATGAGGTTCATAAGCACTAGATCAAGCGTAAAAGAGGTTGTTAAGCACACGAACAACTCCAATTTAGGTAGTTAAGCACACAAACAATGGCAAATGAGGTCCCTAAGCACAACAACAAGTGCAAATGAGGTTCATAAGCACAAGACCAAGCGTAAAATATATTGTTAAGCACACGAACAACTCCAATTGAGGTTGTTAAGCTCTCAAACAATGGCAAATAAGGTTCCTACCCACAAGAACAAGTGCAAATGACGTTCATAAGCACAAGATCAAGCACAAAAGAGGATGTTAAGCACACGAATAACGCAAATTAAGGTTGTTAAGCACACAAACAGGGGCCATTGAGGTTCCTAAGCACAAGAACATGTGCAAATGAGGTTCATAAGCACAAGAACAAGTGCAAATGAGGTTCATAAGCACAACATCAAGCACAAAAGAGGTTGATAAGCACACGAACAACGCAAATTGAGGTTGTTCAGCACACAAACAACTCCAATTGAGGAAGTTAAGCACACAAACAATGGCAAATGAGGTCCCTAAGCACAAGAACAAGTGCAAATGAGGTTCATAAGCACAAGATCAAGCGTAAAAGTGGTTGTTAAGCACACGAACAACTCCAATTGAGGTTGTTAAGCTCACAAACAATGGCAAATAAGGTTCCTAAGCACAAGAACAAGTGCAAATGACGTTCATAAGCACAAGATGAAGCACAAAAGAAGTTGTTAAGCACACGAACAACGCAAATTGAGATTGTTAAGCACACAAACAGGGGCAATTGAGGTTCCTAAGCACAAGAACATGTGCAAATGAGGTTCATAAGCACAAGAACAAGTGCAAATGAGGTTCATAAGCACAAGATCAAGCGTAAAAGAGGTTGTTAAGCACACGAACAACTCCAATTGAGGTTGTTAAGCTCACAAACAATGGCAAATAAGGTTCCTAAGCACAAGAACAAGTGCAAATGACGTTCATAAGCACAAGTTCAAGCACAAAACAGGTTGTTAAGCACACGAACAACGCAAATTAAGGTTGTTAAGCACACAAACAGGGGCCATTGAGGTTCCTAAGCACAAGAACATGTGCAAATGAGGTTCATAAGCACAAGAACAAGTGCAAATGAGGTTCATAAGCACAACATCAAGCACAAAAGATGTTGATAAGCACACGAACAACGCAAATTGAGGTTGTTCAAGCACACAAACAACTCCAATTGAGGTAGTTAAGAACACAAACAATGACAAATGAGGTCCCTAAGCAAAAGAACAAGTGCAAATGAGGTTCATAAGCACAAGATCAAGCGTAAAAGAGGTTGTTAAGCACACGAACAACTCCAATTGAGGTAGTTAAGCACACAAACAATGGCAAATAAGGTTCCTAAGCACAAGAACAAGTGGAAATGACGTTCATAAGCACAAGATCAAGCACAAAAGAGGTTGTTAAGCACACGAACAACGCAAATTGAGGTTGTTAAGCACACAAACAGGGGCAATTGAGGTTCCTAAGCACAAGAACATGTGCAAATGAGGTTCATAAGCACAAGAACAAGTGCAAATGAGGTTCATAAGCACAAGATCAAGCGTAAAAGAGGTTGTTAAGCACACGAACAACTCCAATTGAGGTTGTTAAGCTCACAAACAATGGCAAATAAGGTTCCTAAGCACAAGAACAAGTGCAAATGACGTTCATAAGCACAAGTTCAAGCACAAAACAGGTTGTTAAGCACACGAACAACGCAAATTAAGGTTGTTAAGCACACAAACAGGGGCCATTGAGGTTCCTAAGCACAAGAACATGTGCAAATGAGGTTCATAAGCACAAGAACAAGTGCAAATGAGGTTCATAAGCACAACATCAAGCACAAAAGATGTTGATAAGCACACGAGCAACGCAAATTGAGGTTGTTCAGCACACAAACAACTCCAATTGAGGTAGTTAAGAACACAAACAATGACAAATGAGGTCCCTAAGCAAAAGAACAAGTGCAAATGAGGTTCATAAGCACAAGATCAAGCGTAAAAGAGGTTGTTAAGCACACGAACAACTCCAATTGAGGTAGTTAAGCACACAAACAATGGCAAATAAGGTTCCTAAGCACAAGAACAAGTGGAAATGACGTTCATAAGCACAAGATCAAGCACAAAAGAGGTTGTTAAGCACACGAACAACGCAAATTGAGGTTGTTAAGCACACAAACAGGGGCAATTGAGGTTCCTAAGCACAAGAACATGTGCAAATGAGGTTCATAAGCACAAGAACAAGTGCAAATGAGGTTCATAAGCACAAGATCAAGCGTAAAAGAGGTTGTTAAGCACACGAACAACTCCAATTGAGGTTGTTAAGCTCACAAACAATGGCAAATAAGGTTCCTAAGCACAAGAACAAGTGCAAATGACGTTCATAAGCACAAGATCAAGCACAAAAGAGGTTGTTAAGCACACGAACAACGCAAATTAAGGTTGTTAAGCACACAAACAAGGGCCATTGAGGTTCCTAAGCACAAGAACATGTGCAAATGAGGTTCATAAGCACAAGAACAAGTGCAAATGAGGTTCATAAGCACAACATCAAGCACAAAAGATGTTGATAAGCACACGAACAACGCAAATTGAGGTTGTTCAGCACACAAACAACTCCAATTGAGGTAGTTAAGCACACAAACAATGACAAATGAGGTCCCTAAGCAAAAGAACAAGTGCAAATGAGGTTCATAAGCACCAGATCAAGCGTAAAAGAGGTTGTTAAGCACACGAACAACTCCAATTGAGGTAGTTAAGCACAAAAACAATGGCAAATGAGGTCCCTAAGCACAACAACAAGTGCAAATGAGGTTCATAAGCACAAGACCAAGCGTAAAAGATATTGTTAAGCACACGAACAACTCCAATTGAGGTTGTTAAGCTCTCAAACAATGGCAAATAAGGTTCCTACCCACAAGAACAAGTGCAAATGACGTTCATAAGGACAAGATCAAGCACAAAAGAGGATGTTAAGCACACGAACAACGCAAATTAAGGTTGTTAAGCACACAAACAGTGGCAATTGAGGTTCCTAAGCACAAGAACATGTGCAAATGAGGTTCATAAGCACAAGAACAAGTGCAAATGAGGTTCATAAGCACAACATCAAGCACAAAAGAGGTTGATAAGCACACGAACAACGCAAATTGAGGTAGTTAAGCACACAAACAATGACAAATGAGGTCCCTAAGCAAAAGAACAAGTGCAAATGAGGTTCATAAGCACCAGATCAAGCGTAAAAGAGGTTGTTAAGCACACGAACAACTCCAATTGAGGTAGTTAAGCACACAAACAATGGCAAATGAGGTCCCTAAGCACAAGAACAAGTGCAAATAAGGTTCATAAGCACAAGATCAAGCGTAAAAGAGGTTGTTAAGCACACGAACAACTCCAATTGAGGTTGTTTAGCTCACAAACAATGGCAAATGAGGTCCCTAAGCACAAGAACAAGTGCAAATGAGGTTCATAAGCACAAGATCAAGCGTAAAAGAGGTTGTTAAGCACACGAACAACTCCAATTGAGGTAGTTAAGCACACAAACAATGGCAAATGAGGTCCCTAAGCACAACAACAAGTGCAAATGAGGTTCATAAGCACAAGACAAAGCGTAAAAGATATTGTTAAGCACACGAACAACTCCAATTGAGGTTGTTAAGCTCGCAAACAATGGCAAATAAGGTTCCTAAGCACAAGAACAAGTGCAAATGACGTTCATAAGCACAAGATCAAGCGTAAAAGAGGTTGTTAGGCACACCAACAACGCAAATTGAGGTTGTTAAGCACACAAACAACTCCAATTGAGGAAGTTAAGCACACAAACAATGGCAAATGAGGTCCCTAAGCACAAGAACAAGTGCAAATGAGGTTCATAAGCATAAGATCAAGCGTAAAAGAGGTTGTTAAGCACACGAACAACTCCAATTGAGGTAGTTAAGCACACAAACAATGGCAAATGAGGTTCAAAAGGACAAGAACAAGTGCAAATGAGGTTCATAAGCACAACATCACGCACAAAAGATGTTGATAAGCACACGAACAACGCAAATTGAGGTTGTTAAGCACACAAACAACTCCAATTGAGGTAGTTAAGCACACAAACATTGGCAAATGAGGTCCTTAAGTAAAAGAACAAGTGCAAATGAGGTTCATAAGCACAAGATTAAACGTAAAAGAGGTTGTTAAGCACACGAACAACTCCAATTGAGGTTGTTAAGCTCACAAACAATGGCAAATCAGGTTCCTAAGCACAAGACCAAGAGCAAATCACGTTAATAAGCACAAGATGAAGCACAAAAGAGGTTGTTAAGCACACGAACAACGCAAATTGAGGTTGTTAAGTACACAAACAACTCCAATTGAGGTAGTTAAGCACACAAACAATGGCAAATGAGGTCCCTAAGCACAAGAACAAGTGCAAATGAGGTTCATAAGCACAAGATCAAGCGTAAAAGAGGTTGTTAAGCACACGAACAACTCCAATTGAGGTTGTTAAGCTCACAAACAATGGCAAATAAGGTTCCTAAGCACAAGAACAAGTGCAAATGACGTTCATAAGCACAAGATCAAGCACAAAAGAGGTTGTTAAGCACACGAACAACGCAAATTAAGGTTGTTAAGCACACAAACAAGGGCCATTGAGGTTCCTAAGCACAAGAACATGTGCAAATGAGGTTCATAAGCACAAGAACAAGTGCAAATGAGGTTCATAAGCACAACATCAAGCACAAAAGATGTTGATAAGCACACGAACAACGCAAATTGAGGTTGTTCAGCACACAAACAACTCCAATTGAGGTAGTTAAGCACACAAACAATGACAAATGAGGTCCCTAAGCAAAAGAACAAGTGCAAATGAGGTTCATAAGCACCAGATCAAGCGTAAAAGAGGTTGTTAAGCACACGAACAACTCCAATTGAGGTAGTTAAGCACAAAAACAATGGCAAATGAGGTCCCTAAGCACAACAACAAGTGCAAATGAGGTTCATAAGCACAAGACCAAGCGTAAAAGATATTGTTAAGCACACGAACAACTCCAATTGAGGTTGTTAAGCTCTCAAACAATGGCAAATAAGGTTCCTACCCACAAGAACAAGTGCAAATGACGTTCATAAGGACAAGATCAAGCACAAAAGAGGATGTTAAGCACACGAACAACGCAAATTAAGGTTGTTAAGCACACAAACAAGGGCAATTGAGGTTCCTAAGCACAAGAACATGTGCAAATGAGGTTCATAAGCACAAGAACAAGTGCAAATGAGGTTCATAAGCACAACATCAAGCACAAAAGAGGTTGATAAGCACACGAACAACGCAAATTGAGGTAGTTAAGCACACAAACAATGACAAATGAGGTCCCTAAGCAAAAGAACAAGTGCAAATGAGGTTCATAAGCACCAGATCAAGCGTAAAAGAGGTTGTTAAGCACACGAACAACTCCAATTGAGGTAGTTAAGCACACAAACAATGGCAAATGAGGTCCCTAAGCACAAGAACAAGTGCAAATAAGGTTCATAAGCACAAGATCAAGCGTAAAAGAGGTTGTTAAGCACACGAACAACTCCAATTGAGGTTGTTTAGCTCACAAACAATGGCAAATGAGGTCCCTAAGCACAAGAACAAGTGCAAATGAGGTTCATAAGCACAAGATCAAGCGTAAAAGAGGTTGTTAAGCACACGAACAACTCCAATTGAGGTAGTTAAGCACACAAACAATGGCAAATGAGGTCCCTAAGCACAACAACAAGTGCAAATGAGGTTCATAAGCACAAGACAAAGCGTAAAAGATATTGTTAAGCACACGAACAACTCCAATTGAGGTTGTTAAGCTCACAAACAATGGCAAATAAGGTTCCTAAGCACAAGAACAAGTGCAAATGACGTTCATAAGCACAAGATCAAGCGTAAAAGAGGTTGTTAGGCACACCAACAACGCAAATTGAGGTTGTTAAGCACACAAACAACTCCAATTGAGGAAGTTAAGCACACAAACAATGGCAAATGAGGTCCCTAAGCACAAGAACAAGTGCAAATGAGGTTCATAAGCATAAGATCAAGCGTAAAAGAGGTTGTTAAGCACACGAACAACTCCAATTGAGGTAGTTAAGCACACAAACAATGGCAAATGAGGTTCAAAAGGACAAGAACAAGTGCAAATGAGGTTCATAAGCACAACATCACGCACAAAAGATGTTGATAAGCACACGAACAACGCAAATTGAGGTTGTTAAGCACACAAACAACTCCAATTGAGGTAGTTAAGCACACAAACATTGGCAAATGAGGTCCTTAAGTAAAAGAACAAGTGCAAATGAGGTTCATAAGCACAAGATTAAACGTAAAAGAGGTTGTTAAGCACACGAACAACTCCAATTGAGGTTGTTAAGCTCACAAACAATGGCAAATCAGGTTCCTAAGCACAAGACCAAGAGCAAATCACGTTAATAAGCACAAGATGAAGCACAAAAGAGGTTGTTAAGCACACGAACAACGCAAATTGAGGTTGTTAAGTACACAAACAACTCCAATTGAGGTAGTTAAGCACACAAACAATGGCAAATGAGGTCCCTAAGCACAAGAACAAGTGCAAATGAGGTTCATAAGCACAAGATCAAGCGTAAAAGAGGTTGTTAAGCACACGAACAACTCCAATTGAGGTTGTTAAGCTCACAAACAATGGCAAATAAGGTTCCTAAGCACAAGAACAAGTGCAAATGACGTTCATAAGCACAAGATCAAGCACAAAAGAGGTTGTTAAGCACACGAACAACGCAAATTAAGGTTGTTAAGCACACAAACAGGGGCCATTGAGGTTCCTAAGCACAAGAACATGTGCAAATGAGGTTCATAAGCACAAGAACAAGTGCAAATGAGGTTCATAAGCACAACATCAAGCACAAAAGATGTTGATAAGCACACGAACAACGCAAATTGAGGTTGTTCAGCACACAAACAACTCCAATTGAGGTAGTTAAGCACACAAACAATGACAAATGAGGTCCCTAAGCAAAAGAACAAGTGCAAATGAGGTTCATAAGCACCAGATCAAGCGTAAAAGAGGTTGTTAAGCACACGAACAACTCCAATTGAGGTAGTTAAGCACAAAAACAATGGCAAATGAGGTCCCTAAGCACAACAACAAGTGCAAATGAGGTTCATAAGCACAAGACCAAGCGTAAAAGATATTGTTAAGCACACGAACAACTCCAATTGAGGTTGTTAAGCTCTCAAACAATGGCAAATAAGGTTCCTACCCACAAGAACAAGTGCAAATGACGTTCATAAGGACAAGATCAAGCACAAAAGAGGATGTTAAGCACACGAACAACGCAAATTAAGGTTGTTAAGCACACAAACAGTGGCAATTGAGGTTCCTAAGCACAAGAACATGTGCAAATGAGGTTCATAAGCACAAGAACAAGTGCAAATGAGGTTCATAAGCACAACATCAAGCACAAAAGAGGTTGATAAGCACACGAACAACGCAAATTGAGGTAGTTAAGCACACAAACAATGACAAATGAGGTCCCTAAGCAAAAGAACAAGTGCAAATGAGGTTCATAAGCACCAGATCAAGCGTAAAAGAGGTTGTTAAGCACACGAACAACTCCAATTGAGGTAGTTAAGCACACAAACAATGGCAAATGAGGTCCCTAAGCACAAGAACAAGTGCAAATAAGGTTCATAAGCACAAGATCAAGCGTAAAAGAGGTTGTTAAGCACACGAACAACTCCAATTGAGGTTGTTTAGCTCACAAACAATGGCAAATGAGGTCCCTAAGCACAAGAACAAGTGCAAATGAGGTTCATAAGCACAAGATCAAGCGTAAAAGAGGTTGTTAAGCACACGAACAACTCCAATTGAGGTAGTTAAGCACACAAACAATGGCAAATGAGGTCCCTAAGCACAACAACAAGTGCAAATGAGGTTCATAAGCACAAGACAAAGCGTAAAAGATATTGTTAAGCACACGAACAACTCCAATTGAGGTTGTTAAGCTCGCAAACAATGGCAAATAAGGTTCCTAAGCACAAGAACAAGTGCAAATGACGTTCATAAGCACAAGATCAAGCGTAAAAGAGGTTGTTAGGCACACCAACAACGCAAATTGAGGTTGTTAAGCACACAAACAACTCCAATTGAGGAAGTTAAGCACACAAACAATGGCAAATGAGGTCCCTAAGCACAAGAACAAGTGCAAATGAGGTTCATAAGCATAAGATCAAGCGTAAAAGAGGTTGTTAAGCACACGAACAACTCCAATTGAGGTAGTTAAGCACACAAACAATGGCAAATGAGGTTCAAAAGGACAAGAACAAGTGCAAATGAGGTTCATAAGCACAACATCACGCACAAAAGATGTTGATAAGCACACGAACAACGCAAATTGAGGTTGTTAAGCACACAAACAACTCCAATTGAGGTAGTTAAGCACACAAACATTGGCAAATGAGGTCCTTAAGTAAAAGAACAAGTGCAAATGAGGTTCATAAGCACAAGATTAAACGTAAAAGAGGTTGTTAAGCACACGAACAACTCCAATTGAGGTTGTTAAGCTCACAAACAATGGCAAATCAGGTTCCTAAGCACAAGACCAAGAGCAAATCACGTTAATAAGCACAAGATGAAGCACAAAAGAGGTTGTTAAGCACACGAACAACGCAAATTGAGGTTGTTAAGTACACAAACAACTCCAATTGAGGTAGTTAAGCACACAAACAATGGCAAATGAGGTCCCTAAGCACAAGAACAAGTGCAAATGAGGTTCATAAGCACAAGATCAAGCGTAAAAGAGGTTGTTAAGCACACGAACAACTCCAATTGAGGTTGTTAAGCTCACAAACAATGGCAAATAAGGTTCCTAAGCACAAGAACAAGTGCAAATGACGTTCATAAGCACAAGATCAAGCACAAAAGAGGTTGTTAAGCACACGAACAACGCAAATTAAGGTTGTTAAGCACACAAACAAGGGGCCATTGAGGTTCCTAAGCACAAGAACATGTGCAAATGAGGTTCATAAGCACAAGAACAAGTGCAAATGAGGTTCATAAGCACAACATCAAGCACAAAAGATGTTGATAAGCACACGAACAACGCAAATTGAGGTTGTTCAGCACACAAACAACTCCAATTGAGGTAGTTAAGCACACAAACAATGACAAATGAGGTCCCTAAGCAAAAGAACAAGTGCAAATGAGGTTCATAAGCACCAGATCAAGCGTAAAAGAGGTTGTTAAGCACACGAACAACTCCAATTGAGGTAGTTAAGCACACAAACAATGGCAAATGAGGTCCCTAAGCACAACAACAAGTGCAAATGAGGTTCATAAGCACAAGACCAAGCGTAAAAGATATTGTTAAGCACACGAACAACTCCAATTGAGGTTGTTAAGCTCTCAAACAATGGCAAATAAGGTTCCTACCCACAAGAACAAGTGCAAATGACGTTCATAAGGACAAGATCAAGCACAAAAGAGGATGTTAAGCACACGAACAACGCAAATTAAGGTTGTTAAGCACACAAACAGTGGCAATTGAGGTTCCTAAGCACAAGAACATGTGCAAATGAGGTTCATAAGCACAAGAACAAGTGCAAATGAGGTTCATAAGCACAACATCAAGCACAAAAGAGGTTGATAAGCACACGAACAACGCAAATTGAGGTAGTTAAGCACACAAACAATGACAAATGAGGTCCCTAAGTAAAAGAACAAGTGCAAATGAGGTTCATAAGCACCAGATCAAGCGTAAAAGAGGTTGTTAAGCACACGAACAACTCCAATTGAGGTAGTTAAGCACACAAACAATGGCAAATGAGGTCCCTAAGCACAAGAACAAGTGCAAATAAGGTTCATAAGCACAAGATCAAGCGTAAAAGAGGTTGTTAAGCACACGAACAACTCCAATTGAGGTTGTTTAGCTCACAAACAATGGCAAATGAGGTCCCTAAGCACAAGAACAAGTGCAAATGAGGTTCATAAGCACAAGATCAAGCGTAAAAGAGGTTGTTAAGCACACGAACAACTCCAATTGAGGTAGTTAAGCACACAAACAATGGCAAATGAGGTCCCTAAGCACAACAACAAGTGCAAATGAGGTTCATAAGCACAAGACCAAGCGTAAAAGATATTGTTAAGCACACGAACAACTCCAATTGAGGTTGTTAAGCTCGCAAACAATGGCAAATAAGGTTCCTAAGCACAAGAACAAGTGCAAATGACGTTCATAAGCACAAGATCAAGCGTAAAAGAGGTTGTTAGGCACACCAACAACGCAAATTGAGGTTGTTAAGCACACAAACAACTCCAATTGAGGAAGTTAAGCACACAAACAATGGCAAATGAGGTCCCTAAGCACAAGAACAAGTGCAAATGAGGTTCATAAGCATAAGATCAAGCGTAAAAGAGGTTGTTAAGCACACGAACAACTCCAATTGAGGTAGTTAAGCACACAAACAATGGCAAATGAGGTTCAAAAGGACAAGAACAAGTGCAAATGAGGTTCATAAGCACAACATCACGCACAAAAGATGTTGATAAGCACACGAACAACGCAAATTGAGGTTGTTAAGCACACAAACAACTCCAATTGAGGTAGTTAAGCACACAAACATTGGCAAATGAGGTCCTTAAGTAAAAGAACAAGTGCAAATGAGGTTCATAAGCACAAGATTAAACGTAAAAGAGGTTGTTAAGCACACGAACAACTCCAATTGAGGTTGTTAAGCTCACAAACAATGGCAAATCAGGTTCCTAAGCACAAGACCAAGAGCAAATTACGTTCATAAGCACAAGATGAAGCACAAAAGAGGTTGTTAAGCACACGAACAACGCAAATTGAGGTTGTTAAGTACACAAACAACTCCAATTGAGGTAGTTAAGCACACAAACAATGGCAAATGAGGTCCCTAAGCACAAGAACAAGTGCAAATGAGGTTCATAAGCACAAGATCAAGCGTAAAAGAGGTTGTTAAGCACACGAACAACTCCAATTGAGGTTGTTAAGCTCACAAACAATGGCAAATAAGGTTCCTAAGCACAAGAACAAGTGCAAATGACGTTCATAAGCACAAGATCAAGCGTAAAAGAGGTTGTTAAGCACACGAACAACTCCAATTGAGGTTGTTTAGCTCACAAACAATGGCAAATGAGGTCCCTAAGCACAAGAACAAGTGCAAATGAGGTTCATAAGCACAAGATCAAGCGTAAAAGAGGTTGTTAAGCACACGAACAACTCCAATTTAGGTAGTTAAGCACACAAACAATGGCAAATGAGGTCCCTAAGCACAACAACAAGTGCAAATGAGGTTCATAAGCACAAGACCAAGCGTAAAATATATTGTAAGCACACGAACAACTCCAATTGAGGTTGTTAAGCTCTCAAACAATGGCAAATAAGGTTCCTACCCACAAGAACAAGTGCAAATGACGTTCATAAGCACAAGATCAAGCACAAAAGAGGATGTTAAGCACACGACCAACGCAAATTAAGGTTGTTAAGCACACAAACAGGGGCCATTGAGGTTCCTAAGCACAAGAACATGGGCAAATGAGGTTCATAAGCACAAGAACAAGTGCAAATGAGGTTCATAAGTACAACATCAAGCACAAAAGAGGTTGATAAGCACACGAACAACGCAAATTGAGGTTGTTCAGCACACAAACAACTCCAATTGAGGAAGTTAAGCACACAAACAATGGCAAATGAGGTCCCTAAGCACAAGAACAAGTGCAAATGAGGTTCATAAGCACAAGATCAAGCGTAAAAGAGGTTGTTAAGCACAAGAACAACTCCAATTGAGGTTGTTAAGCTCGCAAACAATGGCAAATCAGGTTCCTAAGCACAAGAACAAGTGCAAATGACGTTCATAAGCACAAGTTCAAGCACAAAACAGGTTGTTAAGCACACGAACAACGCAAATTAAGGTTGTTAAGCACACAAACAGGGGCCATTGAGGTTCCTAAGCACAAGAACATGTGCAAATGAGGTTCATAAGCACAAGAACAAGTGCAAATGAGGTTCATAAGCACAACATCAAGCACAAAAGATGTTGATAAGCACACGAACAACGCAAATTGAGGTTGTTCAGCACACAAACAACTCCAATTGAGGTAGTTAAGCACACAAACAATGACAAATGAGGTCCCAAAGCAAAAGAACAAGTGCAAATGAGGTTCATAAGCACAAGATCAAGCGTAAAAGAGGTTGTTAAGCACAGGAACAACTCCAATTGAGGTAGTTAAGCACACAAACAATGGCAAATAAGGTTCCTAAGCACAAGAACAAGTGGAAATGACGTTCATAAGCACAAGATGAAGCACAAAAGAGGTTGTTAAGCACACGAACAACGCAAATTGAGGTTGTTAAGCACACAAACAGGGGCAATTGAGGTTCCTAAGCACAAGAACATGTGCAAATGAGGTTCATAAGCACAAGAACAAGTGCAAATGAGGTTCATAAGCACAACATCAAGCACAAAAGAGGTTGATAAGCACACGAACAACGCAAATTGAGGTAGTTAAGCACACAAACAATGACAAATGAGGTCCCTAAGCAAAAGAACAAGTGCAAATGAGGTTCATAAGCACCAGATCAAGCGTAAAAGAGGTTGTTAAGCACACGAACAACTCCAATTAAGGTAGTTAAGCACACAAACAATGGCAAATGAGGTCCCTAAGCACAAGAACAAGTGCAAATAAGGTTCATAAGCACAAGATCAAGCGTAAAAGAGGTTGTTAAGCACACGAACAACTCCAATTGAGGTTGTTTAGCTCACAAACAATGGCAAATGAGGTCCCTAAGCACAAGAACAAGTGCAAATGAGGTTCATAAGCACAAGATCAAGCGTAAAAGAGGTTGTTAAGCACACGAACAACTCCAATTGAGGTAGTTAAGCACACAAACAATGGCAAATGAGGTCCCTAAGCACAACAACAAGTGCAAATGAGGTTCATAAGCACAAGACCAAGCGTAAAATATATTGTTAAGCACACGAACAACTCCAATTGAGGTTGTTAAGCTCTCAAACAATGGCAAATAAGGTTCCTACCCACAAGAACAAGTGCAAATGACGTTCATAAGCACAAGATCAAGCACAAAAGAGGATGTTAAGCACACGAACAACGCAAATTGAGGTTGTTAAGCACACAAACAGGGGCAATTGAGGTTCCTAAGCACAAGAACATGGGCAAATGAGGTTCATAAGCACAAGAACAAGTGCAAATGAGGTTCATAAGCACAACATCAAGCACAAAAGAGGTTGATAAGCACACGAACAACGCAAATTGAGGTTGTTCAGCACACAAACAACTCCAATTGAGGAAGTTAAGCACACAAACAATGGCAAATGAGGTCCCTAAGCACAAGAACAAGTGCAAATGAGGTTCATAAGCACAAGATCAAGCGTAAAAGAGGTTGTTAAGCACAAGAACAACTCCAATTGAGGTTGTTAAGCTCGCAAACAATGGCAAATCAGGTTCCTAAGCACAAGAACAAGTGCAAATTACGTTCATAAGCACAAGATGAAGCACAAAAGAGGTTGTTAAGCACACGAACAACGCAAATTGAGATTGTTAAGCACACAAACAGGGGCCATTGAGGTTCCTAAGCACAAGAACATGTGCAAATGAGGTTCATAAGCACAAGAACAAGTGCAAATGAGGTTCATAAGCACAAGATCAAGCGTAAAAGAGGTTGTTAAGCACACGAACAACTCCAATTGAGGTTGTTAAGCTCACAAACAATGGCAAATAAGGTTCCTAAGCACAAGTACAAGTGCAAATGACGTTCATAAGCACAAGTTCAAGCACAAAACAGGTTGTTAAGCACACGAACAACGCAAATTAAGGTTGTTAAGCACACAAACAGGGGCCATTGAGGTTCCTAAGCACAAGAACATGTGCAAATGAGGTTCATAAGCACAAGAACAAGTGCAAATGAGGTTCATAAGCACAACATCTAGCACAAAAGATGTTGATAAGCACACGAACAACGCAAATTGAGGTTGTTCAGCACACAAACAACTCCAATTGAGGTAGTTAAGCACACAAACAATGACAAATGAGGTCCCAAAGCAAAAGAACAAGTGCAAATGAGGTTCATAAGCACAAGATCAAGCGTAAAAGAGGTTGTTAAGCACAGGGAACAACTCCAATTGAGGTAGTTAAGCACACAAACAATGGCAAATAAGGTTCCTAAGCACAAGAACAAGTGGAAATGACGTTCATAAGCACAAGATGAAGCACAAAAGAGGTTGTTAAGCACACGAACAACGCAAATTGAGGTTGTTAAGCACACAAACAGGGGCAATTGAGGTTCCTAAGCACAAGAACATGTGCAAATGAGGTTCATAAGCACAAGAACAAGTGCAAATGAGGTTCATAAGCACAACATCAAGCACAAAAGAGGTTGATAAGCACACGAACAACGCAAATTGAGGTAGTTAAGCACACAAACAATGACAAATGAGGTCCCTAAGCAAAAGAACAAGTGCAAATGAGGTTCATAAGCACCAGATCAAGCGTAAAAGAGGTTGTTAAGCACACGAACAACTCCAATTAAGGTAGTTAAGCACACAAACAATGGCAAATGAGGTCCCTAAGCACAAGAACAAGTGCAAATAAGGTTCATAAGCACAAGATCAAGCGTAAAAGAGGTTGTTAAGCACACGAACAACTCCAATTGAGGTTGTTTAGCTCACAAACAATGGCAAATGAGGTCCCTAAGCACAAGAACAAGTGCAAATGAGGTTCATAAGCACAAGATCAAGCGTAAAAGAGGTTGTTAAGCACACGAACAACTCCAATTGAGGTAGTTAAGCACACAAACAATGGCAAATGAGGTCCCTAAGCACAACAACAAGTGCAAATGAGGTTCATAAGCACAAGACCAAGCGTAAAAGATATTGTTAAGCACACGAACAACTCCAATTGAGGTTGTTAAGCTCGCAAACAATGGCAAATAAGGTTCCTAAGCACAAGAACAAGTGCAAATGACGTTCATAAGCACAAGATCAAGCGTAAAAGAGGTTGTTAGGCACACCAACAACGCAAATTGAGGTTGTTAAGCACACAAACAACTCTAATTGAGGAAGTTAAGCACACAAACAATGGCAAATGAGGTCCCTAAGCACAAGAACAAGTGCAAATGAGGTTCATAAGCACAAGATCAAGCGTAAAAGAGGTTGTTAAGCACACGAACAACTCCAATTGAGGTTGTTAAGCTCGCAAACAATGGCAAATAAGGTTCCTAAGCACAAGAACAAGTGCAAATGACGTTCATAAGCACAAGATCAAGCGTAAAAGAGGTTGTTAAGCACACGAACAACTCCAATTGAGGTTGTTTAGCTCACAAACAATGGCAAATGAGGTCCCTAAGCACAAGAACAAGTGCAAATGAGGTTCATAAGCACAAGATCAAGCGTAAAAGAGGTTGTTAAGCACACGAACAACTCCAATTTAGGTAGTTAAGCACACAAACAATGGCAAATGAGGTCCCTAAGCACAACAACAAGTGCAAATGAGGTTCATAAGCACAAGACCAAGCGTAAAATATATTGTTAAGCACACGAACAACTCCAATTGAGGTTGTTAAGCTCTCAAACAATGGCAAATAAGGTTCCTACCCACAAGAACAAGTGCAAATGACGTTCATAAGCACAAGATCAAGCACAAAAGAGGATGTTAAGCACACGACCAACGCGAATTAAGGTTGTTAAGCACACAAACAGGGGCCATTGAGGTTCCTAAGCACAAGAACATGTGCAAATGAGGTTCATAAGCACAACATCAAGCACAAAAGAGGTTGATAAGCACACGAACAACGCAAATTGAGGTTGTTCAGCACACAAACAACTCCAATTGAGGTAGTTAAGCACACAAACAATGACAAATGAGGTCCCTAAGCAAAAGAACAAGTGCAAATGAGGTTCATAAGCACAAGATCAAGCGTAAAAGAGGTTGTTAAGCACACGAACAACTCCAATTGAGGTTGTTAAGCTCTCAAACAATGGCAAATAAGGTTCCTACCCACAAGAACAAGTGCAAATGACGTTCATAAGGACAAGATCAAGCACAAAAGAGGATGTTAAGCACACGAACAACGCAAATTAAGGTTGTTAAGCACACAAACAGTGGCAATTGAGGTTCCTAAGCACAAGAACATGTGCAAATGAGGTTCATAAGCACAAGAACAAGTGCAAATGAGGTTCATAAGCACAACATCAAGCACAAAAGAGGTTGATAAGCACACGAACAACGCAAATTGAGGTAGTTAAGCACACAAACAATGACAAATGAGGTCCCTAAGCAAAAGAACAAGTGCAAATGAGGTTCATAAGCACCAGATCAAGCGTAAAAGAGGTTGTTAAGCACACGAACAACTCCAATTGAGGTTGTTAAGCACACAAACAATGGCAAATGAGGTCCCTAAGCACAAGAACAAGTGCAAATAAGGTTCATAAGCACAAGATCAAGCGTAAAAGAGGTTGTTAAGCACACGAACAACTCCAATTGAGGTTGTTAAGCTCACAAACAATGGCAAATGAGGTCCCTAAGCACAAGAACAAGTGCAAATGAGGTTCATAAGCACAAGATCAAGCGTAAAAGAGGTTGTTAAGCACACGAACAACTCCAATTGAGGTAGTTAAGCACACAAACAATGGCAAATGAGGTCCCTAAGCACAACAACAAGTGCAAATGAGGTTCATAAGCACAAGACCAAGCGTAAAAGATATTGTTAAGCACACGAACAACTCCAATTGAGGTTGTTAAGCTCACAAACAATGGCAAATAAGGTTCCTAAGCACAAGAACAAGTGCAAATGACGTTCATAAGCACAAGATCAAGCACAAAAGAGGTTGTTAAGCACACGAACAACGCAAATTGAGGTTGTTAAGCACACAAACAACTCCAATTGAGGAAGTTAAGCACACAAACAATGGCAAATGAGGTCCCTAAGCACAAGAACAAGTGCAAATGAGGTTCATAAGCATAAGATCAAGCGTAAAAGAGGTTGTTAAGCACACGAACAACTCCAATTGAGGTAGTTAAGCACACAAACAATGGCAAATGAGGTTCAAAAGGACAAGAACAAGTGCAAATGAGGTTCATAAGCACAACATCACGCACAAAAGATGTTGATAAGCACACGAACAACGCAAATTGAGGTTGTTAAGCACACAAACAACTCCAATTGAGGTAGTTAAGCACACAAACATTGGCAAATGAGGTCCTTAAGTAAAAGAACAAGTGCAAATGAGGTTCATAAGCACAAGATTAAACGTAAAAGAGGTTGTTAAGCACACGAACAACTCCAATTGAGGTTGTTAAGCTCACAAACAATGGCAAATCAGGTTCCTAAGCACAAGACCAAGAGCAAATGACGTTAATAAGCACAAGATGAAGCACAAAAGAGGTTGTTAAGCACACGAACAACGCAAATTGAGGTTGTTAAGTACACAAACAACTCCAATTGAGGTAGTTAAGCACACAAACAATGGCAAATGAGGTCCCTAAGCACAAGAACAAGTGCAAATGAGGTTCATAAGCACAAGATCAAGCGTAAAAGAGGTTGTTAAGCACACGAACAACTCCAATTGAGGTTGTTAAGCTCACAAACAATGGCAAATAAGGTTCCTAAGCACAAGAACAAGTGCAAATGACGTTCATAAGCACAAGATCAAGCACAAAAGAGGTTGTTAAGCACACGAACAACGCAAATTAAGGTTGTTAAGCACACAAACAAGGGCCAATTGAGGTTCCTAAGCACAAGAACATGTGCAAATGAGGTTCATAAGCACAAGAACAAGTGCAAATGAGGTTCATAAGCACAACATCAAGCACAAAAGATGTTGATAAGCACACGAACAACGCAAATTGAGGTTGTTCAGCACACAAACAACTCCAATTGAGGTATAAGCACACAAACAATGGCAAATGAGGTCCCTAAGCACAAGAACAAGTGCAAATGAGGTTCATAAGCACAAGATCAAGCGTAAAAGAGGTTGTTAAGCACACGAACAACTCCAATTGAGGTTGTTAAGCTCGCAAACAATGGCAAATAAGGTTCCTAAGCACAAGAACAAGTGCAAATGAGGTTCATAAGCACAAGATCAAGCGTAAAAGAGGTTGTTAAGCACACGAACAACTCCAATTGAGGTTGTTAAGCTCACAAACAATGGCAAATAAGGTTCCTAAGCACAAGAACAAGTGCAAATGACGTTCATAAGCACAAGATCAAGCGTAAAAGAGGTTGTTAAGCACACGAACAACTCCAATTGAGGTAGTTAAGCACACAAACAATGGCAAATGAGGTCCCAAAAAACATACAACAACAAGTGCAAATGAGGTTCATAAGCACAAGACCAAGCGTAAAAGATATTGTTAAGCACACGAACAACTCCAATTGAGGTTGTTAAGCTCTCAAACAATGGCAAATAAGGTTCCTACCCACAAGAACAAGTGCAAATGACGTTCATAAGGACAAGATCAAGCACAAAAGAGGATGTTAAGCACACGAACAACGCAAATTAAGGTTGTTAAGCACACAAACAGTGGCAATTGAGGTTCCTAAGCACAAGAACATGTGCAAATGAGGTTCATAAGCACAAGAACAAGTGCAAATGAGGTTCATAAGCACAACATCAAGCACAAAAGAGGTTGATAAGCACACGAACAACGCAAATTGAGGTAGTTAAGCACACAAACAATGACAAATGAGGTCCCTAAGCAAAAGAACAAGTGCAAATGAGGTTCATAAGCACCAGATCAAGCGTAAAAGAGGTTGTTAAGCACACGAACAACTCCAATTAAGGTAGTTAAGCACACAAACAATGGCAAATGAGGTCCCTAAGCACAAGAACAAGTGCAAATAAGGTTCATAAGCACAAGATCAAGCGTAAAAGAGGTTGTTAAGCACACGAACAACTCCAATTGAGGTTGTTTAGCTCACAAACAATGGCAAATGAGGTCCCTAAGCACAAGAACAAGTGCAAATGAGGTTCATAAGCACAAGATCAAGCGTAAAAGAGGTTGTTAAGCACACGAACAACTCCAATTGAGGTAGTTAAGCACACAAACAATGGCAAATGAGGTCCCTAAGCACAACAACAAGTGCAAATGAGGTTCATAAGCACAAGACCAAGCGTAAAAGATATTGTTAAGCACACGAACAACTCCAATTGAGGTTGTTAAGCTCGCAAACAATGGCAAATAAGGTTCCTAAGCACAAGAACAAGTGCAAATGAGGTTCATAAGCACAAGATCAAGCGTAAAAGAGGTTGTTAGGCACACCAACAACGCAAATTGAGGTTGTTAAGCACACAAACAACTCCAATTGAGGAAGTTAAGCACACAAACAATGGCAAATGAGGTCCCTAAGCACAAGAACAAGTGCAAATGAGGTTCATAAGCATAAGATCAAGCGTAAAAGAGGTTGTTAAGCACACGAACAACTCCAATTGAGGTAGTTAAGCACACAAACAATGGCAAATGAGGTTCAAAAGGACAAGAACAAGTGCAAATGAGGTTCATAAGCACAACATCACGCACAAAAGATGTTGATAAGCACACGAACAACGCAAATTGAGGTTGTTAAGCACACATACAACTCCAATTGAGGTAGTTAAGCACACAAACATTGGCAAATGAGGTCCTTAAGTAAAAGAACAAGTGCAAATGAGGTTCATAAGCACAAGATTAAACGTAAAAGAGGTTGTTAAGCACACGAACAACTCCAATTGAGGTTGTTAAGCTCACAAACAATGGCAAATCAGGTTCCTAAGCACAAGACCAAGAGCAAATTACGTTCATAAGCACAAGATGAAGCACAAAAGAGGTTGTTAAGCACACGAACAACGCAAATTGAGGTTGTTAAGTACACAAACAACTCCAATTGAGGTAGTTAAGCACACAAACAATGGCAAATGAGGTCCCTAAGCACAAGAACAAGTGCAAATGAGGTTCATAAGCACAAGATCAAGCGTAAAAGAGGTTGTTAAGCACACGAACAACTCCAATTGAGGTTGTTAAGCTCGCAAACAATGGCAAATAAGGTTCCTAAGCACAAGAACAAGTGCAAATGATGTTCATAAGCACAAGATCAAGCGTAAAAGAGGTTGTTAAGCACACGAACAACCCCAATTGAGGTTGTTTAGCTCACAAACAATGGCAAATGAGGTCCCTAAGCACAAGAACAAGTGCAAATGAGGTTCATAAGCACAAGATCAAGCGTAAAAGAGGTTGTTAAGCACACGAACAACTCTAATTTAGGTAGTTAAGCACACAAACAATGGCAAATGAGGTCCCTAAGCACAACAACAAGTGCAAATGAGGTTCATAAGCACAAGACCAAGCGTAAAATATATTGTTAAGCACACGAACAACTCCAATTGAGGTTGTTAAGCTCTCAAACAATGGCAAATAAGGTTCCTACCCACAAGAACAAGTGCAAATGACGTTCATAAGCACAAGATCAAGCACAAAAGAGGATGTTAAGCACACGACCAACGCAAATTAAGGTTGTTAAGCACACAAACAGGGGCCATTGAGGTTCCTAAGCACAAGAACATGTGCAAATGAGGTTCATAAGCACAAGAACAAGTGCAAATGTGTTTCATAAGCACAACATCAAGCACAAAAGAGGTTGATAAGCACACGAACCACGCAAATTGAGGTTGTTCAGCACACAAACAACTCCAATTGAGGAAGTTAAGCACACAAACAATGGCAAATGAGGTCCCTAAGCACAAGAACAAGTGCAAATGAGGTTCATAAGCACAAGATCAAGCGTAAAAGAGGTTGTTAAGCACAAGAACAACTCCAATTGAGGTTGTTAAGCTCGCAAACAATGGCAAATCAGGTTCCTAAGCACAAGAACAAGTGCAAATTACGTTCATAAGCACAAGATGAAGCACAAAAGAGGTTGTTAAGCACACGAACAACGCAAATTGAGATTGTTAAGCACACAAACAGGGGCAATTGAGGTTCCTAAGCACAAGAACATGTGCAAATGAGGTTCATAAGCACAAGAACAAGTGCAAATGAGGTTCATAAGCACAAGATCAAGCGTAAAAGAGGTTGTTAAGCACACGAACAACTCCAATTGAGGTTGTTAAGCTCACAAACAATGGCAAATAAGGTTCCTAAGCACAAGAACAAGTGCAAATGACGTTCATAAGCACAAGTTCAAGCACAAAACAGGTTGTTAAGCACACGAACAACGCAAATTAAGGTTGTTAAGCACACAAACAGGGGCCATTGAGGTTCCTAAGCACAAGAACATGTGCAAATGAGGTTCATAAGCACAAGAACAAGTGCAAATGAGGTTCATAAGCACAACATCAAGCACAAAAGATGTTGATAAGCACACGAACAACGCAAATTGAGGTTGTTCAGCACACAAACAACTCCAATTGAGGTAGTTAAGCACACAAACAATGACAAATGAGGTCCCAAAGCAAAAGAACAAGTGCAAATGAGGTTCATAAGCACAAGATCAAGCGTAAAAGAGGTTGTTAAGCACAGGAACAACTCCAATTGAGGTAGTTAAGCACACAAACAATGGCAAATAAGGTTCCTAAGCACAAGAACAAGTGGAAATGACGTTCATAAGCACAAGATGAAGCACAAAAGAGGTTGTTAAGCACACGAACAACGCAAATTGAGGTTGTTAAGCACACAAACAGGGGACATTGAGGTTCCTAAGCACAAGAACATGTGCAAATGAGGTTCATAAGCACAAGAACAAGTGCAAATGAGGTTCATAAGCACAACATCAAGCACAAAAGAGGTTGATAAGCACACGAACCACGCAAATTGAGGTTGTTCAGCACACAAACAACTCCAATTGAGGAAGTTAAGCACACAAACAATGGCAAATGAGGTCCCTAAGCACAAGAACAAGTGCAAATGAGGTTCATAAGCACAAGATCAAGCGTAAAAAGAGGTTGTTAAGCACAAGAACAACTCCAATTGAGGTTGTTAAGCTCACAAACAATGGCAAATAAGGTTCCTAAGCACAAGAACAAGTGCAAATGAGGTTCATAAGCACAAGATCAAGCGTAAAAGAGGTTGTTAGGCACACGAACAACGCAAATTGAGGTTGTTAAGCACACAAACAACTCCAATTGAGGAAGTTAAGCACACAAACAATGGCAAATGAGGTCCCTAAGCACAAGAACAAGTGCAAATGAGGTTCATAAGCATAAGATCAAGCGTAAAAGAGGTTGTTAAGCACACGAACAACTCCAATTGAGGTAGTTAAGCACACAAACAATGGCAAATGAGGTTCAAAAGGACAAGAACAAGTGCAAATGAGGTTCATAAGCACAACATCACGCACAAAAGATGTTGATAAGCACACGAACAACGCAAATTGAGGTTGTTAAGCACACAAACAACTCCAATTGAGGTAGTTAAGCACACAAAGATTGGCAAATGAGGTCCTTAAGTAAAAGAACAAGTGCAAATGAGGTTCATAAGCACAAGATTAAATGTAAAAGAGGTTGTTAAGCACACGAACAACTCTAATTGAGGTTGTTAAGCTCACAAACAATGGCAAATCAGGTTCCTAAGCACAAGACCAAGAGCAAATTACGTTCATAAGCACAAGATGAAGCACAAAAGAGGTTGTTAAGCACACGAACAACGCAAATTGAGGTTGTTAAGTACACAAACAACTCCAATTGAGGTAGTTAAGCACACAAACAATGGCAAATGAGGTCCCTAAGCACAAGAACAAATGCAAATGAGGTTCATAAGCACAAGATCAAGCGTAAAAGAGGTTGTTAAGCACACGAACAACTCCAATTGAGGTTGTTAAGCTCACAAACAATGGCAAATAAGGTTCCTAAGCACAAGAACAAGTGCAAATGACGTTCATAAGCACAAGATCAAGCGTAAAAGAGGTTGTTAAGCACACGAACAACTCCAATTGAGGTTGTTTAGCTCACAAACAATGGCAAATGAGGTCCCTAAGGACAAGAACAAGTGCAAATGAGGTTCATAAGCACAAGATCAAGCGTAAAAGAGGTTGTTGAAGCACACGAACAACTCCAATTTAGGTAGTTAAGCACACAAACAATGGCAAATGAGGTCCCTAAGCACAACAACAAGTGCAAATGAGGTTCATAAGCACAAGACCAAGCGTAAAATATATTGTTAAGCACACGAACAAGTCCAATTGAGGTTGTTAAGCTCTCAAACAATGGCAAATAAGGTTCCTACCCACAAGAACAAGTGCAAATGACGTTCATAAGCACAAGATCAAGCACAAAAGAGGATGTTAAGCACACGACCAACGCGAATTAAAGTTGTTAAGCACACAAACAGGGGCCATTGAGGTTCCTAAGCACAAGAACATGTGCAAATGAGGTTCATAAGCACAAGAACAAGTGCAAATGAGGTTCATAAGCACAACATCAAGCACAAAAGAGGTTGATAAGCACACGAACCACGCAAATTGAGGTTGTTCAGCACACAAACAACTCCAATTGAGGAAGTTAAGCACACAAACAATGGCAAATGAGGTCCCTAAGCACAAGAACAAGTGCAAATGAGGTTCATAAGCACAAGATCAAGCGTAAAAGAGGTTGTTAAGCACAAGAACAACTCCAATTGAGGTTGTTAAGCTCGCAAACAATGGCAAATCAGGTTCCTAAGCACAAGAACAAGTGCAAATTACGTTCATAAGCACAAGATGAAGCACAAAAGAGGTTGTTAAGCACACGAACAACGCAAATTGAGATTGTTAAGCACACAAACAGGGGCAATTGAGGTTCCTAAGCACAAGAACATGTGCAAATGAGGTTCATAAGCACAAGAACAAGTGCAAATGAGGTTCATAAGCACAAGATCAAGCGTAAAAGAGGTTGTTAAGCACACGAACAACTCCAATTGAGGTTGTTAAGCTCACAAACAATGGCAAATAAGGTTCCTAAGCACAAGAACAAGTGCAAATGACGTTCATAAGCACAAGTTCAAGCACAAAACAGGTTGTTAAGCACACGAACAACGCAAATTAAGGTTGTTAAGCACACAAACAAGGGCCATTGAGGTTCCTAAGCACAAGAACATGTGCAAATGAGGTTCATAAGCACAAGAACAAGTGCAAATGAGGTTCATAAGCACAACATCAAGCACAAAAGATGTTGATAAGCACACGAACAACGCAAATTGAGGTTGTTCAGCACACAAACAACTCCAATTGAGGTAGTTAAGCACACAAACAATGACAAATGAGGTCCCAAAGCAAAAGAACAAGTGCAAATGAGGTTCATAAGCACAAGATCAAGCGTAAAAGAGGTTGTTAAGCACAGGAACAACTCCAATTGAGGTAGTTAAGCACACAAACAATGGCAAATAAGGTTCCTAAGCACAAGAACAAGTGGAAATGACGTTCATAAGCACAAGATGAAGCACAAAAGAGGTTGTTAAGCACACGAACAACGCAAATTGAGGTTGTTAAGCACACAAACAGGGGCAATTGAGGTTCCTAAGCACAAGAACATGTGCAAATGAGGTTCATAAGCAGAAGAACAAGTGCAAATGAGGTTCATAAGCAAAAGATCAAGCGTAAAAGAGGTTGTTAAGCACACGAACAACTCCAATTGAGGTTGTTAAGCTCACAAACAATGGCAAATAAGGTTCCTAAGCATAAGAACAAGTGCAAATGACGTTCATAAGCACAAGATCAAGCACAAAAGAGGTTGTTAAGCACACGAACAACGCAAATTAAGGTTGTTAAGCACACAAACAGGGGCCATTGAGGTTCCTAAGCACAAGAACATGTGCAAATGAGGTTCATAAGCACAAGAACAAGTGCAAATGAGGTTCATAAGCACAACATCAAGCACAAAAGATGTTGATAAGCACACGAACAACGCAAATTGAGGTTGTTCAGCACACAAACAACTCCAATTGAGGAAGTTAAGCACACAAACAATGGCAAATGAGGTCCCTAAGCACAAGAACAAGTGCAAATGAGGTTCATAAGCACAAGATTAAGCGTAAAAGAGGTTGTTAAGCACACGAACAACTCCAATTGAGGTTGTTAAGCTCACAAACAATGGCAAATCAGGTTCCTAAGCACAAGACCAAGAGCAAATGACGTTCATAAGCACAAGATGAAGCACAAAAGAGGTTGTTAAGCACACGAACAACGCAAATTGAGGTTGTTAAGGACACAAACAACTACAATTGAGGTAGTTAAGCACACAAACAATGGCAAATGAGGTCCCTAAGCACAAGAACAGGTGCAAATGAGGTTCATAAGCACAAGATCAAGCGTAAAAGAGGTTGTTAAGCACACGAACAACTCCAATTGAGGTAGTTAAGCACACAAACAATGGCAAATGAGGTCCCTAAGCACAAGAACAAGTGCAAATGAGGTTCATAAGCACAAGATCAAGCGTAAAAGAGGTTGTTAAGCACACGAACAACTCCAATTGAGGTTGTTAAGCTCACAAACAATGGCAAATAAGGTTCCTAAGCACAAGAACAAGTGCAAATGACGTTCATAAGCACAAGTTCAAGCACAAAACAGGTTGTTAAGCACACGAACAACGCAAATTAAGGTTGTTAAGCACACAAACAGGGGCCATTGAGGTTCCTAAGCACAAGAACATGTGCAAATGAGGTTCATAAGCACAAGAACAAGTGCAAATGAGGTTCATAAGCACAACATCAAGCACAAAAGATGTTGATAAGCACACGAACAACGCAAATTGAGGTTGTTCAGCACACAAACAACTCCAATTGAGGTAGTTAAGCACACAAACAATGACAAATGAGGTCCCAAAGCAAAAGAACAAGTGCAAATGAGGTTCATAAGTACAAGATCAAGCGTAAAAGAGGTTGTTAAGCACAGGAACAACTCCAATTGAGGTAGTTAAGCACACAAACAATGGCAAATAAGGTTCCTAAGCACAAGAACAAGTGGAAATGACGTTCATAAGCACAAGATGAAGCACAAAAGAGGTTGTTAAGCACACGAACAACGCAAATTGAGGTTGTTAAGCACACAAACAGGGGCAATTGAGGTTCCTAAGCACAAGAACATGTGCAAATGAGGTTCATAAGCACAAGAACAAGTGCAAATGAGGTTCATAAGCAAAAGATCAAGCGTAAAAGAGGTTGTTAAGCACACGAACAACTCCAATTGAGGTTGTTAAGCTCACAAACAATGGCAAATAAGGTTCCTAAGCATAAGAACAAGTGCAAATGACGTTCATAAGCACAAGATCAAGCACAAAAGAGGTTGTTAAGCACACGAACAACGCAAATTAAGGTTGTTAAGCACACAAACAGGGGCCATTGAGGTTCCTAAGCACAAGAACATGTGCAAATGAGGTTCATAAGCACAAGAACAAGTGCAAATGAGGTTCATAAGCACAACATCAAGCACAAAAGATGTTGATAAGCACACGAACAACGCAAATTGAGGTTGTTCAGCACACAAACAACTCCAATTGAGGTAGTTAAGCACACAAACAATGACAAATGAGGTCCCTAAGCAAAAGAACAAGTGCAAATGAGGTTCATAAGCACCAGATCAAGCGTAAAAGAGGTTGTTAAGCACACCAACAACTCCAATTGAGGTAGTTAAGCACACAAACAATGGCAAATGAGGTCCCTAAGCACAACAACAAGTGCAAATGAGGTTCATAAGCACAAGACCAAGCGTAAAAGATATTGTTAAGCACACGAACAACTCCAATTGAGGTTGTTAAGCTCTCAAACAATGGCAAATAAGGTTCCTACCCACAAGAACAAGTGCAAATGACGTTCATAAGGACAAGATCAAGCACAAAAGAGGATGTTAAGCACACGAACAACGCAAATTAAGGTTGTTAAGCACACACAAACAGTGGCAATTGAGGTTCCTAAGCACAAGAACATGTGCAAATGAGGTTCATAAGCACAAGAACAAGTGCAAACGAGGTTCATAAGCACAACATCAAGCACAAAAGAGGTTGATAAGCACACGAACAACGCAAATTGAGGTTGTTCAGCACACAAACAACTCCAATTGAGGAAGTTAAGCACACAAACAATGGCAAATGAGGTCCCTAAGCACAAGAACAAGTGCAAATGAGGTTCATAAGCACAAGATTAAGCATAAAAGAGGTTGTTAAGCACACGAACAACTCCAATTGAGGTTGTTAAGCTCACAAACAATGGCAAATCAGGTTCCTAAGCACAAGACCAAGAGCAAATGACGTTCATAAGCACAAGATGAAGCACAAAAGAGGTTGTTAAGCACACGAACAACGCAAATTGAGGTTGTTAAGGACACAAACAACTACAATTGAGGTAGTTAAGCACACAAACAATGGCAAATGAGGTCCCTAAGCACAAGAACAGGTGCAAATGAGGTTCATAAGCACAAGATCAAGCGTAAAAGAGGTTGTTAAGCACACGAACAACTCCAATTGAGGTAGTTAAGCACACAAACAATGGCAAATGAGGTTCATAAGCACAAGAACAAGTGCAAATGAGGTTCATAAGCACAACAACAGGCACAAAAGAGGTTGATAAGCACACGAACAACACAAATTGAGGTTGTTAAGCACACAAACAACTCCAATTGAGGTAGTTAAGCACACAAACAATGGCAAATGAGGTCCCTAAGCACAAGAACAAGTGCAAATAAGGTTCATAACCACAAGATCAAGCGTAAAAGAGGTTGTTAAGCACACGAACAACTCCAATTGAGGTTGTCTAGCTCACAAACAATGGCAAATGAGGTCCCTAAGCACAAGAACAAGTGCAAATGAGGTTCATAAGCACAAGACCAAGCGTAAAAGATATTGTTAAGCACACGAACAACTCCAATTGAGGTTGTTAAGCTCTCAAACAATGGCAAATAAGGTTCCTACCCACAAGAACAAGTGCAAATGACGTTCATAAGGACAAGATCAAGCACAAAAGAGGATGTTAAGCACACGAACAACGCAAATTAAGGTTGTTAAGCACACACAAACAAGGCAATTGAGGTTCCTAAGCACAAGAACATGTGCAAATGAGGTTCATAAGCACAAGAACAAGTGCAAACGAGGTTCATAAGCACAACATCAAGCACAAAAGAGGTTGATAAGCACACGAACAACGCAAATTGAGGTTGTTCAGCACACAAACAACTCCAATTGAGGAAGTTAAGCACACAAACAATGGCAAATGAGGTCCCTAAGCACAAGAACAAGTGCAAATGAGGTTCATAAGCACAAGATTAAGCGTAAAAGAGGTTGTTAAGCACACGAACAACTCCAATTGAGGTTGTTAAGCTCACAAACAATGGCAAATCAGGTTCCTAAGCACAAGATCAAGAGCAAATGACGTTCATAAGCACAAGATGAAGCACAAAAGAGGTTGTTAAGCACACGAACAACGCAAATTGAGGTTGTTAAGGACACAAACAACTACAATTGAGGTAGTTAAGCACACAAACAATGGCAAATGAGGTCCCTAAGCACAAGAACAAGTGCAAATGAGGTTCATAAGCACAAGATCAAGCGTAAAAGAGGTTGTTAAGCACACGAACAACTCCAATTGAGGTAGTTAAGCACACAAACAATGGCAAATGAGGTTCATAAGCACAAGAACAAGTGCAAATGAGGTTCATAAGCACAACAACAGGCACAAAAGAGGTTGATAAGCACACGAACGACACAAATTGAGGTTGTTAAGCATACAAACAACTCCAATTGAGGTAGTTAAGCACACAAACAATGGCAAATGAGGTCCCTAAGCACAAGAACAAGTGCAAATAAGGTTCATAACCACAAGATCAAGCGTAAAAGAGGTTGTTAAGCACACGAACAACTCCAATTGAGGCTGTCTAGCTCACAAACAATGGCAAATGAGGTCCCTAAGCACAAGAACAAGTGCAAATGAGGTTCATAAGCACAAGATCAAGCGTAAAAGAGGTTGTTAAGCACACGAACAACTCCAACTGAGGTAGTTAAGCACACAAACAATGGCAAATGAGGTCCCTAAGCACAACAACAAGTGCAAATGAGGTTCATAAGCACAAGACCAAGCGTAAAAGATATTGTTAAGCACACGAACAACTCCAATTGAGTTAGTTAAGCTCTCAAACAATGGCAAATAAGGTTCCTACCCACAAGAACTAGCGCAAATGACGTTCATAAGCACAAGATCAAGCACAAAAGAGGATGTTAAGCACACGAACAACTCCAATTGAGGTTGTTAAGCTCTCAAACAATGGCAAATAAGGTTCCTACCCACAAGAACAAGTGCAAATGACGTTCATAAGCACAAGATCAAGCACAAAAGAGGATGTTAAGCACACGAACAACTCCAATTGAGGTTGTTAAGCTCGCAAACAGGGGCCATTGAGGTTCCTAAGCACAAGAAAAAGTGCAAATGACGTTCATAAGCACAAGTTCAAGCACAAAAGAGGTTGTTAAGCACACGAACAACGCAAATTAAGGTTGTTAAGCACACAAACAGGGGCCATTGAGGTTCCTAAGCACAAGAACATGTGCAAATGAGGTTCATAAGCACAAGAACAAGTGCAAATGAGGTTCACTAGCACAACATCAAGCACAAAAGATGTTGATAAGCACACGAACAACGCAAATTGAGGTTGTTCAGCACACAAACAACTCCAATTGAGGTAGTTAAGCACACAAACAATGACAAATGAGGTCCCTAAGCAAAAGAACAAGTGCAAATGAGGTTCATAAGCACAAGATCAAGCGTAAAAGAGGTTGTTAAGCACACGAACAACTCCAATTGAGGTAGTTAAGCACACAAACAATGGCAAATAAGGTTCAAAAGGACAAGAACAAGTGCAAATGAGGTTCATAAGCACAACATCACGCACAAAAGATGTTGATAAGCACACGAACAACGCAAATTGAGGTTGTTAAGTACACAAACAACTCCAATTGAGGTAGTTAAGCACACAAACAATGGCAAATGAGGTCCCTAAGCACAAGAACAAGTGCAAATGAGGTTCATAAGCACAAGATCAAGCGTAAAAGAGGTTGTTAAGCACACGAACAACTCCAATTGAGGTAGTTAAGCACACAAACAATGGCAAATGAGGTTCAAAAGGACAAGAACAAGTGCAAATGACGTTCATAAGCACAACATCACGCACAAAAGATGTTGATAAGCACACGAACAACGCAAATTGAGGTTGTTAAGCACACAAACAACTCCAATTGAGGTAGTTAAGCACACAAACATTGGCAAATGAGGTCCTTAAGTACAAGAACAAGTGCAAATGAGGTTCATAAGCACAAGATTAAACGTAAAAGAGGTTGTTAAGCACACGAATAACTCCAATTGAGGTTGTTAAGCTCACAAACAATGGCAAATCAGGTTCCTAAGCACAAGACCAAGAGCAAATCACGTTCATAAGCACAAGATGAAGCACAAAAGAGGTTGTTAAGCACACGAACAACGCAAATTGCGGTTGTTAAGTACACAAACAACTCCAATTGAGGTAGTTAAGCACACAAACAATGGCAAATGAGGTCCCTAAGCACAAGAACAGGTGCAAATGAGGTTCATAAGCACAAGATCAAGCGTAAAAGAGGTTGTCAAGCACACGAACAACTCCAATTGAGGTAGTTAAGCACACTAACAATGGCAAATGAGGTTCATAAGCACAAGAACAAGTGCAAATGAGGTTCATAAGCACAACAACAGGCACAAAAGAGGTTGATAAGCACACGAACAACACAAATTGAGGTTGTTAAGCACACAAACAACTCCAATTGAGGTAGTTAAGCACACAAACAATGGCAAATGAGGTCCCTAACCACAAGAACAACTGCAAATCAGGTTCATAAGCACAAGATCAAGCGTAAAAGAGGTTGTTAAGCACACGAACAACTCCATTTGAGGTTGTTAAGCTCACAAACAATGGCAAATAAGGTTCCTAAGCACAAGAACAAGTGCAAATGACGTTCATAAGCACAAGTTCAAGCACAAAAGAGGTTGTTAAGCACACGAACAACGCAAATTAAGGTTGTTAAGCACACAAACAGGGGCCATTGAGGTTCCTAAGCACAAGAACATGTGCAAATGAGGTTCATAAGCACAAGAACAAGTGCAAATGAGGTTCATAAGCACAACATCAAGCACAAAAGATGTTGATAAGCACACGAACAACGCAAATTGAGGTTGTTCAGCACACAAACAACTCCAATTGAGGTAGTTAAGCACACAAACAATGACAAATGAGGTCCCTAAGCAAAAGAACAAGTGCAAATGAGGTTCATATGCACAAGATCAAGCGTAAAAGAGGTTGTTAAGCACACGAACAACTCCAATTGAGGTAGTTAAGCACACAAACAATGGCAAATAAGGTTCCTAAGCACAAGAACAAGTGGAAATGACGTTCATAAGCACAAGATCAAGCACAAAAGAGGTTGTTAAGCACACGAACAACGCAAATTGAGGTTGTTAAGCACAAAAACAGGGGCAATTGAGGTTCCTAAGCACAAGAACATGTGCAAATGCGGTTCATAAGCACAAGAACAAGTGCAAATGAGGTTCATAAGCACAACATCAAGCACAAAAGAGGTTGATAAGCACACGAACAACGCAAATTGAGGTTGTTCAGCACACAAACAACTCCAATTGAGGTAGTTAAGCACACAAACAATGGCAAATGAGGTCCCTAAGCACAAGAACAAGTGCAAATGAGGTTCATAAGCACATGATCAAGCGTAAAAGAGGTTGTTAAGCACACGAACAACTCCAATTGAGGTTGTTAAGCTCGCAAACAATGGCAAATAAGGTTCCTAAGCACAAGAACAAGTGCAAATGACGTTCATAAGCACAAGATCAAGCGTAAAAGAGGTTGTTAGGCACACCAACAACGCAAATTGAGGTTGTTAAGCACACAAACAACTCCAATTGAGGAAGTTAAGCACACAAACAATGGCAAATGAGGTCCCTAAGCAAAAGAACAAGTGCAAATGAGGTTCATAAGCACAAGATCAAGCGTAAAAGAGGTTGTTAAGCACACGATCAACTCCAATTGAGGTAGTTAAGCACACAAACAATGGCAAATGAAGTTCAAAAGGACAAGAACAAGTGCAAATGAGGTTCATAAGCACAACATCACGCACAAAAGATGTTGATAAGCACACGAACAACGCAAATTGAGGTTGTTAAGTACACAAACAACTCCAATTGAGGTAGTTAAGCACACAAACAATGGCAAATGAGGTCCCTAAGCACAAGAACAAGTGCAAATGAGGTTCATAAGCACAAGATCAAGCGTAAAAGAGGTTGTTAAGCTCGCAAACAATGGCAAATAAGGTTCCTAAGCACAAGAACAAGTGCAAATGACGTTCATAAGCACAAGATCAAGCACAAAAGAGGTTGTTAAGCACACGAACAACGCAAATTGAGATTGTTAAGCACACAAACAGGGGCAATTGAGGTTCCTAAGCACAAGAACATGTGCAAATGAGGTTCATAACCACAACAACAAGTGCAAATGAGGTTCATAAGCACAAGATCAAGCGTAAAAGAGGTTGTTAAGCACACGAACAACTCCAATTGAGGTTGTTAAGCTCACAAACAATGGCAAATAAGGTTCCTACCCACAAGAACAAGTGCAAATGACGTTCATAAGCACAAGTTCAAGCACAAAAGAGGTTGTTAAGCACACGAACAACGCAAATTAAGGTTGTTAAGCACACAAACAGGGGCCATTGAGGTTCCTAAGCACAAGAACATGTGCAAATGAGGTTCATAAGCACAAGAACAAGTGCAAATGAGGTTCATAAGCACAACATCAAGCACAAAAGATGTTGATAAGCACACGAACAACGCAAATTGAGGTTGTTCAGCACACAAACAACTCCAATTGAGGTAGTTAAGCACACAAACAATGACAAATGAGGTCCCTAAGCAAAAGAACAATTGCAAATGAGGTTCATATGCACAAGATCAAGCGTAAAAGAGGTTGTTAAGCACACGAACAACTCCAATTGAGGTAGTTAAGCACACAAACAATGGCAAATAAGGTTCCTAAGCACAAGAACAAGTGGAAATGACGTTCATAAGCACAACATCAAGCACAAAAGAGGTTGTTAAGCACACGAACAACGCAAATTGAGGTTGTTAAGCACAAAAACAGGGGCAATTGAGGTTCCTAAGCACAAGAACATGTGCAAATGCGGTTCATAAGCACAAGAACAAGTGCAAATGAGGTTCATAAGCACAACATCAAGCACAAAAGAGGTTGATAAGCACACGAACAACGCAAATTGAGGTTGTTCAGCACACAAACAACTCCAATTGAGGTAGTTAAGCACACAAACAATGGCAAATGAGGTCCCTAAGCACAAGAACAAGTGCAAATGAGGTTCATAAGCACATGATCAAGCGTAAAAGAGGTTGTTAAGCACACGAACAACTCCAATTGAGGTTGTTAAGCTCGCAAACAATGGCAAATAAGGTTCCTAAGCACAAGAACAAGTGCAAATGACGTTCATAAGCACAAGATCAAGCGTAAAAGAGGTTGTTAGGCACACCAACAACGCAAATTGAGGTTGTTAAGCACACAAACAACTCCAATTGAGGAAGTTAAGCACACAAACAATGGCAAATGAGGTCCCTAAGCAAAAGAACAAGTGCAAATGAGGTTCATAAGCACAAGATCAAGCGTAAAAGAGGTTGTTAAGCACACGAACAACTCCAATTGAGGTAGTTAAGCACACAAACAATGGCAAATGAAGTTCAAAAGGACAAGAACAAGTGCAAATGAGGTTCATAAGCACAACATCACGCACAAAAGATGTTGATAAGCACACGAACAACGCAAATTGAGGTTGTTAAGTACACAAACAACTCCAATTGAGGTAGTTAAGCACACAAACAATGGCAAATGAGGTCCCTAAGCACAAGAACAAGTGCAAATGAGGTTCATAAGCACAAGATCAAGCGTAAAAGAGGTTGTTAAGCTCACAAACAATGGCAAATAAGGTTCCTAAGCACAAGAACAAGTGCAAATGACGTTCATAAGCACAAGATCAAGCACAAAAGAGGTTGTTAAGCACACGAACAACGCAAATTGAGATTGTTAAGCACACAAACAGGGGCAATTGAGGTTCCTAAGCACAAGAACATGTGCAAATGAGGTTCATAACCACAACAACAAGTGCAAATGAGGTTCATAAGCACAAGATCAAGCGTAAAAGAGGTTGTTAAGCACACGAACAACTCCAATTGAGGTTGTTAAGCTCACAAACAATGGCAAATAAGGTTCCTACCCACAAGAACAAGTGCAAATGACGTTCATAAGCACAAGTTCAAGCACAAAAGAGGTTGTTAAGCACACGAACAACGCAAATTAAGGTTGTTAAGCACACAAACAGGGGCCATTGAGGTTCCTAAGCACAAGAACATGTGCAAATGAGGTTCATAAGCACAAGAACAAGTGCAAATGAGGTTCATAAGCACAACATCAAGCACAAAAGATGTTGATAAGCACACGAACAACGCAAATTGAGGTTGTTCAGCACACAAACAACTCCAATTGAGGTAGTTAAGCACACAAACAATGACAAATGAGGTCCCTAAGCAAAAGAACAATTGCAAATGAGGTTCATATGCACAAGATCAAGCGTAAAAGAGGTTGTTAAGCACACGAACAACTCCAATTGAGGTAGTTAAGCACACAAACAATGGCAAATAAGGTTCCTAAGCACAAGAACAAGTGGAAATGACGTTCATAAGCACAAGATCAAGCACAAAAGAGGTTGTTAAGCACACGAACAACGCAAATTGAGGTTGTTAAGCACAAAAACTGGGGCAATTGAGGTTCCTAAGCACAAGAACATGTGCAAATGCGGTTCATAAGCACAAGAACAAGTGCAAATGAGGTTCATAAGCACAACATCAAGCACAAAAGAGGTTGATAAGCACACGAACAACGCAAATTGAGGTTGTTCAGCACACAAACAACTCCAATTGAGGTAGTTAAGCACACAAACAATGGCAAATGAGGTCCCTAAGCACAAGAACAAGTGCAAATGAGGTTCATAAGCACATGATCAAGCGTAAAAGAGGTTGTTAAGCACACGAACAACTCCAATTGAGGTTGTTAAGCTCGCAAACAATGGCAAATAAGGTTCCTAAGCACAAGAACAAGTGCAAATGACGTTCATAAGCACAAGATCAAGCGTAAAAAGAGGTTGTTAGGCACACCAACAACGCAAATTGAGGTTGTTAAGCACACAAACAACTCCAATTGAGGAAGTTAAGCACACAAACAATGGCAAATGAGGTCCCTAAGCAAAAGAACAAGTGCAAATGAGGTTCATAAGCACAAGATCAAGCGTAAAAGAGGTTGTTAAGCACACGAACAACTCCAATTGAGGTAGTTAAGCACACAAACAATGGCAAATGAAGTTCAAAAGGACAAGAACAAGTGCAAATGAGGTTCATAAGCACAACATCACGCACAAAAGATGTTGATAAGCACACGAACAACGCAAATTGAGGTTGTAAAGTACACAAACAACTCCAATTGAGGTAGTTAAGCACACAAACAATGGCAAATGAGGTCCCTAAGCACAAGAACAAGTGCAAATGAGGTTCATAAGCACAAGATCAAGCGTAAAAGAGGTTGTTAAGCACACGAACAACTCCAATTGAGGTTGTTAAGCTCACAAACAATGGCAAATAAGGTTCCTAAGCACAAGAACAAGTGCAAATGACGTTCATAAGCACAAGATCAAGCACAAAAGAGGTTGTTAAGCACACGAAAAACGCAAATTGAGATTGTTAAGCACACAAACAGGGGCAATTGAGGTTCCTAACCACAAGAACATGTGCAAATGAGGTTCATAACCACAACAACAAGTGCAAATGAGGTTCATAAGCACAAGATCAAGCGTAAAAGAGGTTGTTAAGCACACGAACAACTCCAATTGAGGTTGTTAAGCTCACAAACAATGGCAAATAAGGTTCCTAAGCACAAGAACAAGTGCAAATGACGTTCATAAGCACAAGTTCAAGCACAAAAGAGGTTGTTAAGCACACGAACAACGCAAATTAAGGTTGTTAAGCACACAAACAGGGGCCATTGAGGTTCCTAAGCACAAGAACATGTGCAAATGAGGTTCATAAGCACAAGAACAAGTGCAAATGAGGTTCATAAGCACAACATCAAGCACAAAAGATGTTGATAAGCACACGAACAACGCAAATTGAGGTTGTTCAGCACACAAACAACTCCAATTGAGGTAGTTAAGCACACAAACAATGACAAATGAGGTCCCTAAGCAAAAGAACAAGTGCAAATGAGGTTCATAAGCACAAGATCAAGCGTAAAAGAGGTTGTTAAGCACACGAACAACTCCAATGGAGGTAGTTAAGCACACAAACAATGGCAAATAAGGTTCCTAAGCACAAGAACAAGTGGAAATGACGTTCATAAGCACAAGATCAAGCACAAAAGAGGTTGTTAAGCACACGAACAACGCAAATTGAGGTTGTTAAGCACACAAACAGGGGCAATTGAGGTTCCTAAGCACAAGAACATGTGCAAATGCGGTTCATAAGCACAAGAACAAGTGCAAATGAGGTTCATAAGCACAACATCAAGCACAAAAGAGGTTGATAAGCACACGAACAACGCAAATTGAGGTTGTTCAGCACACAAACAACTCCAATTGAGGTAGTTAAGCACACAAACAATGGCAAATGAGGTCCCTAAGCACAAGAACAAGTGCAAATGAGGTTCATAAGCACATGATCAAGCGTAAAAGAGGTTTTTAAGCACACGAACAACTCCAATTGAGGTTGTTAAGCTCGCAAACAATGGCAAATAAGGTTCCTAAGCACAAGAACAAGTGCAAATGACATTCATAAGCACAAGATCAAGCGTAAAAGAGGTTGTTAGGCACACCAACAACGCAAATTGAGGTTGTTAAGCACACAAACAACTCCAATTGAGGAAGTTAAGCACACAAACAATGGCAAATGAGGTCCCTAAGCAGAAGAACAAGTGCAAATGAGGTTCATAAGCACAAGATCAAGCGTAAAAGAGGTTGTTAAGCACACGAACAACTCCAATTGAGGTAGTTAAGCACACAAACAATGGCAAATGAGGTTCAAAAGGACAAGAACAAGTGCAAATGAGGTTCATAAGCACAACATCACGCACAAAAGATGTTGATAAGCACACGAACAACGCAAATTGAGGTTGTTCAGCACACAAACAACTCCAATTGAGGTAGTTAAGCACACAAACATTGGCAAATGAGGTCCTTAAGTACAAGAACAAGTGCAAATGAGGTTCATAAGCACAAGATTAAACGTAAAAGAGGTTGTTAAGCACACGAACAACTCCAATTGAGGTTGTTAAGCTCACAAAGAATGGCAAATCAGGTTCCTATGCACAAGACCAAGAGCAAAACACGTTCATAAGCACAGGATGAAGCACAAAAGAGGTTGTTAAGCACACGAACAACGCAAATTGCGGTTGTTAAGTACACAAACAACTCCAATTGAGGTAGTTAAGCACACAAACAATGGCAAATAAGGTCCCTAAGCACAAGAACAAGTGCAAATGAGGTTCATAAGCACAACATCAAGCACAAAAGAGGTTGATAAGCACACGAACAACGCAAATTGAGGTTGTTCAGCACACAAACAACTCCAATTGAGGTAGTTAAGCACACAAACAATGGCAAATGAGGTCCCTAAGCACAAGAACAAGTGCAAATGAGGTTCATAAGCACATGATCAAGCGTAAAAGAGGTTGTTAAGCACACGAACAACTCCAATTGAGGTTGTTAAGCTCACAAACAATGGCAAATAAGGTTCCTAAGCACAAGAACAAGTGCAAATGACGTTCATAAGCACAAGATCAAGCGTAAAAGAGGTTGTTAGGCACACCAACAACGCAAATTGAGGTTGTTAAGCACACAAACAACTCCAATTGAGGAAGTTAAGCACACAAACAATGGCAAATGAGGTCCCTAAGCAAAAGAACAAGTGCAAATGAGGTTCATAAGCACAAGATCAAGCGTAAAAGAGGTTGTTAAGCACACGAACAACTCCAATTGAGGTAGTTAAGCACACAAACAATGGCAAATGAGGTTCAAAAGGACAAGAACAAGTGCAAATGAGGTTCATAAGCACAACATCACGCACAAAAGAGGTTGATAAGCACACGAACAACGCAAATTGAGGTTGTTCAGCACACAAACAACTCCAATTGAGGTAGTTAAGCACACAAACAATGGCAAATGAGGTCCCTAAGCACAAGAACAAGTGCAAATGAGGTTCATAAGCACATGATCAAGCGTAAAAGAGGTTGTTAAGCACACGAACAACTCCAATTGAGGTTGTTAAGCTCGCAAACTATGGCAAATAAGGTTCCTAAGCACAAGAACAAGTGCAAATGACGTTCATAAGCACAAGATCAAGCGTAAAAGAGGTTGTTAGGCACACCAACAACGCAAATTGAGGTTGTTAAGCACACAAACAACTCCAATTGAGGAAGTTAAGCACACAAACAATGGCAAATGAGGTCCCTAAGCAAAAGAACAAGTGCAAATGAGGTTCATAAGCACAAGATCAAGCGTAAAAGAGGTTGTTAAGCACACGAACAACTCCAATTGAGGTAGTTAAGCACACAAACAATGGCAAATGAAGTTCAAAAGGACAAGAACAAGTGCAAATGAGGTTCATAAGCACAACATCACGCACAAAAGATGTTGATAAGCACACGAACAACGCAAATTGAGGTTGTTAAGTACACAAACAACTCCAATTGAGGTAGTTAAGCACACAAACAATGGCAAATGAGGTCCCTAAGCACAAGGAACAAGTGCAAATGAGGTTCATAAGCACAAGATCAAGCGTAAAAGAGGTTGTTAAGCACACGAACAACTCCAATTGAGGTTGTTAAGCTCGCAAACAATGGCAAATAAGGTTCCTAAGCACAAGAACAAGTGCAAATGACGTTCATAAGCACAAGATCAAGCACAAAAGAGGTTGTTAAGCACACGAACAACGCAAATTGAGATTGTTAAGCACACAAACAGGGGCAATTGAGGTTCCTAAGCACAAGAACATGTGCAAATGAGGTTCATAACCACAACAACAAGTGCAAATGAGGTTCATAAGCACAAGATCAAGCGTAAAAGAGGTTGTTAAGCACACGAACAACTCCAATTGAGGTTGTTAAGCTCACAAACAATGGCAAATAAGGTTCCTAAGCACAAGAACAAGTGCAAATGACGTTCATAAGCACAAGTTCAAGTACAAAAGAGGTTGTTAAGCACACGAACAACGCAAATTAAGGTTGTTAAGCACACAAACAGGGGCCATTGAGGTTCCTAAGCACAAGAACATGTGCAAATGAGGTTCATAAGCACAAGAACAAGTGCAAATGAGGTTCATAAGCACAACATCAAGCACAAAAGATGTTGATAAGCACACGAACAACGCAAATTGAGGTTGTTCAGCACACAAACAACTCCAATTGAGGTAGTTAAGCACACAAACAATGACAAATGAGGTCCCTAAGCAAAAGAACAAGTGCAAATGAGGTTCATAAGCACAAGATCAAGCGTAAAAGAGGTTGTTAAGCACACGAACAACTCCAATGGAGGTAGTTAAGCACACAAACAATGGCAAATAAGGTTCCTAAGCACAAGAACAAGTGGAAATGACGTTCATAAGCACAAGATCAAGCACAAAAGAGGTTGTTAAGCACACGAACAACGCAAATTGAGCTTGTTAAGCACACAAACAGGGGGCAATTGAGGTTCCTAAGCACAAGAACATGTGCAAATGCGGTTCATAAGCACAAGAACAAGTGCAAATGAGGTTCATAAGCACAACATCAAGCACAAAAGAGGTTGATAAGCACACGAACAACGCAAATTGAGGTTGTTCAGCACACAAACAACTCCAATTGAGGTAGTTAAGCACACAAACAATGGCAAATGAGGTCCCTAAGCACAAGAACAAGTGCAAATGAGGTTCATAAGCACATGATCAAGCGTAAAAGAGGTTTTTAAGCACACGAACAACTCCAATTGAGGTTGTTAAGCTCGCAAACAATGGCAAATAAGGTTCCTAAGCACAAGAACAAGTGCAAATGACATTCATAAGCACAAGATCAAGCGTAAAAGAGGTTGTTAGGCACACCAACAACTCCAATTGAGGTAGTTAAGCACACAAACAATGGCAAATGAAGTTCAAAAGGACAAGAACAAGTGCAAATGAGGTTCATAAGCACAACATCACGCACAAAAGATGTTGATAAGCACACGAACAACGCAAATTGAGGTTGTTAAGTACACAAACAACTCCAATTGAGGTAGTTAAGCACACAAACAATGGCAAATGAGGTCCCTAAGCACAGGAACAAGTGCAAATGAGGTTCATAAGCACAAGATCAAGCGTAAAAGAGGTTGTTAAGCACACGAACAACTCCAATTGAGGTTGTTAAGCTCGCAAACAATGGCAAATAAGGTTCCTAAGCACAAGAACAAGTGCAAATGACGTTCATAAGCACAAGATCAAGCACAAAAGAGGTTGTTAAGCACACGAACAACGCAAATTGAGATTGTTAAGCACACAAACAGGGGCAATTGAGGTTCCTAAGCACAAGAACATGTGCAAATGAGGTTCATAACCACAACAACAAGTGCAAATGAGGTTCATAAGCACAAGATCAAGCGTAAAAGAGGTTGTTAAGCACACGAACAACTCCAATTGAGGTTGTTAAGCTCACAAACAATGGCAAATAAGGTTCCTAAGCACAAGAACAAGTGCAAATGACGTTCATAAGCACAAGTTCAAGTACAAAAGAGGTTGTTAAGCACACGAACAACGCAAATTAAGGTTGTTAAGCACACAAACAAGGGCCATTGAGGTTCCTAAGCACAAGAACATGTGCAAATGAGGTTCATAAGCACAAGAACAAGTGCAAATGAGGTTCATAAGCACAACATCAAGCACAAAAGATGTTGATAAGCACACGAACAACGCAAATTGAGGTTGTTCAGCACACAAACAACTCCAATTGAGGTAGTTAAGCACACAAACAATGACAAATGAGGTCCCTAAGCAAAAGAACAAGTGCAAATGAGGTTCATAAGCACAAGATCAAGCGTAAAAGAGGTTGTTAAGCACACGAACAACTCCAATGGAGGTAGTTAAGCACACAAACAATGGCAAATAAGGTTCCTAAGCACAAGAACAAGTGGAAATGACGTTCATAAGCACAAGATCAAGCACAAAAGAGGTTGTTAAGCACACGAACAACGCAAATTGAGCTTGTTAAGCACACAAACAAGGGCAATTGAGGTTCCTAAGCACAAGAACATGTGCAAATGCGGTTCATAAGCACAAGAACAAGTGCAAATGAGGTTCATAAGCACAACATCAAGCACAAAAGAGGTTGATAAGCACACGAACAACGCAAATTGAGGTTGTTCAGCACACAAACAACTCCAATTGAGGTAGTTAAGCACACAAACAATGGCAAATGAGGTCCCTAAGCACAAGAACAAGTGCAAATGAGGTTCATAAGCACATGATCAAGCGTAAAAGAGGTTTTTAAGCACACGAACAACTCCAATTGAGGTTGTTAAGCTCGCAAACAATGGCAAATAAGGTTCCTAAGCACAAGAACAAGTGCAAATGACATTCATAAGCACAAGATCAAGCGTAAAAGAGGTTGTTAGGCACACCAACAACGCAAATTGAGGTTGTTAAGCACACAAACAACTCCAATTGAGGAAGTTAAGCACACAAACAATGGCAAATGAGGTCCCTAAGCAGAAGAACAAGTGCAAATGAGGTTCATAAGCACAAGATCAAGCGTAAAAGAGGTTGTTAAGCACACGAACAACTCCAATTGAGGTAGTTAAGCACACAAACAATGGCAAATGAGGTTCAAAAGGACAAGAACAAGTGCAAATGAGGTTCATAAGCACAACATCACGCACAAAAGATGTTGATAAGCACACGAACAACGCAAATTGAGGTTGTTCAGCACACAAACAACTCCAATTGAGGTAGTTAAGCACACAAACATTGGCAAATGAGGTCCTTAAGTACAAGAACAAGTGCAAATGAGGTTCATAAGCACAAGATTAAACGTAAAAGAGGTTGTTAAGCACACGAACAACTCCAATTGAGGTTGTTAAGCTCACAAAGAATGGCAAATCAGGTTCCTATGCACAAGACCAAGAGCAAAACACGTTCATAAGCACAGGATGAAGCACAAAAGAGGTTGTTAAGCACACGAACAACGCAAATTGCGGTTGTTAAGTACACAAACAACTCCAATTGAGGTAGTTAAGCACACAAACAATGGCAAATGAGGTCCCTAAGCACAAGAACAGGTGCAAATGAGGTTCATAAGCACAAGATCAAGCGTAAAAGAGGTTGTCAAGCACACGAACAACTCCAATTGAGGTAGTTAAGCACACTAACAATGGCAAATGAGGTTCATAAGCACAAGAACAAGTGCAAATGAGGTTCATAAGCACAACAACAGGCACAAAAGAGGTTGATAAGCACACGAACAACACAAATTGAGGTTGTTAAGCACACAAACAACTCCAATTGAGGTAGTTAAGCACACAAACAATGGCAAATGAGGTCCCTAAGCACAACAACAAGTGCAAATGAGGTTCATAAGCACAAGATCAAGCGTAAAAGAGGTTGTTAAGCACACGAACAACTCCAATTGAGGTTGTTAAGCTCACAAACAATGGCAAATAAGGTTCCTAAGCACAAGAACAAGTGCAAATGACGTTCATAAGCACAAGTTCAAGCACAAAAGAGGTTGTTAAGCACACGAACAACGCAAATTAAGGTTGTTAAGCACACAAACAGGGGCCATTGAGGTTCCTAAGCACAAGAACATGTGCAAATGAGGTTCATAAGCACAAGAACAAGTGCAAATGAGGTTCATAAGCACAAGATCAAGCGTAAAAGAGGTTGTTAAGCACACGAACAACTCCAATTGAGGTAGTTAAGCACACAAACAATGGCAAATAAGGTTCCTAAGCACAAGAACAAGTGCAAATGACATTCATAAGCACAAGATCAAGCGTAAAAGAGGTTGTTAGGCACACCAACAACGCAAATTGAGGTTGTTAAGCACACAAACAACTCCAATTGAGGAAGTTAAGCACACAAACAATGGCAAATGAGGTCCCTAAGCACAAGAACAAGTGCAAATGAGGTTCATAAGCACAAGATCAAGCGTAAAAGAGGTTGTTAAGCACACGAACAACTCCAATTGAGGTAGTTAAGCACACAAACAATGGCAAATGAGGTTCAAAAGGACAAGAACAAGTGCAAATGAGGTTCATAAGCACAACATCACGCACAAAAGATGTTGATAAGCACACGAACAACGCAAATTGAGGTTGTTAAGCACACAAACAACTCCAATTGAGGTAGTTAAGCACACAAACATTGGCAAATGAGGTCCTTAAGTACAAGAACAAGTGCAAATGAGGTTCATAAGCACAAGATTAAACGTAAAAGAGGTTGTTAAGCACACGAATAACTCCAATTGAGGTTGTTAAGCTCACAAACAATGGCAAATCAGGTTCCTAAGCACAAGACCAAGAGCAAATCACGTTCATAAGCACAAGATGAAGCACAAAAGAGGTTGTTAAGCACACGAACAACGCAAATTGCGGTTGTTAAGTACACAAACAACTCCAATTGAGGTAGTTAAGCACACAAACAATGGCAAATGAGGTCCCTAAGCACAAGAACAGGTGCAAATGAGGTTCATAAGCACAAGATCAAGCGTAAAAGAGGTTGTCAAGCACACGAACAACTCCAATTGAGGTAGTTAAGCACACTAACAATGGCAAATGAGGTTCATAAGCACAAGAACAAGTGCAAATGAGGTTCATAAGCACAACAACAAGGCACAAAAGAGGTTGATAAGCACACGAACAACACAAATTGAGGTTGTTAAGCACACAAACAACTCCAATTGAGGTAGTTAAGCACACAAACAATGGCAAATGAGGTCCCTAAGCACAAGAACAAGTGCAAATCAGGTTCATAAGCACAAGATCAAGCGTAAAAGAGGTTGTTAAGCACACGAACAACTCCATTTGAGGTTGTTAAGCTCACAAACAATGGCAAATAAGGTTCCTAAGCACAAGAACAAGTGCAAATGACGTTCATAAGCACAAGTTCAAGCACAAAAGAGGTTGTTAAGCACACGAACAACGCAAATTAAGGTTGTTAAGCACACAAACAGGGGCATTGAGGTTCCTAAGCACAAGAACATGTGCAAATGAGGTTCATAAGCACAAGAACAAGTGCAAATGAGGTTCATAAGCACAACATCAAGCACAAAAGATGTTGATAATCACACGAACAACGCAAATTGAGGTTGTTCAGCACACAAACAACTCCAATTGAGGTAGTTAAGCACACAAACAATGACAAATGAGGTCCCTAAGCAAAAGAACAAGTGCAAATGAGGTTCATATGCACAAGATCAAGCGTAAAAGAGGTTGTTAAGCATACGAACAACTCCAATTGAGGTAGTTAAGCACACAAACAATGGCAAATAAGGTTCCTAAGCACAAGAACAAGTGGAAATGACGTTCATAAGCACAAGATCAAGCACAAAAGAGGTTGTTAAGCACACGAACAACGCAAATTGAGGTTGTTAAGCACACAAACAGGGGCAATTGAGGTTCCTAAGCACAAGAACATGTGCAAATGCGGTTCATAAGCACAAGAACAAGTGCAAATGAGGTTCATAAGCACAACATCAAGCACAAAAGAGGTTGATAAGCACACGAACAACGCAAATTGAGGTTGTTCAAGCACACAAACAACTCCAATTGAGGTAGTTAAGCACACAAACAATGGCAAATGAGGTCCCTAAGCACAAGAACAAGTGCAAATGAGGTTCATAAGCACATGATCAAGCGTAAAAGAGGTTGTTAAGCACACGAACAACTCCAATGGAGGTTGTTAAGCTCGCAAACAATGGCAAATAAGGTTCCTAAGCACAAGAACAAGTGCAAATGACGTTCATAAGCACAAGATCAAGCGTAAAAGAGGTTGTTAGGCACACCAACAACGCAAATTGAGGTTGTTAAGCACACAAACAACTCCAATTGAGGAAGTTAAGCACACAAACAATGGCAAATGAGGTCCCTAAGCAAAAGAACAAGTGCAAATGAGGTTCATAAGCACAAGATCAAGCGTAAAAGAGGTTGTTAAGCACACGAACAACTCCAATTGAGGTAGTTAAGCACACAAACAATGGCAAATGAAGTTCAAAAGGACAAGAACAAGTGCAAATGAGGTTCATAAGCACAACATCACGCACAAAAGATGTTGATAAGCACACGAACAACGCAAATTGAGGTTGTTAAGTACACAAACAACTCCAATTGAGGTAGTTAAGCACACAAACAATGGCAAATGAGGTCCCTAAGCACAAGAACAAGTGCAAATGAGGTTCATAAGCACAAGATCAAGCGTAAAAGAGGTTGTTAAGCACACGAACAACTCCAATTGAGGTTGTTAAGCTCACAAACAATGGCAAATAAGGTTCCTAAGCACAAGAACAAGTGCAAATGACGTTCATAAGCACAAGATCAAGCACAAAAGAGGTTGTTAAGCACACGAACAACGCAAATTGAGATTGTTAAGCACACAAACAGGGGCAATTGAGGTTCCTAAGCACAAGAACATGTGCAAATGAGGTTCATAAGCACAAGAACAAGTGCAAATGAGGTTCATAAGCACAAGATCAAGCGTAAAAGAGGTTGTTAAGCACACGAACAACTCCAATTGAGGTTGTTAAGCTCACAAACAATGGCAAATAAGGTTCCTAAGCACAAGAACAAGTGCAAATGACGTTCATAAGCACAAGTTCAAGCACAAAAGAGGTTGTTAAGCACACGAACAACGCAAATTAAGGTTGTTAAGCACACAAACAAGGGCCATTGAGGTTCCTAAGCACAAGAACATGTGCAAATGAGGTTCATAAGCACAAGAACAAGTGCAAATGAGGTTCATAAGCACAACATCAAGCACAAAAGATGTTGATAAGCACACGAACAACGCAAATTGAGGTTGTTCAGCACACAAACAACTCCAATTGAGGTAGTTAAGCACACAAACAATGACAAATGAGGTCCCTAAGCAAAAGAACAAGTGCAAATGAGGTTCATAAGCACAAGATCAAGCGTAAAAGAGGTTGTTAAGCACACGAACAACTCCAATTGAGGTAGTTAAGCACACAAACAATGGCAAATAAGGTTCCTAAGCACAAGAACAAGTGGAAATGACGTTCATAAGCACAAGATCAAGCACAAAAGAGGTTGTTAGGCACACCAACAACACAAATTGAGGTTGTTAAGCACACAAACAGGGGCAATTGAGGTTCCTAAGCACAAGAACATGTGCAAATGCGGTGCATAAGCACAAGAACAAGTGCAAATGAGGTTCATAAGCACAACATCAAGCACAAAAGAGGTTGATAAGCACACGAACAACGCAAATTGAGGTTGTTCAGCACACAAACAACTCCAATTAAGGTAGTTAAGCACACAAACAATGGCAAATGAGGTCCCTAAGCACAAGAACAAGTGCAAATGAGGTTCATAAGCACATGATCAAGCGTAAAAGAGGTTGTTAAGCACACGAACAACTCCAATTGAGGTTGTTAAGCTCGCAAACAATGGCAAATAAGTTTCCTAAGCACAAGAACAAGTGCAAATGACGTTCATAAGCACAAGATCAAGCGTAAAAGAGGTTGTTAGGCACACCAACAACGCAAATTGAGGTTGTTAAGCACACAAACAACTCCAATTGAGGAAGTTAAGCACACAAACAATGGCAAATGAGGTCCCTAAGCACAAGAACAAGTGCAAATGAGGTTCATAAGCACAGGATCAAGCGTAAAAGATGTTGTTAAGCACACGAACAACTCGAATTGAGGTAGTTAAGCACACAAACAATGGCAAATGAGGTTCAAAAGGACAAGAACAAGTGCAAATGAGGTTCATAAGCACAACATCACGCACAAAAGATGTTGATAACCACACGAACAACGCAAATTGAGGTTGTTAAGCACACAAACAACTCCAATTGAGGTAGTTAAGCTCGCAAACATTGGCAAATGAGGTCCTTAAGTACAAGAACAAGTGCAAATGAGGTTCATAAGCACAAGATTAAACGTAAAAGAGGTTGTTAAGCACACGAACAACTCCAATTGAGGTTGTTAAGCTCACAAACAATGGCAAATCAGGTTCCTAAGCACAAGACCAAGAGCAAATCACGTTCATAAGCACAAGATGAAGCACAAAAGAGGTTGTTAAGCACACGAACAACGCAAATTGAGGTTGTTAAGTACACAAACAACTCCAATTGAGGTAGTTAAGCACACAAACAATGGCAAATGAGGTCCCTAAGCACAAGAACAAGTGCAAATGAGGTTCATAAGCACAAGATCAAGCGTAAAAGAGGTTGTCAAGCACACGAACAACTCCAATTGAAGTAGTTAAGCACACTAACAATGGCAAATGAGGTTCATAAGCACAAGAACAAGTGCAAATGAGGTTCATAAGCACAACAACAGGCACAAAAGAGGTTGATAAGCACACGAAAAACACAAATTAAGGTTGTTAAGCACACAAACAACTCCAATTGAGGTAGTTAAGCACACAAACAATGGCAAATGAGGTCCCTAAGCACAAGAACAAGTGCAAATAAGGTTCATAAGCACAAGATCAAGCGTAAAAGAGGTTGTTAAGCACACGAACAACTCCAATTGAGGTAGTTAACCACACAAACAATGGCAAATGAGGTCCCTAAGCACAACAACAAGTGCAAATGAGGTTCATAAGCACAAGACCAAGCGTAAAAGATATTGTTAAGCACACGAACAACTCCAATTGAGGTTGTTAAGCTCTCAAACAATGGCAAATAAGGTTCCTACCCACAAGAACAAGTGCAAATGACGTTCATAAGCACAAGATCAAGCACAAAAGAGGATGTTAAGCACACGAACAACGCAAATTAAGGTTGTTAAGCACACAAACAGTGGCAATTGAGGTTCCTAAGCACAAGAACATGTGCAAATGAGGTTCATAAGCACAAGACCAAGTGCAAATGAGGTTCATAAGCACAACATCAAGCACAAAAGAGGTTGATAAGCACACGAACAACGCAAATTGAGGTTGTTCAAGCACACAAACAACTCCAATTGAGGAAGTTAAGCACACAAACAATGGCAAATGAGGTCCCTAAGCATAAGAACAAGTGCAAATGAGGTTCATAAGCACAAGATCAAGCGTAAAAGAGGTTGTTAAGCACACGAACAACTCCAATTGAGGTTGTTAAGCTCACAAACAATGGCAAATAAGGTTCCTAAGCACAAGAACAAGTGCAAATGACGTTCATAAGCACAAGATCAAGCACAAAAGAGGTTGTTAAGCACACGAACAACGCAAATTGAGATTGTTAAGCACACAAACAAGGGCAATTGAGGTTCCTAAGCACAAGAACATGAGCAAATGTGGTTCATAAGCACAAGAACAAGTGCAAATGAGGTTCATAAGCACAAGATCAAGCGTAAAAGAGGTTGTTAAGCACACGAACAACTCCAATTGTTGTTGTTAAGCTCGCAAACAATGGCAAATAAGGTTCCTAAGCACAAGAACAAGTGCAAATGACGTTCATAAGCACAAGATCAAGCGTAAAAGAGGTTGTTAGGCACACCAACAACGCAAATTGAGGTTGATAAGCACACAAACAACTCCAATTGAGGAAGTTAAGCACACAAACAATGGCAAATGAGGTCCCTAAGCACAAGAACAAGTGCAAATGAGGTTCATAAGCACAAGATCAAGCGTAAAAGAGGTTGTTAAGCACACGAACAACTCCAATTGAGGTAGTTAAGCACACAAACAATGGCAAATGAGGTCCAAAAGGACAAGAACAAGTGCAAATGAGGTTCATAAGCACAACATCACGCACAAAAGATGTTGATAAGCACACGAACAACGCAAATTGAGGTTGTTAAGCACACAAACAACTCCAATTGAGGTAGTTAAGCACACAAACATTGGCAAATGAGGTCCTTAAGTACAAGAACAAGTGCAAATGAGGTTCATAAGCACAAGATTAAACGTAAAATAGGTTGTTAAGCACACGAACAACTCCAATTGAGGTTGTTAAGCTCACAAACAATGGCAAATCAGGTTCCTAAGCACAAGACCAAGAGCAAATCACGTTCATAAGCACAAGATGAAGCACAAAAGCGGTTGTTAAGCACACGAACAACGCAAATTGCGGTTGTTAAGTACACAAACAACTCCAATTGAGGTAGTTAAGCACACAAACAATGGCAAATGAGGTCCCTAAGCACAAGAACAGGTGCAAATGAGGTTCCATAAGCACAAGATCAAGCGTAAAAGAGGTTGTCAAGCACACGAACAACTCCAATTGAGGTAGTTAAGCACACTAACAATGGCAAATGAGGTTCATAAGCACAAGAACAAGTGCAAAGATAAGCACAAAAGATGTTGATAAGCACACGAACAACACAAATTGAGGTTGTTAAGCACACAAACAACTCCAACTGAGGTAGTTAAGCACACAAACAATGGCAAAGGAGGTCCCTAAGCACAAGAACAACTGCAAATCAGGTTCATAAGCACAAGATCAAGCGTAAAAGAGGTTGTTAAGCACACGAACAACTCCAATTGAGGTTGTTAAGCTCACAAACAATGGCAAATAAGGTTCCTAAGCACAAGAACAAGTGCAAATGACGTTCATAAGCACAAGTTCAAGCACAAAAGAGGTTTTTAAGCACACGAACAACGCAAATTAAGGTTGTTAAGCACACAAACAGGGGCCATTGAGGTTCCTAAGCACAAGAACATGTGCAAATGAGGTTCATAAGCACAAGAACAAGTGCAAATGAGGTTCATAAGAACAACATCAAGCACAAAAGATGTTGATAAGCACACGAACAACGCAAATTGAGGTTGTTCAGCACACAAACAACTCCAATTGAGGTAGTTAAGCACACAAACAATGACAAATGAGGTCCCTAAGCAAAAGAACAAGTGCAAATGAGATTCATAAGCACAAGATCAAGCTTAAAAGAGGTTGTTAAGCACACGAACAACTCCAATTGAGGTAGTTAAGCACACAAACAATGGCAAATAAGGTTCCTAAGCACAAGAACAAGTGGAAATGACGTTCATAAGCACAAGATCAAGCACAAAAGAGGTTGTTAAGCACACGAACAACGCAAATTGAGGTTGTTAAGCACACAAACAGGGGCAATTGAGGTTCCTAAGCACAAGAACATGTGCAAATGCGGTTCATAAGGACAAGAACAAGTGCAAATGAGGTTCATAAGCACAACATCAAGCACAAAAGAGGTTGATAAGCACACGAACAACGCAAATTGAGGTTGTTCAGCACACAAACAACTCCAATTGAGGTAGTTAAGCACACAAACAATGGCAAATGAGGTCCCTAAGCACAAGAACAAGTGCAAATGAGGTTCATAAGCACATGATGAAGCGTAAAAGAGATTGTTAAGCACACTAACAACTCCAATTGAGCTTGTTAAGCTCGCAAACAATGGCAAATAAGGTTCCTAAGCACAAGAACAAGTGCAAATGACGTTCATAAGCACAAGATCAAGCGTAAAAGAGGTTGTTAGGCACACCAACAACGCAAATTGAGGTTGTTAAGCACACAAACGACTCCAATTGAGGAAGTTAAGCACACAAACAATGGCAAATGAGGTCCCTAAGCACAAGAACAAGTGCAAATGAGGTTCATAAGCACAAGATCAAGCGTAAAAGAGGTTGTTAAGCACACGAACAACTCCAATTGAGGTAGTTAAGCACACAAACAATGGCAAATGAGGTTCAAAAGGACAAGAACAAGTGCAAATGAGGTTCATAAGCACAACATCACGCACAAAAGATGTTGATAAACACACGAACAACGCAAATTGAGGTTCTTACGCACACCAACAACTCCAATTGAGGTAGTTAAGCACACAAACATTGGCAAATGAGGTCCTTAAGTACAAGAACAAGTGCAAATGAGGTTCATAAGCACAAGATTAAACGTAAAAAAGGTTGTTAAGCACACGAACAACTCCAATTGAGGTTGTTAAGCTCACAAACAATGGCAAATCAGGTTCCTAAGCACAAGACCAAGAGCAAATCACGTTCATAAGCACAAGATGAAGCACAAAAGAGGTTGTTAAGCACACGAACAACGCAAATTGCGGTTGTTAAGTACACAAACAACTCCAATTGAGGTAGTTAAGCAAACAAACAATGGCAAATGAGGTCCCTAAGCACAAGAACAGGTGCAAATGAGATTCATAAGCACAAGATCAAGCGTAAAAGAGGTTGTCAAGCACACGAACAACTCCAATTGAGGTAGTTAAGCACACTAACAATGGCAAATGAGGTTCATAAGCACAAGAACAAGTGCAAATGAGGTTCATAAGCACAACAACAGGCACAAAAGAGGTTGTTAAGCACACGAACAACGCAAATTAAGGTTGTTAAGCACACAAACAGGGGCCATTGAGGTTCCTAAGCACAAGAACATGTGCAAATGAGGTTCATAAGCACAAGAACAAGTGCAAATGAGGTTCATAAGCACAACATCAAGCACAAAAGATGTTGATAAGCACACGAACAACGCAAATTGAGGTTGTTCAGCACACAAACAACTCCAATTGAGGTAGTTAAGCACACAAACAATGACAAATGAGGTCCCTAAGCAAAAGAACAAGTGCAAATGAAGTTCATAAGCACAAGATCAAGCGTAAAAGAGGTTGTTAAGCACACGAACAACTCCAATTGAGGTAGTTAAGCACACAAACAATGGCAAATAAGGTTCCTAAGCACAAGAACAAGTGGAAATGACGTTCATAAGCACAAGATCAAGCACAAAAGAGGTTGTTAGGCACACCAACAACGCAAATTGAGGTTGTTAAGCACACAAACAGGGGCAATTGAGGTTCCTAAGCACAAGAACATGTGCAAATGCGGTGCATAAGCACAAGAACAAGTGCAAATGAGGTTCATAAGCACAACATCAAGCACAAAAGAGGTTGATAAGCACACGAACAACGCAAATTGAGGTTGTTCAGCACACAAACAACTCCAATTAAGGTAGTTAAGCACACAAACAATGGCAAATGAGGTCCCTAAGCACAAGAACAAGTGCAAATGAGGTTCATAAGCACAACATCAAGCACAAAAGAGGTTGATAAGCACACGAACAACACAAATTGAGGTTGTTAAGCACACAAACAACTCCAATTGAGGTAGTTAAGCACACAAACAATGGCAAATGAGGTCCCTAAGCACAACAACAAGTGCAAATGAGGTTCATAAGCACATGACCAAGCGTAAAAGATATTGTTAAGCACACGAACAACTCCAATTGAGGTTGTTAAGCTCGCAAACAATGGCAAATAAGGTTCCTAAGCACAAGAACAAGTGCAAATGACGTTCATAAGCACAAGATCAAGCGTAAAAAGAGGTTGTTAGGCACACCAACAACGCAAATTGAGGTTGTTAAGCACACAAACAACTCCAATTGAGGAAGTTAAGCACACAAACAATGGCAAATGAGGTCCCTAAGCACAAGAACAAGTGCAAATGAGGTTCATAAGCACAGGATCAAGCGTAAAAGATGTTGTTAAGCACACGAACAACTCGAATTGAGGTAGTTAAGCACACAAACAATGGCAAATGAGGTTCAAAAGGACAAGAACAAGTGCAAATGAGGTTCATAAGCACAACATCACGCACAAAAGATGTTGATAACCACACGAACAACGCAAATTGAGGTTGTTAAGCACACAAACAACTCCAATTGAGGTAGTTAAGCTCGCAAACATTGGCAAATGAGGTCCTTAAGTACAAGAACAAGTGCAAATGAGGTTCATAAGCACAAGATTAAACGTAAAAGAGGTTGTTAAGCACACGAACAACTCCAATTGAGGTTGTTAAGCTCACAAACAATGGCAAATCAGGTTCCTAAGCACAAGACCAAGAGCAAATCACGTTCATAAGCACAAGATGAAGCACAAAAGAGGTTGTTAAGCACACGAACAACGCAAATTGAGGTTGTTAAGTACACAAACAACTCCAATTGAGGTAGTTAAGCACACAAACAATGGCAAATGAGGTCCCTAAGCACAAGAACAGGTGCAAATGAGGTTCATAAGCACAAGGATCAAGCGTAAAAGAGGTTGTCAAGCACACGAACAACTCCAATTGAAGTAGTTAAGCACACTAACAATGGCAAATGAGGTTCATAAGCACAAGAACAAGTGCAAATGAGGTTCATAAGCACAACAACAGGCACAAAAGAGGTTGATAAGCACACGAAAAACACAAATTAAGGTTGTTAAGCACACAAACAACTCCAATTGAGGTAGTTAAGCACACAAACAATGGCAAATGAGGTCCCTAAGCACAAGAACTAGTGCAAATAAGGTTCATAAGCACAAGATCAAGCGTAAAAGAGGTTGTTAAGCACACGAACAACTCCAATTGAGGTAGTTAACCACACAAACAATGGCAAATGAGGTCCCTAAGCACAACAACAAGTGCAAATGAGGTTCATAAGCACATGACCAAGCGTAAAAGATATTGTTAAGCACACGAACAACTCCAATTGAGGTTGTTAAGCTCTCAAACAATGGCAAATAAGGTTCCTACCCACAAGAACAAGTGCAAATGACGTTCATAAGCACAAGATCAAGCACAAAAGAGGATGTTAAGCACACGAACAACGCAAATTAAGGTTGTTAAGCACACAAACAAGGCAATTGAGGTTCCTAAGCACAAGAACATGTGCAAATGAGGTTCATAAGCACAAGACCAAGTGCAAATGAGGTTCATAAGCACAACATCAAGCACAAAAGAGGTTGATAAGCACACGAACAACGCAAATTGAGGTTGTTCAGCACACAAACAACTCCAATTGAGGAAGTTAAGCACACAAACAATGGCAAATGAGGTCCCTAAGCATAAGAACAAGTGCAAATGAGGTTCATAAGCACAACATCAAGCACAAAAGAGGTTGATAAGCACACGAACAACGCAAATTGAGGTTGTTCAGCACACAAACAACTCCAATTGAGGTAGTTAAGCACACAAACAATGGCAAATGAGGTCCCTAAGCACAAGAACAAGTGCAAATGAGGTTCATAAGCACATGATGAAGCGTAAAAGAGATTGTTAAGCACACTAACAACTCCAATTGAGCTTGTTAAGCTCACAAACAATGGCAAATAAGGTTCCTAAGCACAAGAACAAGTGCAAATGACGTTCATAAGCACAAGATCAAGCGTAAAAGAGGTTGTTAGGCACACCAACAACGCAAATTGAGGTTGTTAAGCACACAAACGACTCCAATTGAGGAAGTTAAGCACACAAACAATGGCAAATGAGGTCCCTAAGCACAAGAACAAGTGCAAATGAGGTTCATAAGCACAGGATCAAGCGTAAAAGATGTTGTTAAGCACACGAACAACTCCAATTGAGGCAGTTAAGCACACAAACAATGGCAAATGAGGTTCAAAAGGACAAGAACAAGTGCAAATGAGGTTCATAAGCACAACATCACGCACAAAAGATGTTGATAAGCACACGAACAACGCAAATTGAGGTTGTTAAGCACACAAACAACTCCAATTGAGGTAGTTAAGCTCGCAAACATTGGCAAATGAGGTCCTTAAGTACAAGAACAAGTGCAAATGAGGTTCATAAGCACAAGATTAAACGTAAAAGAGGTTGTTAAGCTCACGAACAACTCCAATTGAGGTTGTTAAGCTCACAAACAATGGCAAATCAGGTTCCTAAGCACAAGACCAAGAGCAAATCACGTTCATAAGCACAAGATGAAGCACAAAAGAGGTTGTTAAGCACACGAACAACGCAAATTGAGGTTGTTAAGTACACAAACAACTCCAATTGAGGTAGTTAAGCACAAAAACAATGGCAAATGAGGTCCCTAAGCACAAGAACAGGTGCAAATGAGGTTCATAAGCACAAGATCAAGCGTAAAAGAGGTTGTCAAGCACACGAACAACTCCAATTGAAGTAGTTAAGCACACTAACAATGGCAAATGAGGTTCATAAGCACAAGAACAAGTGCAAATGAGGTTCATAAGCACAACAACAGGCACAAAAGAGGTTGATAAGCACACGAACAACACATATTAAGGTTGTTAAGCACACAAACAACTCCAATTGAGGTAGTTAAGCACACAAACAATGGCAAATGAGGTCCCTAAGCACAAGAACAAGTGCAAATAAGGTTCATAAGCACAAGATCAAGCGTAAAAGAGGTTGTTCAGCACACGAACAACTCCAATTGAGGTTGTTAAGCTCACAAACAATGGCAAATGAGGTTCATAAGCACAAGAACAAGTGCAAATGTGGTTCATAAGCACAAGATCAAGCACAAAAGAGGTTGTTAAGCACACTAACAACGCAAATTAAGGTTGTTAAGCACACAAACAGGGGCCATTGAGGTTCCTAATCACAAGAACATGTGCAAATGAGGTTCATAAGCACAAGAACAAGTGCAAATGAGGTTCATAAGCACAACATCAAGCACAAAAGATGTTGATAAGCACACGAACAACGCAAATTGAGGTTGTTCAGCACACAAACAACTCCAATTGAGGTAGTTAAGCACACAAACAATGACAAATGAGGTCCCTAAGTAAAAGAACAAGTGCAAATGAGGTTCATAAGCACAAGATCAAGCGTAAAAGAGGTTGTTAAGCACACGAACAACTCCAATTGAGGTAGTTAAGCACACAAACAATAGTAAATAATGGTCCTAAGCACAAGAACAAGTGCAAATGACGTTCATAAGCACAAAATCAAGCACAAAAGAGGATGTTAAGCACACGAACAACGCAAATTAAGGTTGTTAAGCACACAAACAGTGGCAATTGAGGTTCCTAAGCACAAGAACATGTGCAAATGAGGGTCATAAGCACAAGACCAAGTGCAAATGAGGTTCATAAGCACAACATCAAGCACAAAAGAGGTTGATAAGCACACGAACAACGCAAATTGAGGTTGTTCAGCACACAAACAACTCCAATTGAGGAAGTTAAGCACACAAACAATGGCAAATGAGGTCCCTAAGCACAAGAACAAGTGCAAATGAGGTTCATAAGCACAAGATCAAGCGTAAAAGAGGTTGTTAAGCACACGAACAACTCCAATTGAGGTTGTTAAGCTCACAAACAATGGCAAATAAGGTTCCTAAGCACAAGAACAAGTGCAAATGACGTTCATAAGCACAAGATCAAGCACAAAAGAGGTTGTTAAGCACACGAACAACGCAAATTGAGATTGTTAAGCACACAAACAGGAGCAATTGAGGTTCCTAAGCACAAGAACATGAGCAAATGTGGTTCATAAGCACAAGAACAAGTGCAAATGAGGTTCATAAGCACAAGATCAAGCGTAAAAGAGGTTGTTAAGCACACGAACAACTCCAATTGTTGTTGTTAAGCTCGCAAACAATGGCAAATAAGGTTCCTAAGCACAAGAACAAGTGCAAATGACGTTCATAAGCACAAGATCAAGCGTAAAAGAGGTTGTTAGGCACACCAACAACGCAAATTGAGGTTGTTAAGCACACAAACAACTCCAATTGAGGAAGTTAAGCACACAAACAATGGCAAATGAGGTCCCTAAGCACAAGAACAAGTGCAAATGAGGTTCATAAGCACAAGATCAAGCGTAAAAGAGGTTGTTAAGCACACGAACAACTCCAATTGAGGTAGTTAAGCACACAAACAATGGCAAATGAGGTTCAAAAGGACAAGAACAAGTGCAAATGAGGTTCATAAGCACAACATCACGCACAAAAGATGTTGATAAGCACACGAACAACGCAAATTGAGGTTCTTACGCACACCAACAACTCCAATTGAGGTAGTTAAGCACACAAACATTGGCAAATGAGGTCCTTAAGTACAAGAACAAGTGCAAATGAGGTTCATAAGCACAAGATTAAACGTAAAAAAGGTTGTTAAGCACACGAACAACTCCAATTGAGGTTGTTAAGCTCACAAACAATGGCAAATCAGGTTCCTAAGCACAAGACCAAGAGCAAATCACGTTCATAAGCACAAGATGAAGCACAAAAGAGGTTGTTAAGCACACGAACAACGCAAATTGCGGTTGTTAAGTACACAAACAACTCCAATTGAGGTAGTTAAGCAAACAAACAATGGCAAATGAGGTCCCTAAGCACAAGAACAGGTGCAAATGAGGTTCATAAGCACAAGATCAAGCGTAAAAGAGGTTGTCAAGCACACGAACAACTCCAATTGAGGTAGTTAAGCACACTAACAATGGCAAATGAGGTTCATAAGCACAAGAACAAGTGCAAATGAGGTTCATAAGCACAACAACAGGCACAAAAGAGGTTGATAAGCACACGAACAACACAAATTGAGGTTGTTAAGCACACAAACAACTCCAATTGAGGTAGTTAAGCACACAAACAATGGCAAATGAGGTCCCTAAGCACAAGAACAAGTGCAAATCAGGTTCATAAGCACAAGATCAAGCGTAAAAGAGGTTGTTAAGCACACGAACAACTCCAATTGAGGTTGTTAAGCTCACAAACAATGGCAAATAAGGTTCCTAAGCACAAGAACAAATGCAAATGACGTTCATAAGCACAAGTTCAAGCACAAAAGAGGTTGTTAAGCACACGAACAACGCAAATTAAGGTTGTTAAGCACACAAACAAGCCATTGAGGTTCCTAAGCACAAGAACATGTGCAAATGAGGTTCATAAGCACAAGAACAAGTGCAAATGAGGTTCATAAGCACAACATCAAGCACAAAAGATGTTGATAAGCACACGAATAACGCAAATTGAGGTTGTTCAGCACACAAACAACTCCAATTGAGGTAGTTAAGCACACAAACAATGACAAGTGAGGTCCCTAAGCAAAAGAACAAGTGCAAATGAGGTTCATAAGCACAAGATCAAGCGTAAAAGAGGTTGTTAAGCACACGAACAACTCCAATTGAGGTAGTTAAGCACACAAACAATGGCAAATAAGGTTCCTAAGCACAAGAACAAGTGGAAATGACGTTCATAAGCACAAGATCAAGCACAAAAGAGGTTGTTAAGCACACGAACAACGCAAATTGAGGTTGTTAAGCACACAAACAGGGGAAATTGAGGTTCCTAAGCACAAGAACATGTGCAAATGCGGTTCATAAGCACAAGAACAAGTGCAAATGAGGTTCATAAGCACAACATCAAGCACAAAAGAGGTTGATAAGCACACGAACAACGCAAATTGAGGTTGTTCAAGCACACAAACAACTCCAATTGAGGTAGTTAAGCACACAAACAATGGCAAATGAGGTCCCTAAGCACAAGAACAAGTGCAAATGAGGTTCATAAGCACATGATGAAGCATAAAAGAGGTTGTTAAGCACACGAACAACTCCAATTGAGGTTGTTAAGCTCGCAAACAATGGCAAATAAGGTTCCTAAGCACAAGAACAAGTGCAAATGACGTTCATAAGCACAAGATCAAGCGTAAAAGAGGTTGTTAGGCACACCAACAACGCAAATTGAGGTTGTTAAGCTCACAAACAACTCCAATTGAGGAAGTTAAGCACACAAACAATGGCAAATGAGGTCCCTAAGCACAAGAACAAGTGCAAATGAGGTTCATAAGCACAAGATCAAGCGTAAAAGAGGTTGTTAAGCACACGAACAACTCCAATTGAGGTAGTTAAGCACACAAACAATGGCAAATGAGGTTCAAAAGGACAAGAACAAGTGCAAATGAGGTTCATAAGCACAACATCACGCACAAAAGATGTTGATAACCACACGAACAACGCAAATTGAGGTTGTTAAGCACACAAACAACTCCTATTGAGGTAGTTAAGCTCGCAAACATTGGCAAATGAGGTCCTTAAGTACAAGAACAAGTGCAAATGAGGTTCATAAGCACAAGATTAAACGTAAAAGAGGTTGTTAAGCACACGAACAACTCCAATTGAGGTTGTTAAGCTCACAAACAATGGCAAATCAGGTTCCTAAGCACAAGACCAAGAGCAAATCACGTTCATAAGCACAAGATGAAGCACAAAAGAGGTTGTTAAGCACACGAACAACGCAAATTGAGGTTGTTAAGTACACAAACAACTCCAATTGAGGTAGTTAAGCACACAAACAATGGCAAATGAGGTCCCTAAGCACAAGAACAAGTGCAAATGAGGTTCATAAGCACAAGATCAAGCGTAAAAGAGGTTGTTAAGCACACGAACAACTCCAATTGAGGTTGTTAAGCACACTAACAATGGCAAATGAGGTTCATAAGCACAAGAACAAGTGCAAATGAGGTTCATAAGCACAACAACAAGGCACAAAAGAGGTTGATAAGCACACGAACAACACATATTAAGGTTGTTAAGCACACAAACAACTCCAATTGAGGTAGTTAAGCACACAAACAATGGCAAATGAGGTCCCTAAGCACAAGAACAAGTGCAAATAAGGTTCATAAGCACAAGATCAAGCGTAAAAGAGGTTGTTCAGCACACGAACAACTCCAATTGAGGTTGTTAAGCTCACAAACAATGGCAAATGAGGTTCATAAGCACAAGAACAAGTGCAAATGACGTTCATAAGCACAAGATCAAGCACAAAAGAGGTTGTTAAGCACACGAACAACGCAAATTAAGGTTGTTAAGCACACAAACAAGGGCATTGAGGTTCCTAAGCACAAGAACATGTGCAAATGAGGTTCATAAGCACAAGAACAAGTGCAAATGAGGTTCATAAGCACAACATCAAGCACAAAAGATGTTGATAAGCACACGAACAACGCAAATTGAGGTTGTTCAACACACAAACAACTCCAATTGAGGTGGTTAAGCACACAAACAATGACAAATGAGGTCCCTAAGTAAAAGAACAAGTGCAAATGAGGTTCATAAGCACAAGATCAAGCGTAAAAGAGGTTGTTAAGCACACGAACAACTCCAATTGAGGTAGTTAAGCACACAAACAATGGCAAATAATGTTCCTAAGCACAAGAACAAGTGGAAATGACGTTCATAAGCACAAGATGAAGCAGAAAGGAGGTTGTTAAGCACACGAACAACGCAAATTGAGGTTGTTAAGCACACAAACAGGGGCAATTGAGGTTCCTAAGCACAAGAACATGTGCAAATAAGGTTCATAAGCACAAGAACAAGTGCAAATGAGGTTCACAAGCACAACATCAAGCACAAAAGAGGTTGATAAGCACATGAACAACGCAAAATTGAGGTTGTTCAGCACACAAACAACTCCAATTGAGGTAGTTAAGCACACAAACAATGGCAAATGAGGTTCAAAAGGACAAGAACAAGTGCAAATGAGGTTCATAAGCACAACATCACGCACAAAAGATGTTGATAACCACACGAACAACGCAAATTGAGGTTGTTAAGCACACAAACAACTCCAATTGAGGTAGTTAAGCTCGCAAACATTGGCAAATGAGGTCCTTAAGTACAAGAACAAGTGCAACTGAGGTTCATAAGCACAAGATTAAACGTAAAAGAGGTTGTTAAGCACACGAACAACTCCAGTTGAGGTTGTTAAGCTCACAAACAATGGCAAATCAGGTTCCTAAGCACAAGACCAAGAGCAAATCACGTTCATAAGCACAAGATGAAGCACAAAAGAGGTTGTTAAGCACACGAACAACGCAAATTGAGGTTGTTAAGTACACAAACAACTCCAATTGAGGTAGTTAAGCACACAAACAATGGTAAATGAGGTCCCTAAGCACAAGAACAGGTGCAAATGAGGTTCATAAGCACAAGATCAAGCGTAAAAGAGGTTGTCAAGCACACGAACAACTCCAATTGACGTAGTTAAGCACACTAACAATGGCAAATGAGGTTCATAAGCACAAGAACAGGTGCAAATGAGGTTCATAAGCACAACAACAGGCACAAAAGAGGTTGATAAGCACACGAACAACACATATTAAGGTTGTTAAGCACACAAACAACTCCAATTGAGGTAGTTAAGCACACAAACAATGGCAAATGAGGTCCCTAAGCACAAGAACAAGTGCAAATAAGGTTAATAAGCACAAGATCAAGCGTAAAAGAGGTTGTTCAGCACACGAACAACTCCAATTGAGGTTGTTAAGCTCACAAACAATGGCAAATGAGGTTCATAAGCACAAGAACAAGTGCAAATGACGTTCATAAGCACAAGATCAAGCACAAAAGAGGTTGTTAAGCACACGAACAACGCAAATTAAGGTTGTTAAGCACACAAACAGGGGCCATTGAGGTTCCTAAGCACAAGAACATGTGCAAATGAGGTTCATAAGCACAAGAACAAGTGCAAATGAGGTTCATAAGCACAACATCAAGCACAAAAGATGTTGATAAGCACACGAACAACGCAAATTGAGGTTGTTCAACACACAAACAACTCCAATTGAGGTGGTTAAGCACACAAACAATGACAAATGAGGTCCTTAAGTAAAAGAACAAGTGCAAATGAGGTTCATAAGCACAAGATCAAGCGTAAAAGAGGTTGTTAAGCACACGAACAACTCCAATTGAGGTAGTTAAGCACACAAACAATGGCAAATAATGTTCCTAAGCACAAGAACAAGTGGAAATGACGTTCATAAGCACAAGATCAAGCACAAAAGAGGTTGTTAAGCACACGAACAACGCAAATTGAGGTTGTTAAGCACACAAACAGGGGCAATTGAGGTTCCTAAGCACAAGAACATGTGCAAATAAGGTTCATAAGCACAAGAACAAGTGCAAATGAGGTTCACAAGCACAACATCAAGCACAAAAGAGGTTGATAAGCACATGAACAACGCAAAATTGAGGTTGTTCAGCACACAAACAACTCCAATTGAGGTAGTTAAGCACACAAACAATGGCAAATGAGGTTCATAAGCACAAGAACAAGTGCAAATGAGGTTCATAAGCACAACATCAGGCACAAAAGAGGTTGATAAGCACACGAACAACACAAATTGAGGTTGTTAAGCACACAAACAACTCCAATTGAGGTAGTTAAGCACACAAACAATGGCAAATGAGGTCCCTAAGCACAAGAACAAGTGCAAATCAGGTTCATAAGCACAAGATCAAGCGTAATAGAGGTTGTTAAGCACACGAACAACTCCAATTGAGGTTTTTTAGCTCACAAACAATGGCAAATGAGGTCCCTAAGCACAAGAACAAGTACAAATGAGGTTCATAAGCACAAGATCAAGCGTAAAAGAGGTTGTTATGCACACGAACAACTCCAATTGAGGTAGTTAAGCACACAAACAATGGCAAATGAGGTCCCTAAGCACAACAACAAGTGCAAATGAGGTTCATAAGCACAAGACCAAGCGTAAAAGATATTGTTAAGCACACGAACAACTCCAATTGAGGTTGTTAAGCTCTCAAACAATGGCAAATAAGGTTCCTACCCACAAGAACAAGTGCAAATGACGTTCATAAGCACAAGATCAAGCACAAAAGAGGATGTTAAGCACACGAACAACGCAAATTAAGGTTGTTAAGCACACAAACAGGGGCAATTGAGGTTCCTAAGCACAAGAACATGTGCAAATGAGGTTCATTAGCACAAGAACAAGTGCAAATGAGGTTCATAAGCACAAGATCAAGCGTAAAAGAGGTTGTTAAGCACACGAACAACTCCAATTGAGGTCGTTAAGCTCACAAACAATGGCAAATAAGGTTCCTAAGCACAAGAACAAGTGCAAATGACGTTCATAAGCACAAGTTCAAGCACAAAAGAGGTTGTTAAGCACACGAACAACGCAAATTAAGGTTGTTAAGCACACAAACAGGGGCAATTGAGGTTCCTAAGCACAAGAACATGTGCAAATGAGGTTCATAAGCACAAGAACAAGTGCAAATGAGGTTCATAAGCACAACATCAAGCACAAAAGATGTTGATAAGCACACGAACAACGCAAATTGAGGTTGTTCAGCACACAAACAACTCCAATTGAGGTAGTTAAGCACACAAACAATGACAAATGAGGTCCCTAAGCAAAAGAACAAGTGCAAATGAGGTTCATAAGCACAAGATCAAGCGTAAAAGAGGTTGTTAAGCACACGAACAACTCCAATTGAGGTAGTTAAGCACACAAACAATGGCAAATAAGGTTCCTAAGCACAAGAACAAGTGGAAATGACGTTCATAAGCACAAGATCAAGCACAAAAGAGGTTGTTAAGCACACGAACAACGCAAATTGAGGTTGTTAAGCACACAAACAGGGGCAAGTGAGGTTCCTAAGCACAAGAACATGTGCAAATGCGGTTCATAAGCACCAGAACAAGTGCAAATGAGGTTCATAAGCACAACATCAAGCACAAAAGAGGTTGATAAGCACACGAACAACGCAAATTGAGGTTGTTCAGCACACAAACAACTCCAATTGAGGTAGTTAAGCACACAAACAATGGCAAATGAGGTCCCTAAGCACAAGAACAAGTGCAAATGAGGTTCATAAGCACAAGATCAAGCGTAAAAGAGGTTGTTCAGCACACGAACAACTCCAATTGAGGTTGTTAAGCTCACAAACAATGGCAAATAAGGTTCCTAGGCATAAGAACAAGTGCAAATGACGTTCGTAAGCACAAGATCAAGCACAAAAGAGGTTGTTAAGCACACGAACAACGTAAATTGAGGTTGTTAAGCACACAAACAACTCCAATTGAGGAAGTTAAGCACACAAACAATGGCAAATGAGCTCCCTAAGCACAAGAACAAGTGCAAATGAGGTTCATAAGCACAAGATCAAGCGTAAAAGAGGTTGTTAAGCACACGAACAACTCCAATTGAGGTAGTTAAGCTCACAAACAATGGCAAATAAGGTTCCTATGCACAAGAACAAGTGCAAATGACGTTCATAAGCACAAGATCAAGCATAAAAGAGGTTGTTAGGCACACCAACAACGCAAATTGAGGTTGTTAAGCACACAAACAACTCCAATTGAGGAAGTTAAGCACACAAACAATGGCAAATGAGGTCCCTAAGCACAAGAACAAGTGCAAATGAGGTTCATAAGCACAAGATCAAGCGTAAAAGAGGTTGTTAAGCACACGAACAACAACAATTGAGGTTCCTAAGCACAAGAACATGTGCAAATGAGGTTCATAAGCACAAGAACAAGTGCAAATGAGGTTCATAAGCACAACATCAGGCACAAAAGAGGTTGATAAGCACACGAACAACACAAATTGAGGTTGTTAAGCACACAAACAACTCCAATTGAGGTAGTTAAGCACACAAACAATGGCAAATGAGGTCCCTAAGCACAAGAACAACTGCAAATCAGGTTCATAACCACAAGATCAAGCGTAATAGAGGTTGTTAAGCAAACGAACAACTCCAATTGAGGTTGTTTAGCTCACAAACAATGGCAAATGAGGTCCCTAAGCACAAGAACAAGTGCAAATGAGGTTCGTAAGCACAACATCAGGCACAAAAGAGGTTGATAAGCACACGAACAACACAAATTGAGGTTGTTAAGCACACAAACAACTCCAATTGAGGTAGTTAAGCACACAAACAATGGCAAATGAGGTCCCTAAGCACAAGAACAAGTGCAAATCAGGTTCGTAAGCACAATATCAAGCGTAATAGAGGTTGTTAAGCACACGAACAACTCCAATTGAGGTTGTTTAGCTCACAAACAATGGCAAATGAGGTCCCTAAGCACAAGAACAAGTACAAATGAGGTTCATAAGCACAAGATCAAGCGTAAAAGAGGTTGTTAAGCACACGAACAACTCCAATTGAGGTAGTTAAGCACACAAACAATTGCAAATGAGGTCCCTAAGCACAACAACAAGTGCAAATGAGGTTCACAAGAACAAGTGCAAATGAGGTTCATAAGCACAAGACCAAGCGTAAAAGATATTGTTAAGCACACGAACAACTCCAATTGAGGTTGTTAAGCTCTCAAACAATGGCAAATAAGGTTCCTACCCACAAGAACAAGTGCAAATGACGTTCATAAGCACAAGATCAAGCACAAAAGAGGATGTTAAGCACACGAACAACGCAAATTAAGGTTGTTAAGCACACAAACAGGGGCCATTGAGGTTCGTAAGCACAAGAACATGTGCAAATGAGGTTCATAAGCACAAGAACAAGTGCAAATGAGGTTCATAAGCACAACATCAATCACAAAAGAGGTTGTTAAGCACACGAACAACGCAAATTGAGGTTGTTAAGCACACAAACAGGGGCAATTGAGGTTCCTAAGCACAAGAACATGTGCAAATAAGGTTCATAAGCACAAGAACAAGTGCAAATGAGGTTCATAAGCACAACATCAAGCACAAAAGAGGTTGATAAGCACACGAACAACGCAAAATTGAGGTTGTTCAGCACACAAACAACTCCAATTGAGGTAGTTAAGCACACAAACAATGGCAAATGAGGTCCCTAAGCACAAGAACAAGGGCAAATGAGGTTCATAAGCACAAGATCAAGCGTAAAAGAGGTTGTTAAGCACACGAACAACTCCAATTGAGGTAGTTAAGCACACAAACAATGGCAAATGAGGTTCATAAGCACAAGAACAAGTGCAAATGAGGTTCATAAGCACAACATCAGGCACAAAAGAGGTTGATAAGCACACGAACAACACAAATTGAGGTTGTTAAGCACACAAACAACTCCAATTGAGGTAGTTAAGCACACAAACAATGGCAAATGAGGTCCCTAAGCACAAGAACAAGTGCAAACCAGGTTCATAAGCACAAGATCAAGCGTAATAGAGGTTGTTAAGCACACGAACAACTCCAATTGAGGTTGTTTAGCTCACAAACAATGGCAAATGAGGTCCCTAAGCACAAGAACAAGTACAAATGAGGTTCATAAGCACAAGATCAAGCGTAAAAGAGGTTGTTAAGCACACGAACAACTCCAATTGAGGTAGTTAAGCACACAAACAATGGCAAATGAGGTCCCTAAGCACAACAACAAGTGCAAATGAGGTTCATAAGCACAAGATCAAGCGTAAAAGATGTTGTTAAGCACACGAACAACTCCAATTGAGGTTGTTAAGCTCACAAACAATGGCAAATAAGGTTCCTACCCACAAGAACAAGTGCAAATGACGTTCATAAGCACAAGATCAAGCACAAAAGAGGTTGTTAAGCACACGAACAACGCAAATTAAGGTTGTTAAGCACACAAACAAGGGCAATTGAGGTTCCTAAGCACAAGAACATGTGCAAATGAGGTTCATAAGCACAAGAACAAGTGCAAATGAGGTTCATAAGCACAACATCAAGCACAAAAGAGGTTGATAAGCACACGAACAACGCAAAATTGATGTTGTTAAGCACACAAACAACTCCAATTGAGGTAGTTAAGCACACGAACAATGGCAAATGAGGTCCCTAAGCACAAGAACAAGTGCAAATGAGGTTCATAAGCACAAGATCAAGCGTAAAAGAGGTTGTTAAGCACACGAACAACTCCAATTGAGGTAGTTAAGCTCACAAACAATGGCAAATGAGGTTCATAAGCACAAGAACAAGTGCAAATGAGGTTTCATAAGCACAACATCGTGCACAAAAGAGGTTGATAAGCACACGAACAACACAAATTGAGGTTGTTAAGCACACAAACAACTCCAATTGAGGTAGTTAAGCACACAAACAATGGCAAATGAGGTCCCTAAGCACAAGAACAAGTGCAAATCAGGTTCATAAGCACAAGATCAAGCGTAATAGAGGTTGTTAAGCACACGAACAACTCCAATTGAGGTTGTTTAGCTCACAAACAATGGCAAATGAGGTCCCTAAGCACAAGAACAAGTGCAAATGAGGTTCATAAGCACAAGATCAAGCGTAAAAGAGGTTGTTAAGCACACGAACAACTCCAATTGAGGTTGTTAAGCACACAAACAATGGCAAATGAGGTCCCTAAGCACAAAACAAGGGCAAATGAGGTCATAAGCACAAGAACAAGTGCAAATGAGGTTCATAAGCACAAGATCAAGCGGAAAAGAGGTTGTTAAGCACACGAACAACTCCAATTGAGGTTGTTAAGCTCACAAACAATGGCAAATAAGGTTCCTAAGCACAAGAACAAGTGCAAATGACGTTCATAAGCACAAGATCAAGCACAAAAGAGGTTGTTAAGCACACGAACAACGCAAATTGAGATTGTTAAGCACACAAACAATGGCAATTGAGGTTCCTAAGCACAAGAACATGTGCAAATGAGGTTCATAAGCACAAGAACAAGTGCAAATGAGGTTCATAAGCACAAGATCAAGCGTAAAAGAGGTTGTTAAGCACACGAACAACTCCAATTGAGGTTGTTAAGCTCACAAACAATGGCAAATAAGGTTCCTAAGCAAAAGAAAAAGTGCAAATGACGTTCATAAGCACAAGATCAAGCACAAAAGAGGTTGTTAAGCACACGAACAACGCAAATTAAGGTTGTTAAGCACACAAACAGGGGCATTGAGGTTCGTAAGCACAAGAACATGTGCAAATGAGGTTCATAAGCACAAGAACAAGTGCAAATGAGGTTCATAAGCACAACATCAATCACAAAAGAGGTTGTTAAGCACACGAACAACGCAAATTGAGGTTGTTAAGCACACAAACAGGGGCAATTGAGGTTCCTAAGCACAAGAACATGTGCAAATAAGGTTCATAAGCACAAGAACAAGTGCAAATGAGGTTCACAAGCACAACATCAAGCACAAAAGAGGTTGATAAGCACACGAACAACGCAAAATTGAGGTTGTTCAGCACACAAACAACTCCAATTGAGGTAGTTAAGCACACAAACAATGGCAAATGAGGTCCCTAAGCACAAGAACAAGGGCAAATGAGGTTCATAAGCACAAGATCAAGCGTAAAAGAGGTTGTTAAGCACACGAACAACTCCAATTGAGGTAGTTAAGCACACAAACAATGGCAAATGAGGCTCATAAGCACAAGAACAAGTGCAAATGAGGTTCATAAGCACAACATCAGGCACAAAAGAGGTTGATAAGCACACGAACAACACAAATTGAGGTTGTTAAGCACACAAACAACTCCAATTGAGGAAGTTAAGCACACAAACAATGGCAAATGAGGTCCCTAAGCACAAGAACAAGTGCAAACCAGGTTCATAAGCACAAGATCAAGCGTAACAAAGGTTCTTAAGCAAACGAACAACTCCAATTGAGGTTGTTTACCTCACAAACAATGGCAAATGAGGTCCCTAAGCACAAGAACAAGTACAAATGAGGTTCATAAGCACAAGATCAAGCGTAAAAGAGGTTGTTAAGCACACGAACAACTCCAATTGAGGTAGTTAAGCACACAAACAATGGCAAATGAGGTCCCTAAGCACAACAACAAGTGCAAATGAGGTTCATAAGCACAAGACCAAGCGTAAAAGATATTGTTAAGCACACGAACAACTCCAATTGAGGTTGTTAAGCTCTCAAACAATGGCAAATAAGGTTCCTACCCACAAGAACAAGTGCAAATGACGTTCATAAGCACAAGATCAAGCACAAAAGAGGATGTTAAGCACACGAACAACGCAAATTAAGGTTGTTAAGCACACAAACAGGGGCAATTGAGGTTCCTAAGCACAAGAACATGTGCAAATGAGGTTCATAAGCACAAGAACAAGTGCAAATGAGGTTCACAAGCACAACATCAAGCACAAAAGAGGTTGATAAGCACACGAACAACGCAAAATTGATGTTGTTCAGCACACAAACAACTCCTATTGAGGTAGTTAAGCACACGAACAATGGCAAATGAGGTCCCTAAGCACAAGAACAAGGGCAAATGAGGTTCATAAGCACAAGATCAAGCGTAAAAGAGGTTGTTAAGCACACGAACAACTCCAACTGAGGTAGTTAAGCTCACAAACAATGGCAAATGAGGTTCATAAGCACAAGAACAAGTGCAAATGAGTTTCATAAGCACAACATCAGGCACAAAAGAGGTTGATAAGCACACGAACAACACAAATTGAGGTTGTTAAGCACACAAACAACTCCAATTGAGGTAGTTAAGCACACAAACAATGGCAAATGAGGTCCCTAAGCACAAGAACAACTGCAAATCAGGTTCATAAGCACAAGATCAAGCGTAATAGAGGTTGTTAAGCACACGAACAACTCCAATTGAGGTTGTTTAGCTCACAAACAATGGCAAATGAGGTCCCTAAGCACAAGAACAAGTGCAAATGAGGTTCATAAGCACAAGATCAAGCGTAAAAGAGGTTGTTAAGCACACGAACAACTCCAATTGAGGTAGTTAAGCACACAAACAATGGCAAATGAGGTCCCTAAGCACAACAACAAGTGCAAATGAGGTTCATAAGCACAAGATCAAGCGGAAAAGAGGTTGTTAAGCACACGAACAACTCCAATTGAGATTGTTAAGCTCACAAACAATGGCAAATAAGGTTCCTAAGCACAAGAACAAGTGCAAATGACGTTCATAAGCACAAGATCAAGCACAAAAGAGGTTGTTAAGCACACGAACAACGCTAATTGAGATTGTTAAGCACACAAACAGGGGCAATTGAGGTTCCTAAGAACAAGCACATGTGCAAATGAGGTTCATAAGCACAAGAACAAGTGCAAATGAGGTTCATAAGCACAAGACCAAGCGTAAAAGATATTGTTAAGCACACGAACAACTCCAATTGAGGTTGTTAAGCTCTCAAACAATGGCAAATAAGGTTCCTACCCACAAGAACAAGTGCAAATGACGTTCATAAGCACAAGATCAAGCACAAAAGAGGATGTTAAGCACACGAACAACGCAAATTAAGGTTGTTCAGCACACAAACAACTCCAATTAAGGAAGTTAAGCACACAAACAATGGCAAATGAGGTCCCTAAGCACAAGAACAAGTGCAAATGAGGTTCATAAGCACAAGATCAAGCGTAAAAGAGGTTGTTAAGCACACGAACAACACCAATTGAGGTTGTTAAGCTCACAAACAATGGCAAATAAGGTTCCTAAGCACAAGAACAAGTGCAAATGACGTTCATAAGCACAAGATCAAGCACAAAAGAGGTTGTTAAGCACACGAACAACGCAAATTGAGATTGTTAAGCACACAAACAGGGGCAATTGAGGTTCCTAAGCACAAGAACATGTGCAAATGAGGTTCATAAGCACAAGAACAAGTGCAAATGAGGTTCATAAGCACAACATCAAGCACAAAAGAGGTTGATAAGCACACGAACAACGCAAATTGAGGTTGTTCAGCACACAAACAACTCCAATTAAGGAAGTTAAGCACACAAACAATGGCAAATGAGGTCCGCACAAGAACAAGTGCAAATGAGGTTCATAAGCACAAGATCAAGGGGTAAAAGAGGTTGTTAAGCACACGAACAACACCAATTGAGGTTGTTAAGCTCACAAACAATGGCAAATAAGGTTCCTAAGCACAAGAACAAGTGCAAATGACGTTCATAAGCACAAGATCAAGCACAAAAGAGGTTGTTAAGCACACGAACAACGCAAATTGAGATTGTTAAGCACACAAACAAGGGCAATTGAGGTTCCTAAGAACAAGAACATGTGCAAATGAGGTTCATAAGCACAAGAACAAGTGCAAATGAGGTTCATAAGCACAAGATCAAGCGTAAAAGAGATTGTTAAGCACACGAACAACTCCAATTGAGGTTGTTAAGCTCACAAACAATGGCAAATAAGGTTCCTAAGCACAAGAACAAGTGCAAATGAGGTTCATAAGCACAAGATCAAGCACAAAAGAGGTTGTTAAGCACACGAACAACGCAAATTAAGGTTGTTAAGCACACAAACAACTCCAATTAAGGTTGTTAAGCACACAAACAATGTGCAAATGAGGTCCATAAGCACAAGAACAAGTGCAAATGAGGTTCATAAGCACAAGATCAAGGGTAAAAGAGGTTGTTAAGCACACGAACAACACCAAATTGAGGTTGTTAAGCTCACAAACAATGGCAAATAAGGTTCCTAAGCACAAGAACAAGTGCAAATGAGGTTCATAAGCACAAGATCAAGCGCAAAAGAGGTTGTTAAGCACAAGAACAACGCAAAATGAGATTGTTAAGCACACAAACAAGGCCAATTGAGGTTCCTTAAGCACAAGAACACAATGGCAAATGAGGTTCATAAGCACAAGAACAAGTGCAAATGAGGTTCATAAGCACAAGATCAAGCACAAAAGAGGTTGTTAAGCACACGAACAACGCAAATTAAGGTTGTTAAGCACACAAACAGGGGCAATTGAGGTTCCTAAGCACAAGAACATGTGCAAATGAGGTTCATAAGCACAAGAACAAGTGCAAATGAGGTTCATAAGCACAACATCAAGCACAAAAGAGGTTGATAAGCACACGAACAACGCAAATTGAGGTTGTTCAGCACACAAACAACTCCAATTGAGGAAGTTAAGCACACAAACAATGGCAAATGAGGTCCCTAAGCACAAGAACAAGTGCAAATGAGGTTCATAAGCACAAGATCAAGCGTAAAAGAGGTTGTTAAGCACACGAACAACTCCAATTGAGGTTGTTAAGCTCACAAACAATGGCAAATAAGGTTCCTAAGCACAAGAACAAGTGCAAATGACGTTCATAAGCACAAGATCAAGCACAAAAGAGGTTGTTAAGCACACGAACAACGCAAATTGAGATTGTTAAGCACACAAACAAGGGCAATTGAGGTTCCTAAGCACAAGAACATGTGCAAATGAGGTTCATAAGCACAAGAACAAGTGCAAATGAGGTTCATAAGCACAAGATCAAGCGTAAAAGAGATTGTTAAGCACACGAACAACTCCAATTGAGGTTGTTAAGCTCACAAACAATGGCAAATAAGGTTCCTAAGCACAAGAACAAGTGCAAATGACGTTCATAAGCACAAGATCAAGCACAAAAGAGGTTGTTAAGCACACGAACAAGGCAAATTAAGGTTGTTCAAGCACACAAACAACTCCAATTAAGGTTGTTAAGCACACAAACAATGGCAAATGAGGTCCAAGAACAGGCAAAACAAGAACAAGTGCAAATGAGGTTCATAAGCACAAGATCAAGGGTAAAAGAGGTTGTTAAGCACACGAACAACACCAATTGAGGTTGTTAAGCTCACAAACAATGGCAAATAAGGTTCCTAAGCACAAGAACAAGTGCAAATGACGTTCATAAGCACAAGATCAAGCACAAAAGAGGTTGTTAAGCACACGAACAACGCAAATTTGAGATTGTTAAGCACACAAACAGGGGCAATTGAGGTTCCTAAGCACAAGAACATGTGCAAATGAGGTTCATAAGCACAAGAACAAGTGCAAATGAGGTTCATAAGCACAACATCAAGCACAAAAGAGGTTGATAAGCACACGAACAACGCAAATTGAGGTTGTTCAGCACACAAACAACTCCAATTAAGGAAGTTAAGCACACAAACAATGGCAAATGAGGTCCGCACAAGAACAAGTGCAAATGAGGTTCATAAGCACAAGATCAAGGGGAAAAGAGGTTGTTAAGCACACGAACAACTCCAATTGAGATTGTTAAGCTCACAAACAATGGCAAATAAGGTTCCTAAGCACAAGAACAAGTGCAAATGACGTTCATAAGCACAAGATCAAGCACAAAAGAGGTTGTTAAGCACACGAACAACGCAAATTGAGATTGTTAAGCACACAAACAGGGGCAATTGAGGTTCCTAAGAACAAGCACATGTGCAAATGAGGTTCATAAGCACAAGAACAAGTGCAAATGAGGTTCATAAGCACAAGACCAAGCGTAAAAGATATTGTTAAGCACACGAACAACTCCAATTGAGGTTGTTAAGCTCACAAACAATGGCAAATAATGTTCCTAAGCACAAGAACAAGTGCAAATGAGGTTCATAAGCACAAGACCAAGCACAAAAGAGGATGTTAAGCACACGAACAACGCAAATTAAGGTTGTTCAGCACACAAACAACTCCAATTAAGGAAGTTAAGCACACAAACAATGGCAAATGAGGTCCGCACAAGAACAAGTGCAAATGAGGTTCATAAGCACAAGATCAAGGGGTAAAAGAGGTTGTTAAGCACACGAACAACACCAATTGAGGTTGTTAAGCTCACAAACAATGGCAAATAAGGTTCCTAAGCACAAGAACAAGTGCAAATGACGTTCATAAGCACAAGATCAAGCACAAAAGAGGTTGTTAAGCACACGAACAACGCAAATTTGAGATTGTTAAGCACACAAACAGGGGCAATTGAGGTTCCTAAGCACAAGAACATCTGCAAATGAGGTTCATAAGCACAAGAACAAGTGCAAATGAGGTTCATAAGCACAAGATCAAGCACAAAAGAGGTTGTTAAGCACACGAACAACGCAAATTAAGGTTGTTAAGCACACAAACAGGGGCAATTGAGGTTCCTAAGCACAAGAACATGTGCAAATGAGGTTCATAAGCACAAGAACAAATGCAAATGAGGCTCATAAGCACAACATCAAGCACAAAAGAGGTTGATAAGCACACGAACAACGCAAATTGAAGTTGTTCAGCACACAAACAACTCCAACTGAGGAAGTTCAGCACACAAACAATGGCAAATGAGGTCCCTAAGCACAAGAACAAGTGCAAATGAAGTTCGTAAGCACAAGATCAAGCGTAAAAGAGGTTGTTAAGCACACGAACAACTCCAATTGAGGTTGTTTAGCTCACAAACAATGGCAAATAAGGTTCCTAAGCACAAGAACAAGTGCAAATGACGTTCATAAGCACAAGATCAAGCACAAAAGAGGTTGTTAAGCACACGAACAACGCAAATTGAGATTGTTAAGCACACAAACAGGGGCAATTGAGGTTCCTAAGCACAAGAACATGTGCAACTGAGGTCCCTAAGCACAAGAACAAGTGCAAATGAGGTTCATAAGCACAAGATCAAGCGTAAAAGAGGTTGTTAAGCACACGAACAACTCCAATTGAGGTTGTTTAGCTCACAAACAATGGCAAATGAGGTCCCTAAGCACAAGAACAAGTGCAAATGAGGTTCATAAGCACAAGATCAAGCGTAAAAGAGGTTGTTAAGCACACGAACAACTCAAATTAAGGTGTTAGTTAAAACACAAACAAAGCAAATGGCAAATGAGGTCCCTAAGCACAAGAACAAGTGCAAATGAGGTTCATAAGCACAAGATCAAGCGGAAAAGAGGTTGTTAAGCACACGAACAACTCCAATTGAGATTGTTAAGCTCACAAACAATGGCAAATAAGGTTCCTAAGCACAAGAACAAGTGCAAATGAGGTTCATAAGCACAAGATCAAGCACAAAAGAGGTTGTTAAGCACACGAACAACGCTAATTGAGATTGTTAAGCACACAAACAAGGGCAAATTGAGGTTCCTAAGAACATGCACATGTGCAAATGAGGTTCATAAGCACAAGAACAAGTGCAAATGAGGTTCATAAGCACAAGACCAAGCGTAAAAGATGTTGTTAAGCACACGAACAACTCCAATTGAGGTTGTTAAGCTCACAAACAATGGCAAATAAGGTTCCTACCCACAAGAACAAGTGCAAATGACGTTCATAAGCACAAGATCAAGCACAAAAGAGGATGTTAAGCACACGAACAACGCAAATTAAGGTTGTTCAGCACACAAACAACTCCAATTAAGGAAGTTAAGCACACAAACAATGGCAAATGAGGTCCGCACAAGAACAAGTGCAAATGAGGTTCATAAGCACAAGATCAAGGGTAAAAGAGGTTGTTAAGCACACGAACAACACCAATTGAGGTTGTTAAGCTCACAAACAATGGCAAATAAGGTTCCTAAGCACAAGAACAAGTGCAAATGACGTTCATAAGCACAAGATCAAGCACAAAAGAGGTTGTTAAGCACACGAACAACGCAAATTGAGATTGTTAAGCACACAAACAAGGGCAACAATGAGGTTCCTAAGCACAAGAACATGTGCAAATGAGGTTCATAAGCACAAGAACAAGTGCAAATGAGGTTCATAAGCACAACATCAAGCACAAAAGAGGTTGATAAGCACACGAACAACGCAAATTGAGGTTGTTCAGCACACAAACAACTCCAATTAAGGAAGTTAAGCACACAAACAATGGCAAATGAGGTCCCTAAGCACAAGAACAAGTGCAAATGAGGTTCATAAGCACAAGATCAAGCGGAAAAGAGGTTGTTAAGCACACGAACAACTCCAATTGAGGTTGTTAAGCTCACAAACAATGGCAAATAAGGTTCCTAAGCACAAGAACAAGTGCAAATGACGTTCATAAGCACAAGATCAAGCACAAAAGAGGTTGTTAAGCACACGAACAACGCAAATTGAGATTGTTAAGCACACAAACAGGGGCAATTGAGGTTCCTAAGAACAAGAACATGTGCAAATGAGGTTCATAAGCACAAGAACAAGTGCAAATGAGGTTCATAAGCACAAGACCAAGCGTAAAAGATATTGTTAAGCACACGAACAACTCCAATTGAGGTTGTTAAGCTCACCAACAATGGCAAATAATGTTCCTAAGCACAAGAACAAGTGCAAATGAGGTTCATAAGCACAAGATCAAGCACAAAAGAGGATGTTAAGCACACGAACAACGCAAATTAAGGTTGTTAAGCACACACAAACAACTCCAATTAAGGAAGTTAAGCACACAAACAATGGCAAATGAGGTCCATAAGCACAAGAACAAGTGCAAATGAGGTTCATAAGCACAAGATCAAGGGTAAAAAAGAGGTTGTTAAGCACACGAACAACACCAATTGAGGTTGTTAAGCTCACAAACAATGGCAAATAAGGTACCTAAGCACAAGAACAAGTGCAAATGACGTTCATAAGCACAAGATCAAGCACAAAAGAGGTTGTTAAGCACACGAACAACGCAAATTGAGATTGTTAAGCACACAAACAAGGCCAATTGAGGTTCCTTAAGCACAAGAACATGTGCAAATGAGGTTCATAAGCACAAGAACAAGTGCAAATGAGGTTCATAAGCACAAGATCAAGCACAAAAGAGGTTGTTAAGCACACGAACAACGCAAATTAAGGTTGTTAAGCACACAAACAGGGGCAATTGAGGTTCCTAAGCACAAGAACATGTGCAAATGAGGTTCATAAGCACAAGAACAAGTGCAAATGAGGCTCATAAGCACAACATCAAGCACAAAAGAGGTTGATAAGCACACGAACAACGCAAATTGAAGTTGTTCAGCACACAAACAACTCCAACTGAGGAAGTTCAGCACACAAACAATGGCAAATGAGGTCCCTAAGCACAAGAACAAGTGCAAATGAAGTTCGTAAGCACAAGATCAAGCGTAAAAGAGGTTGTTAAGCACACGAACAACTCCAATTGAGGTTGTTTAGCTCACAAACAATGGCAAATAAGGTTCCTAAGCACAAGAACAAGTGCAAATGACGTTCATAAGCACAAGATCAAGCACAAAAGAGGTTGTTAAGCACACGAACAACGCAAATTGAGATTGTTAAGCACACAAACAGGGGCAATTGAGGTTCCTAAGCACAAGAACATGTGCAACTGAGGTTCATAAGCACAAGAACAAGTGCAAATGAGGTTCATAAGCACAACATCAAGCACAAAAGATGTTGATAAGCACATGAACAACTCAAATTGAAGTTGTTCAGCACACAAACAACTCCAATTGAGGTAGTTGAGCACACAAACAATGGCAAATGAGGTCCCTAAGCACAAGAATAAGGGCAAATGATGTTCATAAGCACAAGATCAAGCGTAAAAGAGGTTGTTAAGCACACGAACAACTCCAATTGAGGTTCTTAAGCACACAAACAATGGCAAATAAGGTTTCTAAGCACAAGAACAAGTGCAAATGACGTTCATAAGCACAAGATCAAGCACAAAAGAGGTTGTTAAGCACACGAACAACGCAAATTGAGATTGTTAAGCACAAAAAACAGGGGCAATTGAGGTTCCTAAGCACAAGAACATGTCCAAATGAGGTTCATAAGCACAAGAACAAGTGCAAATGTGGTTCATAAGCACAAGATCAAGCGTAAAAGAGGTTGTTAAGCACACGAAGAACTCCAATTGAGGTTGTTAAGCTCACCAACAATGGCAAATAATGTTCCTAAGCACAAGAACAAGTGCAAATGACGTTCATAAGCACAAGATCAAGCACAAAAGAGGTTGTTAAGCACACGAACAACGCAAATTAAGGTTGTTAAGCACACAAACAAGGGTTGAGGTTCGTAAGCACAAGAACATGTGCAAATGAGGTTCATAAGCACAAGAACAAGTGCAAATGAGGTTCATAAGCACAACATCAATCACAAAAGATGTTGATAAGCACACGAACAACGCAAATTGATGTTGTTCAGCACACAAACAACTCCAATTGAGGTAGTTAAGCACACAAACAATGACAAATGAGGTCCCTAAGCACAACAACAAGTGCAAATGAGGTTCATAAGCACAAGACCAAGCGTAAAAGATATTGTTAAGCACACGAACAACTCCAATTGAGGTTGTTAAGCTCTCAAACAATGGCAAATAAGGTTCCTACCCACAAGAACAAGTGCAAATGACGTTCATAAGCACAAGATCAAGCACAAAAGAGGATGTTAAGCACACGAACAACGCAAATTAAGGTTGTTAAGCACACAAACAGGGGCAATTGAGGTTCCTAAGCACAAGAACATGTGCAAATGAGGTTCATAAGCACAAGAACAAGTGCAAATGAGGTTCATAAGCACAACATCAAGCACAAAAGAGGTTGATAAGCACACGAACAACGCAAATTGAAGTTGTTCAGCACACAAACAACTCCAACTGAGGAAGTTAAGCACACAAACAATGGCAAATGAGGTCCCTAAGCACAAGAACAAGTGCAAATGAAGTTCGTAAGCACAAGATCAAGCGTAAAAGAGGTTGTTAAGCACACGAACAACGCTAATTGAGATTGTTAAGCACACAAACAGGGGCAATTGAGGTTCCTAAGAACAAGCACATGTGCAAATGAGGTTCATAAGCACAAGAACAAGTGCAAATGAGGTTCATAAGCACAAGACCAAGCGTAAAAGATATTGTTAAGCACACGAACAACTCCAATTGAGGTTGTTAAGCTCACCAACAATGGCAAATAATGTTCCTAAGCACAAGAACAAGTGCAAATGAGGTTCATAAGCACAAGACCAAGCACAAAAGAGGATGTTAAGCACACGAACAACGCAAATTAAGGTTGTTCAGCACACAAACAACTCCAATTAAGGAAGTTAAGCACACAAACAATGGCAAATGAGGTCCGCACAAGAACAAGTGCAAATGAGGTTCATAAGCACAAGATCAAGGGGTAAAAGAGGTTGTTAAGCACACGAACAACACCAATTGAGGTTGTTAAGCTCACAAACAATGGCAAATAAGGTACCTAAGCACAAGAACAAGTGCAAATGACGTTCATAAGCACAAGATCAAGCACAAAAGAGGTTGTTAAGCACACGAACAACGCAATTTGAGATTGTTAAGCACACAAACAGGGGCAATTGAGGTTCCTAAGCACAAGAACATCTGCAAATGAGGTTCATAAGCACAAGAACAAGTGCAAATGAGGTTCATAAGCACAAGATCAAGCACAAAAGAGGTTGTTAAGCACACGAACAACGCAAATTAAGGTTGTTAAGCACACAAACAGGGGCAATTGAGGTTCCTAAGCACAAGAACATGTGCAAATGAGGTTCATAAGCACAAGAACAAGTGCAAATGAGGTTCATAAGCACAACATCAAGCACAAAAGAGGTTGATAAGCACACGAACAACGCAAATTGAAGTTGTTCAGCACACAAACAACTCCAACTGAGGAAGTTCAGCACACAAACAATGGCAAATGAGGTCCCTAAGCACAAGAACAAGTGCAAATGAAGTTCGTAAGCACAAGATCAAGCGTAAAAGAGGTTGTTAAGCACACGAACAACTCCAATTGAGATTGTTAAGCTCACAAACAATGGCAAATAAGGTTCCTAAGCACAAGAACAAGTGCAAATGACGTTCATAAGCACAAGATCAAGCACAAAAGAGGTTGTTAAGCACACGAACAACGCTAATTGAGATTGTTAAGCACACAAACAGGGGCAATTGAGGTTCCTAAGAACAAGCACATGTGCAAATGAGGTTCATAAGCACAAGAACAAGTGCAAATGAGGTTCATAAGCACAAGACCAAGCGTAAAAAGATATTGTTAAGCACACGAACAACTCCAATTGAGGTTGTTAAGCTCACAAACAATGGCAAATAAGGTTCCTACCCACAAGAACAAGTGCAAATGACGTTCATAAGCACAAGATCAAGCACAAAAGAGGATGTTAAGCACACGAACAAGGCAAATTAAGGTTGTTCAGCACACAAACAACTCCAATTAAGGTAGTTAAGCACACAAACAATGGCAAATGAGGTCCGCACAAGAACAAGTGCAAATGAGGTTCATAAGCACAAGATCAAGGGGTAAAAGAGGTTGTTAAGCACACGAACAACACCAATTGAGGTTGTTAAGCTCACAAACAATGGCAAATAAGGTTCCTAAGCACAAGAACAAGTGCAAATGACGTTCATAAGCACAAGATCAAGCACAAAAGAGGTTGTTAAGCACACGAACAACGCAAATTTGAGATTGTTAAGCACACAAACAAGGGGCAATTGAGGTTCCTAAGCACAAGAACATCTGCAAATGAGGTTCATAAGCACAAGAACAAGTGCAAATGAGGTTCATAAGCACAACATCAAGCACAAAAGAGGTTGATAAGCACACGAACAACGCAAATTGAGGTTGTTCAGCACACAAACAACTCCAATTAAGGTTGTTAAGCACACAAACAATGGCAAATGAGGTCCGCACAAGAACAAGTGCAAATGAGGTTCATAAGCACAAGATCAAGGGGAAAAGAGGTTGTTAAGCACACGAACAACTCCAATTGAGATTGTTAAGCTCACAAACAATGGCAAATAAGGTTCCTAAGCACAAGAACAAGTGCAAATGACGTTCATAAGCACAAGATCAAGCACAAAAGAGGTTGTTAAGCACACGAACAACGCTAATTGAGATTGTTAAGCACACAAACAGGGGCAATTGAGGTTCCTAAGAACAAGCACATGTGCAAATGAGGTTCATAAGCACAAGAACAAGTGCAAATGAGGTTCATAAGCACAAGACCAAGCGTAAAAGATATTGTTAAGCACACGAACAACTCCAATTGAGGTTGTTAAGCTCACCAACAATGGCAAATAATGTTCCTAAGCACAAGAACAAGTGCAAATGAGGTTCATAAGCACAAGACCAAGCACAAAAGAGGATGTTAAGCACACGAACAACGCAAATTAAGGTTGTTCAAGCACACAAACAACTCCAATTAAGGAATTAAGCACACAAACAATGGCAAATGAGGTCCATAAGCACAAGAACAAGTGCAAATGAGGTTCATAAGCACAAGATCAAGGGTAAAAAGAGGTTGTTAAGCACACGAACAACACCAATTGAGGTTGTTAAGCTCACAAACAATGGCAAATAAGGTTCCTAAGCACAAGAACAAGTGCAAATGAGGTTCATAAGCACAAGATCAAGCACAAAAGAGGTTGTTAAGCACACGAACAACGCAAATTGAGATTGTTAAGCACACAAACAGGGGCAATTGAGGTTCCTAAGCACAAGAACATGTGCAAATGAGGTTCATAAGCACAAGAACAAGTGCAAATGAGGTTCATAAGCACAAGATCAAGCACAAAAGAGGTTGTTAAGCACACGAACAACGCAAATTAAGGTTGTTAAGCACACAAACAGGGGCAATTGAGGTTCCTAAGCACAAGAACATGTGCAAATGAGGTTCATAAGCACAAGAACAAATGCAAATGAGGTTCATAAGCACAACATCAAGCACAAAAGAGGTTGATAAGCACACGAACAACGCAAATTGAAGTTGTTCAGCACACAAACAACTCCAACCGAGGAAGTTCAGCACACAAACAATGGCAAATGAGGTCCCTAAGCACAAGAACAAGTGCAAATGAAGTTCATAAGCACAAGATCAAGCGTAAAAGAGGTTGTTAAGCACACGAACAACTCCAATTGAGGTTGTTTAGCTCACAAACAATGGCAAATAAGGTTCCTAAGCACAAGAACAAGTGCAAATGACGTTCATAAGCACAAGATCAAGCACAAAAGAGGTTGTTAAGCACACGAACAACGCAAATTGAGATTGTTAAGCACACAAACAGGGGCAATTGAGGTTCCTAAGCACAAGAACATGTGCAACTGAGGTCCCTAAGCACAAGAACAACTGCAAATCAGGTTCATAAGCACAAGATCAAGCGTAAAAGAGGTTGTTAAGCACACGAACAACTCCAATTGAGGTTGTTTAGCTCACAAACAATGGCAAATGAGGTCCCTAAGCACAAGAACAAGTGCAAATGAGGTTCATAAGCACAAGATCAAGCGTAAAAGAGGTTGTTAAGCACACGAACAACTCCAATTGAGGTAGTTAAGCACACAAACAATGGCAAATGAGGTCCCTAAGCACAACAACAAGTGCAAATGAGGTTCATAAGCACAAGATCAAGCGGAAAAGAGGTTGTTAAGCACACGAACAACTCCAATTGAGATTGTTAAGCTCACAAACAATGGCAAATAAGGTTCCTAAGCACAAGAACAAGTGCAAATGACGTTCATAAGCACAAGATCAAGCACAAAAGAGGTTGTTAAGCACACGAACAACGCTAATTGAGATTGTTAAGCACACAAACAGGGGCAATTGAGGTTCCTAAGAACAAGCACATGTGCAAATGAGGTTCATAAGCACAAGAACAAGTGCAAATGAGGTTCATAAGCACAAGACCAAGCGTAAAAGATATTGTTAAGCACACGAACAACTCCAATTGAGGTTGTTAAGCTCTCAAACAATGGCAAATAAGGTTCCTACCCACAAGAACAAGTGCAAATGACGTTCATAAGCACAAGATCAAGCACAAAAGAGGATGTTAAGCACACGAACAACGCAAATTAAGGTTGTTCAGCACACAAACAACTCCAATTAAGGAAGTTAAGCACACAAACAATGGCAAATGAGGTCCGCACAAGAACAAGTGCAAATGAGGTTCATAAGCACAAGATCAAGGGGTAAAAGAGGTTGTTAAGCACACGAACAACACCAATTGAGGTTGTTAAGCTCACAAACAATGGCAAATAAGGTTCCTAAGCACAAGAACAAGTGCAAATGACGTTCATAAGCACAAGATCAAGCACAAAAGAGGTTGTTAAGCACACGAACAACGCAATTTGAGATTGTTAAGCACACAAACAGGGGCAATTGAGGTTCCTAAGCACAAGAACATGTGCAAATGAGGTTCATAAGCACAAGAACAAGTGCAAATGAGGTTCATAAGCACAACATCAAGCACAAAAGAGGTTGATAAGCACACGAACAACGCAAATTGAGGTTGTTCAGCACACAAACAACTCCAATTAAGGAAGTTAAGCACACAAACAATGGCAAATGAGGTCCGCACAAGAACAAGTGCAAATGAGGTTCATAAGCACAAGATCAAGGGGAAAAGAGGTTGTTAAGCACACGAACAACTCCAATTGAGATTGTTAAGCTCACAAACAATGGCAAATAAGGTTCCTAAGCACAAGAACAAGTGCAAATGACGTTCATAAGCACAAGATCAAGCACAAAAGAGGTTGTTAAGCACACGAACAACGCAAATTGAGATTGTTAAGCACACAAACAGGGGCAATTGAGGTTCCTAAGAACAAGAACATGTGCAAATGAGGTTCATAAGCACAAGAACAAGTGCAAATGAGGTTCATAAGCACAAGACCAAGCGTAAAAGATATTGTTAAGCACACGAACAACTCCAATTGAGGTTGTTAAGCTCACAAACAATGGCAAATAAGGTTCCTAAGCACAAGAACAAGTGCAAATGAGGTTCATAAGCACAAGATCAAGCACAAAAGAGGATGTTAAGCACACGAACAACGCAAATTAAGGTTGTTAAGCACACAAACAACGCCAATTAAGGTTGTTCGGCACACAAACAATGGCAAATGAGGTCCGCACAAGAACAAGTGCAAATGAGGTTCATAAGCACAAGATCAAGGGGTAAAAGAGGTTGTTAAGCACACGAACAACACCAATTGAGGTTGTTAAGCTCACAAACAATGGCAAATAAGGTTCCTAAGCACAAGAACAAGTGCAAATGAGGTTCATAAGCACAAGATCAAGCACAAAAGAGGTTGTTAAGCACACGAACAACGCAAAATGAGATTGTTAAGCACACAAACAAGGCCAATTGAGGTTCCTTAAGCACAAGAACAATGGCAAATAAGGTTCATAAGCACAAGAACAAGTGCAAATGAGGTTCATAAGCACAAGATCAAGCACAAAAGAGGTTGTTAAGCACACGAACAACGCAAATTAAGGTTGTTAAGCACACAAACAAGGGCAATTGAGGTTCCTAAGCACAAGAACATGTGCAAATGAGGTTCATAAGCACAAGAACAAGTGCAAATGAGGTTCATAAGCACAACATCAAGCACAAAAGAGGTTGATAAGCACACGAACAACGCAAATTGAAGTTGTTCAGCACACAAACAACTCCAACTGAGGAAGTTAAGCACACAAACAATGGCAAATGAGGTCCCTAAGCACAAGAACAAGTGCAAATGAGGTTCATAAGCACAAGATCAAGCGTAAAAGAGGTTGTTAAGCACACGAACAACTCCAATTGAGGTTGTTTAGCTCACAAACAATGGCAAATAAGGTTCCTAAGCACAAGAACAAGTGCAAATGACGTTCATAAGCACAAGATCAAGCACAAAAGAGGTTGTTAAGCACACGAACAACGCAAATTGAGATTGTTAAGCACACAAACAAAGGGCAATTGAGGTTCCTAAGCACAAGAACATGTGCAAATGAGGTTCATAAGCACAAGAACAAGTGCAAATGAGGTTCATAAGCACAACATCAAGCACAAAAGATGTTGATAAGCACACGAACAACTCAAATTGAGGTTGTTAAGCACACAAACAACTCCAATTAAGGTACTTAAGCACACAAACAATGGCAAATGAGGTCCCTAAGCACAAGAACAAGGGCAAATGAGGTTCATAAGCACAAGATCAAGCGTAAAAGAGGTTGTTAAGCACACGAACAACTTCAATTGAGGTTGTTAAGCACACAAACAATGGCAAATAAGGTTTCTAAGCACAAGAACAAGTGCAAATGACGTTCATAAGCACAAGATCAAGCACAAAAGAGGTTGTTAAGCACACGAACAACGCAAATTGAGATTGTTAAGCACAAAAACAAGGCAATTGAGGTTCCTAAGCACAAGAACATGTCCAAATGAGGTTCATAAGCACAAGAACAAGTGCAAATGAGGTTCATAAGCACAAGATCAAGCGTAAAAGAGGTTGTTAAGCACACGAACAACTCCAATTGAGGTTGTTAAGCTCACCAACAATGGCAAATAAGGTTCCTAAGCACAAGAACAAGTGCAAATGACGTTCATAAGCACAAGATCAAGCACAAAAGAGGTTGTTAAGCACACGAACAACGCAAATTAAGGTTGTTAAGCACACAAACAAGGGGCATTGAGGTTCGTAAGCACAAGAACATGTGCAAATGAGGTTCATAAGCACAAGAACAAGTGCAAATGAGGTTCATAAGCACAACATCAATCACAAAAGAGGTTGATAAGCACACGAACAACGCAAATTGAGGTTGTTCAAGACACAAACAACTCCAATTGAGGTAGTTAAGCACACAAACAATGACAAATGAGGTCCCTAAGCACAAGAACAAGTGCAAATGAGGTTCATAAGCACAAGACCAAGCGTAAAAGATATTGTTAAGCACACGAACAACTCCAATTGAGGTTGTTAAGCTCTCAAACAATGGCAAATAAGGTTCCTACCCACAAGAACAAGTGCAAATGACGTTCATAAGCACAAGATCAAGCACAAAAGAGGATGTTAAGCACACGAACAACGCAAATTAAGGTTGTTAAGCACACAAACAAGGGCAATTGAGGTTCCTAAGCACAAGAACATGTGCAAATGAGGTTCATAAGCACAAGAACAAGTGCAAATGAGGTTCATAAGCACAACATCAAGCACAAAAGAGGTTGATAAGCACACGAACAACGCAAATTGAGGTTGTTCAAGCACACAAACAATTCCAATTGAGGTTTTAAGCACACAAACAATGGCAAATGAGGTCCCTAAGCACAAGAACAAGTGCAAATGAGGTTCATAAGCACAAGATCAAGCGTAAAAGAGGTTGTTAAGCACACGAACAACTCCAATTGAGGTTGTTAAGCTCACAAACAATGGCAAATAAGGTTCCTAAGCACAAGAACAAGTGCAAATGACGTTCATAAGCACAAGATCAAGCACAAAAGAGGTTGTTAAGCACACGAACAACGCAAATTGAGATTGTTAAGCACACAAACAACGGCAATTGAGGTTCCTAAGCACAAGAACATGTGCAAATGAGGTTCATAAGCACAAGAACAAGTGCAAATGAGGTTCATAAGCACAAGATCAAGCGTAAAAGAGGTTGTTAAGCACACGAACAACTCCAAGAGGTTGTTAAGCTCACAAACAATGGCAAATAAGGTTCCTAAGCACAAGAACAAGTGCAAATGACGTTCATAAGCACAAGATCAAGCACAAAAGAGGTTGTTAAGCACACGAACGACGCAAATTAAGGTTGTTAAGCACACAAACAAGGGCAATTGAGGTTCCTAAGCACAAGAACATGTGCAAATGAGGTTCATAAGCACAAGAACAAGTGCAAATGAGGTTCATAAGCACAACATCAAGCACAAAAGAGGTTGATAAGCACACGAACAACGCAAATTGAGGTTGTTCAGCACACAAACAACTCCAATTGAGGTAGTTAAGCACACAAACAATGGCAAATGAGGTCCCTAAGCACAAGAACAAGTGCAAATGAGGTTCATAAGCACAAGATCAAGCGTAAAAGAGGTTGTTAAGCACACGAACAACTCCAATTGAGGTTGTTAAGCTCACAAACAATGGCAAATAAGGTTCCTAAGCACAAAACAGAAAAGGTTCATAAGCACAAGAACAAGTGCAAATGAGGTTCATAAGCACAACATCAAGCACAAAAGAGGTTGTTATAAGCACACGAACAACGCAAATTGAGGTTGTTAAGCACACAAACAAGTCCAATTGAGGTTCTTAAGCACAAAAACAATGTGCAAATGAGGTTCATAAGCACAAGAACAAGTGCAAATGAGGTTCATAAGCACAAGATCAAGCGTAAAAGAGGTTGTTAAGCACACGAACAACTCCAATTGAGGTTGTTAAGCTCACCAACAATGGCAAATAATGTTCCTAAGCACAAGAACAAGTGCAAATGACGTTCATAAGCACAAGATCAAGCACAAAAGAGGTTGTTAAGCACACGAACAACGCAAATTAAGGTTGTTAAGCACACAAACTGGGGCCGTTGAGGTTCGTAAGCACAAGAACATGTGCAAATGAGGTTCATAAGCACAAGAACAAGTGCAAATGAGGTTCATAAGCACAACATCAATCACAAAAGATGTTGATAAGCACACGAACAACGCAAATTGATGTTGTTCAGCACACAAACAACTCCAATTGAGGTAGTTAAGCACACAAACAATGACAAATGAGGTCCCTAAGCACAAGAACAAGTGCAAATGAGGTTCATAAGCACAAGACCAAGCGTAAAAGATATTGTTAAGCACACGAACAACTCCAATTGAGGTTGTTAAGCTCTCAAACAATGGCAAATAAGGTTCCTACCCACAAGAACAAGTGCAAATGACGTTCATAAGCACAAGATCAAGCACAAAAGAGGATGTTAAGCACACGAACAACGCAAATTAAGGTTGTTAAGCACACAAACAGGGGCAATTGAGGTTCCTAAGCACAAGAACATGTGCAAATGAGGTTCATAAGCACAAGAACAAGTGCAAATGAGGTTCATAAGCACAACATCAAGCACAAAAGAGGTTGATAAGCACACGAACAACGCAAATTGAAGTTGTTCAAGCACACAAACAACTCCAACTGAGGTTTTAAGCACACAAACAATGGCAAATGAGGTCCCTAAGCACAAGAACAAGTGCAAATGAAGTTCGTAAGCACAAGATCAAGCGTAAAAAGAGGTTGTTAAGCACACGAACAACTCCAATTGAGGTTGTTTAGCTCACAAACAATGGCAAATAAGGTTCCTAAGCACAAGAACAAGTGCAAATGACGTTCATAAGCACAAGATCAAGCACAAAAGAGGTTGTTAAGCACACGAACAACGCAAATTGAGATTGTTAAGCACACAAACAGGGGCAATTGAGGTTCCTAAGCACAAGAACATGTGCAAATGAGGTTCATAAGCACAAGAACAAGTGCAAATGAGGTTCATAAGCACAACATCAAGCACAAAAGATGTTGATAAGCACACGAACAACGCAAATTGAAGTTGTTCAGCACACAAACAACTCCAATTGAGGTAGTTGAGCACACAAACAATGGCAAATGAGGTCCCTAAGCACAAGAACAAGGGCAAATGATGTTCATAAGCACAAGATCAAGCGTAAAAGAGGTTGTTAAGCACACGAACAACTCCAATTGAGGTTCTTAAGCACACAAACAATGGCAAATAAGGTTTCTAAGCACAAGAACAAGTGCAAATGACGTTCATAAGCACAAGATCAAGCACAAAAGAGGTTGTTAAGCACACGAACAACGCAAATTGAGATTGTTAAGCACAAAAAACAGGGGCAATTGAGGTTCCTAAGCACAAGAACATGTCCAAATGAGGTTCATAAGCACAAGAACAAGTGCAAATGTGGTTCATAAGCACAAGATCAAGCGTAAAAGAGGTTGTTAAGCACACGAACAACTCCAATTGAGGTTGTTAAGCTCACCAACAATGGCAAATAATGTTCCTAAGCACAAGAACAAGTGCAAATGACGTTCATAAGCACAAGATCAAGCACAAAAGAGGTTGTTAAGCACACGAACAACGCAAATTAAGGTTGTTAAGCACACAAACAGGGGCCATTGAGGTTCGTAAGCACAAGAACATGTGCAAATGAGGTTCATAAGCACAAGAACAAGTGCAAATGAGGTTCATAAGCACAACATCAATCACAAAAGATGTTGATAAGCACACGAACAACGCAAATTGATGTTGTTCAGCACACAAACAACTCCAATTGAGGTAGTTAAGCACACAAACAATGACAAATGAGGTCCCTAAGCACAACAACAAGTGCAAATGAGGTTCATAAGCACAAGACCAAGCGTAAAAGATATTGTTAAGCACACGAACAACTCCAATTGAGGTTGTTAAGCTCTCAAACAATGGCAAATAAGGTTCCTACCCACAAGAACAAGTGCAAATGACGTTCATAAGCACAAGATCAAGCACAAAAGAGGATGTTAAGCACACGAACAACGCAAATTAAGGTTGTTAAGCACACAAACAGGGGCAATTGAGGTTCCTAAGCACAAGAACATGTGCAAATGAGGTTCATAAGCACAAGAACAAGTGCAAATGAGGCTCATAAGCACAACATCAAGCACAAAAGAGGTTGATAAGCACACGAACAACGCAAATTGAAGTTGTTCAGCACACAAACAACTCCAACTGAGGAAGTTAAGCACACAAACAATGGCAAATGAGGTCCCTAAGCACAAGAACAAGTGCAAATGAAGTTCGTAAGCACAAGATCAAGCGTAAAAGAGGTTGTTAAGCACACGAACAACTCCAATTGAGGTTGTTTAGCTCACAAACAATGGCAAATAAGGTTCCTAAGCACAAGAACAAGTGCAAATGACGTTCATAAGCACAAGATCAAGCACAAAAGAGGTTGTTAAGCACACGAACAACGCAAATTGAGATTGTTAAGCACACAAACAGGGGCAATTGAGGTTCCTAAGCACAAGAACATGTGCAACTGAGGTTCATAAGCACAAGAACAAGTGCAAATGAGGTTCATAAGCACAACATCAAGCACAAAAGATGTTGATAAGCACACGAACAACGCAAATTGAAGTTGTTCAGCACACAAACAACTCCAATTGAGGTAGTTGAGCACACAAACAATGGCAAATGAGGTCCCTAAGCACAAGAACAAGGGCAAATGATGTTCATAAGCACAAGATCAAGCGTAAAAGAGGTTGTTAAGCACACGAACAACTCCAATTGAGGTTCTTAAGCACACAAACAATGGCAAATAAGGTTCCTAAGCACAAGAACAAGTGCAAATGACGTTCATAAGCACAAGATCAAGCACAAAAGAGGTTGTTAAGCACACGAACAACGCAAATTGAGATTGTTAAGCACAAAAAACAGGGGCAATTGAGGTTCCTAAGCACAAGAACATGTCCAAATGAGGTTCATAAGCACAAGAACAAGTGCAAATGTGGTTCATAAGCACAAGATCAAGCGTAAAAGAGGTTGTTAAGCACACGAACAACTCCAATTGAGGTTGTTAAGCTCACCAACAATGGCAAATAATGTTCCTAAGCACAAGAACAAGTGCAAATGACGTTCATAAGCACAAGATCAAGCACAAAAGAGGTTGTTAAGCACACGAACAACGCAAATTAAGGTTGTTAAGCACACAAACAAGGAATGAGGTTCCTAAGCACAAGAACATGTGCAAATGAGGTTCATAAGCACAAGAACAAGTGCAAATGAGGTTCATAAGCACAACATCAAGTACAAAAAGATGTTGATAAGCACACGAACAACGCAAATTGAAGTTGTTCAAAGACACAAACAACTCCAATTGAGGTAGTTAAGCACACAAACAATGACAAATGAGGTCCCTAAGCACAAGAACAAGTGCAAATGAGGTTCATAAGCACAAGATCAAGCGTAAAAGAGGTTGTTAAGCACACGAACAACTCCAATTGAGGTTGTTAAGCTCACAAACAATGGCAAATAAGGTTCCTAAGCACAAGAACAAGTGCAAATGACGTTCATAAGCACAAGATCAAGCACAAAAGAGGTTGTTAAGCACACGAACAACGCAAATTAAGGTTGTTAAGCACACAAACAGGGGCAATTGAGGTTCCTAAGCACAAGAACATGTGCAAATGAGGTTCATAAGCACAAGAACAAGTGCAAATGAGGTTCATAAGCACAACATCAAGCACAAAAGATGTTGATAAGCACACGAACAACGCAAATTGAAGTTGTTCAAGCACACAAACAACTCCAATTGAGGTAGTTAAGCACACAAACAATGGCAAATGAGGTCCCTAAGCACAAGAACAAGTGCAAATGAGGTTCATAAGCACAAGATCAAGCATAAAAGAGGTTGTTAAGCACACGAACAACTCCAATTGAGGTTGTTAAGCTCACAAACAATGGCAAATAAGGTTCCTAAGCACAAGAACAAGTGCAAATGACGTTCATAAGCACAAGATCAAGTACAAAAGAGGTTGTTAAGCACACGAACAACGCAAATTGAGGTTGTTAAGCACACAAACAGGGGCAATTGAGGTTCCTAAGCACAAGAACATGTGCAAATAAGGTTCATAAGCACAAGAACAAGTGCAAATGAGGTTCATAAGCACAACATCAAGCGCAAAAGAGGTTGATAAGCACACGAACAACGCAAAATTGAGGTTGTTCAGCACACAAACAACTCCAATTGAGGTAGTTAAGCACACAAACAATGGCAAATGAGGTCCCTAAGCACAAGAACAAGTGCAAATGAGGTTCATAAGCACAAGATCAAGCGTAAAAGAGGTTGTTAAGCACACGAACAACTCAAATTGAGGTTGTTAAGCTCACAAACAATGGCAAATAAGGTTCCTAAGCACAAGAACATGTGCAAATGAGGTTCATAAGCACAAGAACAAGTGCAAATGAGGTTCATAAGCACAACATCAATCACAAAAGAGGTTGATAAGCACACGAACAACGCAAATTGAGGTTGTTAAGCACACAAACAACTCCAATTGAGGTAGTTAAGCACACAAACAATGGCAAATGAGGTCCCTAAGCACAAGAACAAGTGCAAATGAGGTTCATAAGCACAAGATCAAGCGTAAAAGAGGTTGTTAAGCACACGAACAACTCCAATTGAGGTTGTTAAGCTCACAAACAATGGCAAATAAGGTTCCTAAGCACAAGAACAAGTCAAAGAGTCTAAGACAAATAAAAAAAAGTTAAGACAAAAAAAAATACACAAACGAGGAATTCAGGTAAGCACAAGAACAAGTGCAAAAGAACAAGTGAAATGTGGTTCATAAGCACAAGATCAAGCGTAAAAGAGGTTGTTAAGCACACGAACAACTCCAATTGAGGTTGTTAAGCTCACCAACAATGGCAAATAATGTTCCTAAGCACAAGAACAAGTGCAAATGACGTTCATAAGCACAAGATCAAGCACAAAAGAGGTTGTTAAGCACACGAACAACGCAAATTAAGGTTGTTAAGCACACAAACAAGGGCCATTGAGGTTCCTAAGCACAAGAACATGTGCAAATGAGGTTCATAAGCACAAGAACAAGTGCAAATGAGGTTCATAAGCACAACATCAAGCACAAAAGATGTTGATAAGCACACGAACAACGCAAATTGAAGTTGTTCAGCACACAAACAACTCCAATTGAGGTAGTTAAGCACACAAACAATGGCAAATGAGGTCCCATAAGCACAAGAACAAGTGCAAATGAGGTTCATAAGCACAAGATCAAGCGTAAAAGAGGTTGTTAAGCACACGAACAACTCCAATTGAGGTTCTTAAGCTCACAAACAATGGCAAATAAGGTTCCTAAGCACAAGAACAAGTGCAAATGACGTTCATAAGCACAAGATCAAGTACAAAAGAGGTTGTTAAGCACACGAACAACGCAAATTGAGGTTGTTAAGCACACAAACAGGGGCAATTGAGGTTCCTAAGCACAAGAACATGTGCAAATAAGGTTCATAAGCACAAGAACAAGTGCAAATGAGGTTCATAAGCACAACATCAAGCACAAAAGAGGTTGATAAGCACACGAACAACGCAAAATTGAGGTTGTTCAGCACACAAACAACTCCAATTGAGGTAGTTAAGCACACAAACAATGGCAAATGAGGTCCCTAAGCACAAGAACAAGTGCAAATGAGGTTCATAAGCACAAGATCAAGCGTAAAAGAGGTTGTTAAGCACACGAACAACTCCAATTGAGGTTGTTAAGCTCACAAACAATGGCAAATAAGGTTCCTAAGCACAAGAACATGTCCAAATGAGGTTCATAAGCACAAGAACAAGTGCAAATGAGGTTCATAAGCACAACATCAATCACAAAAGATGTTGATAAGCACACGAACAACGCAAATTGAGGTTGTTAAGCACACAAACAACTCCAATTGAGGAAGTTAAGCACACAAACAATGGCAAATGAGGTCCCTAAGCACAAGAACAAGTGCAAATGAGGTTCATAAGCACAAGATCAAGCGTAAAAGAGGTTGTTAAGCACACGAACAACTCCAATTGAGGTAGTTAAGCTCACAAACAATGGCAAATAAGGTTCCTAAGCACAAGAACATGTGCAAATGAGGTTCATAAGCACAAGAACAAGTGCAAATGAGGTTCATAAGCACAACATCAATCACAAAAGAGGTTGTTAAGCACACGAACAACGCAAATTGAGATTGTTAAGCACACAAACAGGGGCAATTGAGGTTCCTAAGCACAAGAACATGTGCAAATGAGGTTCATAAGCACAAGAACAAGTGCAAATGAGGTTCATAAGCACAAGACCAAGCGTAAAAGATATTGTTAAGCACACGAACAACTCCAATTGAGGTTGTTACGCTCTCAAACAATGGCAAATAAGGTTCCTACCCACAAGAACAAGTGCAAATGACGTTCATAAGCACAAGATCAAGCACAAAAGAGGATGTTAAGCACACGAACAACGCAAATTAAGGTTGTTAAGCACACAAACAGGGGCAATTGAGGTTCCTAAGCACAAGAACATGTGCAAATGAGGTTCATAAGCACAAGAACAAGTGCAAATGAGGTTCATAAGCACAACATCAAGCACAAAAGAGGTTGATAAGCACACGAACAACGCAAATTGAAGTTGTTCAAAGACACAAACAACTCCAACTGAGGAAGTTAAGCACACAAACAATGGCAAATGAGGTCCCTAAGCACAAGAACAAGTGCAAATGAGGTTCATAAGCACAAGATCAAGCGTAAAAGAGGTTGTTAAGCACACGAACAACTCCAATTGAGGTTGTTAAGCTCACAAACAATGGCAAATCAAGGTTCCTAAGCACAAGAACAAGTGCAAATGACGTTCATAAGCACAAGATCAAGCACAAAAGAGGTTGTTAAGCACACGAACAACGCAAATTGAGATTGTTAAGCACAAAAACACAGGGGCAATTGAGGTTCCTAAGCACAAGAACATGTCCAAATGAGGTTCATAAGCACAAGAACAAGTGCAAATGTGGTTCATAAGCACAAGATCAAGCGTAAAAGAGGTTGTTAAGCACACGAACAACTCCAATTGAGGTTGTTAAGCTCACCAACAATGGCAAATAATGTTCCTAAGCACAAGAACAAGTGCAAATGACGTTCATAAGCACAAGATCAAGCACAAAAGAGGTTGTTAAGCACACGAACAACGCAAATTAAGGTTGTTAAGCACACAAACAAATTGAGGTTCCTAAGCACAAGAACATGTGCAAATGAGGTTCATAAGCACAAGAACAAGTGCAAATGAGGTTCATAAGCACAACATCAAGCACAAAAGATGTTGATAAGCACACGAACAACGCAAATTGAAGTTGTTCAGCACACAAACAACTCCAATTGAGGTAGTTGAGCACACAAACAATGACAAATGAGGTCCCTAAGCACAAGAACAAGTGCAAATGAGGTTCATAAGCACAAGATCAAGCGTAAAAGAGGTTGTTAAGCACACGAACAACTCCAATTGAGGTTGTTAAGCTCACAAACAATGGCAAATAATGTTCCTAAGCACAAGAACAAGTGCAAATGACGTTCATAAGCACAAGATCAAGCACAAAAGAGGTTGTTAAGCACACGAACAACGCAAATTAAGGTTGTTAAGCACACAAACAGGGGCAATTGAGGTTCCTAAGCACAAGAACATGTGCAAATGAGGTTCATAAGCACAAGAACAAGTGCAAATGAGGTTCATAAGCACAACATCAAGCACAAAAGATATTGATAAGCACACGAACAACGCAAATTGAAGTTGTTCAGCACACAAACAACTCCAATTGAGGTAGTTAAGCACACAAACAATGGCAAATGAGGTCCCTAAGCACAAGAACAAGTGCAAATGAGGTTCATAAGCACAAGATCAAGCGTAAAAGAGGTTGTTAAGCACACGAACAACTCCAATTGAGGTTGTTAAGCTCACAAACAATGGCAAATAAGGTTCCTAAGCACAAGAACAAGTGCAAATGACGTTCATAAGCACAAGATCAAGTACAAAAGAGGTTGTTAAGCACACGAACAACGCAAATTGAGGTTGTTAAGCACACAAACAGGGGCAATTGAGGTTCCTAAGCACAAGAACATGTGCAAATAAGGTTCATAAGCACAAGAACAAGTGCAAATGAGGTTCATAAGCACAACATCAAGCACAAAAGAGGTTGATAAGCACACGAACAACGCAAAATTGAGGTTGTTCAGCACACAAACAACTCCAATTGAGGTAGTTAAGCACACAAACAATGGCAAATGAGGTCCCTAAGCACGAGAACAAGGGCAAATGAGGTTCATAAGCACAAGATCAAGCGTAAAAGAGGTTGTTAAGCACACGAACAACTCCAATCGAGGTAGTTAAGCTCACAAACAATGGCAAATAAGGTTCCTAAGCACAAGAACATGTGCAAATGAGGTTCATAAGCACAAGAACAAGTGCAAATGAGGTACATAAGCACAACATCAATCACAAAAGATGTTGATAAGCACACGAACAACGCAAATTGAGGTTGTTAAGCACACAAACAACTCCAATTGAGGAAGTTAAGCACACAAACAATGGCAAATGAGGTCCCTAAGCACAAGAACAAGTGCAAATGAGGTTCATAAGCACAAGATCAAGCGTAAAAGAGGTTGTTAAGCACACGAACAACTCCAATTGAGGTAGTTAAGCTCACAAACAATGGCAAATAAGGTTCCTAAGCACAAGAACATGTGCAAATGAGGTTCATAAGCACAAGAACAAGTGCAAATGAGGTTCATAAGCACAACATCAATCACAAAAGAGGTTGTTAAGCACACGAACAACGCAAATTGAGATTGTTAAGCACACAAACAGGGGCAATTGAGGTTCCTAAGCACAAGAACATGTGCAAATGAGGTTCATAAGCACAAGAACAAGTGCAAATGAGGTTCATAAGCACAAGACCAAGCGTAAAAGATATTGTTAAGCACACGAACAACTCCAATTGAGGTTGTTACGCTCTCAAACAATGGCAAATAAGGTTCCTACCCACAAGAACAAGTGCAAATGACGTTCATAAGCACAAGATCAAGCACAAAAGAGGATGTTAAGCACACGAACAACGCAAATTAAGGTTGTTAAGCACACAAACAAGGGGCAATTGAGGTTCCTAAGCACAAGAACATGTGCAAATGAGGTTCATAAGCACAAGAACAAGTGCAAATGAGGTTCATAAGCACAACATCAAGCACAAAAGAGGTTGATAAGCACACGAACAACGCAAATTGAAGTTGTTCAAAGACACAAACAACTCCAACCGAGGAAGTTAAGCACACAAACAATGGCAAATGAGGTCCCTAAGCACAAGAACAAGTGCAAATGAGGTTCATAAGCACAAGATCAAGCGTAAAAGAGGTTGTTAAGCACACGAACAACTCCAATTGAGGTTGTTAAGCACACAAACAATGGCAAATAAGGTTCCTAAGCACAAGAACAAGTGCAAATGACGTTCATAAGCACAAGATCAAGCACAAAAGAGGTTGTTAAGCACACGAACAACGCAAATTGAGATTGTTAAGCACAAAAAACAGGGGCAATTGAGGTTCCTAAGCACAAGAACATGTCCAAATGAGGTTCATAAGCACAAGAACAAGTGCAAATGAGGTTCATAAGCACAAGATCAAGCGTAAAAGAGGTTGTTAAGCACACGAACAACTCCAATTGAGGTTGTTAAGCTCACCAACAATGGCAAATAATGTTCCTAAGCACAAGAACAAGTGCAAATGACGTTCATAAGCACAAGATCAAGCACAAAAGAGGTTGTTAAGCACACGAACAACGCAAATTAAGGTTGTTAAGCACACAAACAAGGTCATTGAGGTTCCTAAGCACAAGAACATGTGCAAATGAGGTTCATAAGCACAAGAACAAGTGCAAATGAGGTTCATAAGCACAACATCAAGCACAAAAGATGTTGATAAGCACACGAACAACGCAAATTGAAGTTGTTCAGCACACAAACAACTCCAATTGAGGTAGTTGAGCACACAAACAATGACAAATGAGGTCCCTAAGCACAAGAACAAGTGCAAATGAGGTTCATAAGCACAAGATCAAGCGTAAAAGAGGTTGTTAAGCACACGAACAACTCCAATTGAGGTTGTTAAGCTCACAAACAATGGCAAATAATGTTCCTAAGCACAAGAACAAGTGCAAATGACGTTCATAAGCACAAGATCAAGCACAAAAGAGGTTGTTAAGCACACGAACAACGCAAATTAAGGTTGTTAAGCACACAAACAAGGGGCCATTGAGGTTCCTAAGCACAAGAACATGTGCAAATGAGGTTCATAAGCACAAGAACAAGTGCAAATGAGGTTCATAAGCACAACATCAAGCACAAAAGATGTTGATAAGCACACGAACAACGCAAATTGAAGTTGTTCAGCACACAAACAACTCCAATTGAGGTAGTTGAGCACACAAACAATGGCAAATGAGGTCCCTAAGCACAAGAACAAGGGCAAATGAGGTTCATAAGCACAAGATCAAGCGTAAAAGAGGTTGTTAAGCACACGAACAACTCCAATTGAGGTTGTTAAGCTCACAAACAATGGCAAATAAGGTTCCTAAGCACAAGAACAAGTGCAAATGACGTTCATAAGCACAAGATCAAGTACAAAAGAGGTTGTTAAGCACACGAACAACGCAAATTGAGGTTGTTAAGCACACAAACAAGGGGCAATTGAGGTTCCTAAGCACAAGAACATGTGCAAATAAGGTTCATAAGCACAAGAACAAGTGCAAATGAGGTTCATAAGCACAACATCAAGCACAAAAGAGGTTGATAAGCACACGAACAACGCAAAATTGAGGTTGTTCAGCACACAAACAACTCCAATTGAGGTAGTTAAGCACACAAACAATGGCAAATGAGGTCCCTAAGCACAAGAACAAGGGCAAATGAGGTTCATAAGCACAAGATCAAGCGTAAAAGAGGTTGTTAAGCACACGAACAACTCCAATTGAGGTAGTTAAGCTCACAAACAATGGCAAATAAGGTTCCTAAGCACAAGAACATGTGCAAATGAGGTTCATAAGCACAAGAACAAGTGCAAATGAGGTTCATAAGCACAACATCAATCACAAAAGATGTTGATAAGCACACGAACAACGCAAATTGAGGTTGTTAAGCACACAAACAACTCCAATTGAGGAAGTTAAGCACACAAACAATGGCAAATGAGGTCCCTAAGCACAAGAACAAGTGCAAATGAGGTTCATAAGCACAAGATCAAGCGTAAAAGAGGTTGTTAAGCACACGAACAACTCCAAATTGAGGTAGTTAAGCTCACAAACAATGGCAAATAAGGTTCCTAAGCACAAGAACATGTGCAAATGAGGTTCATAAGCACAAGAACAAGTGCAAATGAGGTTCATAAGCACAACATCAATCACAAAAGAGGTTGTTAAGCACACGAACAACGCAAATTGAGATTGTTAAGCACACAAACAGGGGCAATTGAGGTTCCTAAGCACAAGAACATGTGCAAATGAGGTTCATAAGCACAAGAACAAGTGCAAATGAGGTTCATAAGCACAAGACCAAGCGTAAAAGATATTGTTAAGCACACGAACAACTCCAATTGAGGTTGTTACGCTCTCAAACAATGGCAAATAAGGTTCCTACCCACAAGAACAAGTGCAAATGACGTTCATAAGCACAAGATCAAGCACAAAAGAGGATGTTAAGCACACGAACAACGCAAATTAAGGTTGTTAAGCACACAAACAAGGGCAATTGAGGTTCCTAAGCACAAGAACATGTGCAAATGAGGTTCATAAGCACAAGAACAAGTGCAAATGAGGTTCATAAGCACAACATCAAGCACAAAAAGAGGTTGATAAGCACACGAACAACGCAAATTGAAGTTGTTCAGCACACAAACAACTCCAACTGAGGAAGTTAAGCACACAAACAATGGCAAATGAGGTCCCTAAGCACAAGAACAAGTGCAAATGAGGTTCATAAGCACAAGATCAAGCGTAAAAGAGGTTGTTAAGCACACGAACAACTCCAATTGAGGTTGTTAAGCTCACAAACAATGGCAAATAAGGTTCCTAAGCACAAGAACAAGTGCAAATGACGTTCATAAGCACAAGATCAAGCACAAAAGAGGTTGTTAAGCACACGAACAACGCAAATTGAGATTGTTAAGCACAAAAACAAGGGCAATTAGAGGTTCCTAAGCACAAGAACATGTCCAAATGAGGTTCATAAGCACAAGAACAAGTGCAAATGTGGTTCATAAGCACAAGATCAAGCGTAAAAGAGGTTGTTAAGCACACGAACAACTCCAATTGAGGTTGTTAAGCTCACCAACAATGGCAAATAATGTTCCTAAGCACAAGAACAAGTGCAAATGACGTTCATAAGCACAAGATCAAGCACAAAAGAGGTTGTTAAGCACACGAACAACGCAAATTAAGGTTGTTAAGCACACAAACAGGGGCCATTGAGGTTCCTAAGCACAAGAACATGTGCAAATGAGGTTCATAAGCACAAGAACAAGTGCAAATGAGGTTCATAAGCACAACATCAAGCACAAAAGATGTTGATAAGCACACGAACAACGCAAATTGAAGTTGTTCAGCACACAAACAACTCCAATTGAGGTAGTTGAGCACACAAACAATGACAAATGAGGTCCCTAAGCACAAGAACAAGTGCAAATGAGGTTCATAAGCACAAGATCAAGCGTAAAAGAGGTTGTTAAGCACACGAACAACTCCAATTGAGGTTGTTAAGCTCACAAACAATGGCAAATAATGTTCCTAAGCACAAGAACAAGTGCAAATGACGTTCATAAGCACAAGATCAAGCACAAAAGAGGTTGTTAAGCACACGAACAACGCAAATTAAGGTTGTTAAGCACACAAACAAAGGGCATTGAGGTTCCTAAGCACAAGAACATGTGCAAATGAGGTTCATAAGCACAAGAACAAGTGCAAATGAGGTTCATAAGCACAACATCAAGCACAAAAGATATTGATAAGCACACGAACAACGCAAATTGAAGTTGTTCAAGCACACAAACAACTCCAATTGAGGTAAGTTAAGCACACAAACAATGGCAAATGAGGTCCCTAAGCACAAGAACAAGTGCAAATGAGGTTCATAAGCACAAGATCAAGCGTAAAAGAGGTTGTTAAGCACACGAACAACTCCAATTGAGGTTGTTAAGCTCACAAACAATGGCAAATAAGGTTCCTAAGCACAAGAACAAGTGCAAATGACGTTCATAAGCACAAGATCAAGTACAAAAGAGGTTGTTAAGCACACGAACAACGCAAATTGAGGTTGTTAAGCACACAAACAAGGGCAATTGAGGTTCCTAAGCACAAGAACATGTGCAAATAAGGTTCATAAGCACAAGAACAAGTGCAAATGAGGTTCATAAGCACAACATCAAGCACAAAAGAGGTTGATAAGCACACGAACAACGCAAAATTGAGGTTGTTCAAAGCACACAAACAACTCCAATTGAGGTAGTTAAGCACACAAACAATGGCAAATGAGGTCCCTAAGCACGAGAACAAGGGCAAATGAGGTTCATAAGCACAAGATCAAGCGTAAAAGAGGTTGTTAAGCACACGAACAACTCCAATCGAGGTAGTTAAGCTCACAAACAATGGCAAATAAGGTTCCTAAGCACAAGAACATGTGCAAATGAGGTTCATAAGCACAAGAACAAGTGCAAATGAGGTACATAAGCACAACATCAATCACAAAAGATGTTGATAAGCACACGAACAACGCAAATTGAGGTTGTTAAGCACACAAACAACTCCAATTGAGGAAGTTAAGCACACAAACAATGGCAAATGAGGTCCCTAAGCACAAGAACAAGTGCAAATGAGGTTCATAAGCACAAGATCAAGCGTAAAAGAGGTTGTTAAGCACACGAACAACTCCAATTGAGGTAGTTAAGCTCACAAACAATGGCAAATAAGGTTCCTAAGCACAAGAACATGTGCAAATGAGGTTCATAAGCACAAGAACAAGTGCAAATGAGGTTCATAAGCACAACATCAATCACAAAAGAGGTTGTTAAGCACACGAACAACGCAAATTGAGATTGTTAAGCACACAAACAGGGGCAATTGAGGTTCCTAAGCACAAGAACATGTGCAAATGAGGTTCATAAGCACAAGAACAAGTGCAAATGAGGTTCATAAGCACAAGACCAAGCGTAAAAGATATTGTTAAGCACACGAACAACTCCAATTGAGGTTGTTACGCTCTCAAACAATGGCAAATAAGGTTCCTACCCACAAGAACAAGTGCAAATGACGTTCATAAGCACAAGATCAAGCACAAAAGAGGATGTTAAGCACACGAACAACGCAAATTAAGGTTGTTAAGCACACAAACAAGGGCAATTGAGGTTCCTAAGCACAAGAACATGTGCAAATGAGGTTCATAAGCACAAGAACAAGTGCAAATGAGGTTCATAAGCACAACATCAAGCACAAAAGAGGTTGATAAGCACACGAACAACGCAAATTGAAGTTGTTCAGCACACAAACAACTCCAACTGAGGAAGTTAAGCACACAAACAATGGCAAATGAGGTCCCTAAGCACAAGAACAAGTGCAAATGAGGTTCATAAGCACAAGATCAAGCGTAAAAGAGGTTGTTAAGCACACGAACAACTCCAATTGAGGTTGTTAAGCACACAAACAATGGCAAATAAGGTTCCTAAGCACAAGAACAAGTGCAAATGACGTTCATAAGCACAAGATCAAGCACAAAAGAGGTTGTTAAGCACACGAACAACGCAAATTGAGATTGTTAAGCACAAAAAACAAGGGCAATTGAGGTTCCTAAGCACAAGAACATGTCCAAATGAGGTTCATAAGCACAAGAACAAGTGCAAATGAGGTTCATAAGCACAAGATCAAGCGTAAAAGAGGTTGTTAAGCACACGAACAACTCCAATTGAGGTTGTTAAGCTCACCAACAATGGCAAATAATGTTCCTAAGCACAAGAACAAGTGCAAATGACGTTCATAAGCACAAGATCAAGCACAAAAGAGGTTGTTAAGCACACGAACAACGCAAATTAAGGTTGTTAAGCACACAAACATGGGCCATTGAGGTTCCTAAGCACAAGAACATGTGCAAATGAGGTTCATAAGCACAAGAACAAGTGCAAATGAGGTTCATAAGCACAACATCAAGCACAAAAGATGTTGATAAGCACACGAACAACGCAAATTGAAGTTGTTCAGCACACAAACAACTCCAATTGAGGTAGTTGAGCACACAAACAATGACAAATGAGGTCCCTAAGCACAAGAACAAGTGCAAATGAGGTTCATAAGCACAAGATCAAGCGTAAAAGAGGTTGTTAAGCACACGAACAACTCCAATTGAGGTTGTTAAGCTCACAAACAATGGCAAATAATGTTCCTAAGCACAAGAACAAGTGCAAATGACGTTCATAAGCACAAGATCAAGCACAAAAGAGGTTGTTAAGCACACGAACAACGCAAATTAAGGTTGTTAAGCACACAAACAGGGGCCATTGAGGTTCCTAAGCACAAGAACATGTGCAAATGAGGTTCATAAGCACAAGAACAAGTGCAAATGAGGTTCATAAGCACAACATCAAGCACAAAAGATGTTGATAAGCACACGAACAACGCAAATTGAAGTTGTTCAGCACACAAACAACTCCAATTGAGGTAGTTGAGCACACAAACAATGGCAAATGAGGTCCCTAAGCACAAGAACAAGGGCAAATGAGGTTCATAAGCACAAGATCAAGCGTAAAAGAGGTTGTTAAGCACACGAACAACTCCAATTGAGGTTGTTAAGCTCACAAACAATGGCAAATAAGGTTCCTAAGCACAAGAACAAGTGCAAATGACGTTCATAAGCACAAGATCAAGTACAAAAGAGGTTGTTAAGCACACGAACAACGCAAATTGAGGTTGTTAAGCACACAAACAGGGGCAATTGAGGTTCCTAAGCACAAGAACATGTGCAAATAAGGTTCATAAGCACAAGAACAAGTGCAAATGAGGTTCATAAGCACAACATCAAGCACAAAAGAGGTTGATAAGCACACGAACAACGCAAAATTGAGGTTGTTCAGCACACAAACAACTCCAATTGAGGTAGTTAAGCACACAAACAATGGCAAATGAGGTCCCTAAGCACGAGAACAAGGGCAAATGAGGTTCATAAGCACAAGATCAAGCGTAAAAGAGGTTGTTAAGCACACGAACAACTCCAATTGAGGTAGTTAAGCTCACAAACAATGGCAAATAAGGTTCCTAAGCACAAGAACATGTGCAAATGAGGTTCATAAGCACAAGAACAAGTGCAAATGAGGTTCATAAGCACAAGATCAAGCGTAAAAGAGGTTGTTAAGCACACGAACAACTCCAATTGAGGTTGTTAAGCTCGCAAACAATGGCAAATAAGGTTCCTAAGCAAAAGAAAAAGTGCAAATGACGTTCATAAGCACAAGATCAAGCACAAAAGAGGTTGTTAAGCACACGAACAACGCAAATTAAGGTTGTTAAGCACACAAACAGGGGCCATTGAGGTTCGTAAGCACAAGAACATGTGCAAATGAGGTTCATAAGCACAAGAACAAGTGCAAATGAGGTTCATAAGCACAAGATCAAGTCCAAAAGAGGTTGTTAAGCACACGAACAACGCAAATTGAGGTTGTTAAGCACACAAACAGGGGCAATTGAGGTTCCTAAGCACAAGAACATGTGCAAATAAGGTTCATAAGCACAAGAACAAGTGCAAATGAGGTTCATAAGCACAACATCAAGCACAAAAGAGGATGATAAGCACACGAACAACGCAAAATTGAGGTTGTTCAGCACACAAACAACTCCAATTGAGGTAGTTAAGCACACAAACAATGGCAAATGAGGTCCCTAAGCACGTGAACAAGGGCAAATGAGGTTCATAAGCACAAGATCAAGCGTAAAAGAGGTTGTTAAGCACACGAACAACTCCAATTGAGGTTGTTAAGCTCACAAACAATGGCAAATAAGGTTCCTAAGCACAAGAACAAGTGCAAATGACGTTCATAAGCACAAGATCAAGCACAAAAAAGGTTGTTAAGCACACGAACAACGCAAATTGAGGTTGTTAAGCACACAAACAACTCCAATTGAGGAAGTTAAGCACACAAACAATGGCAAATGAGGTCCCTAAGCACAAGAACAAGTGCAAATGAGGTTCATAAGCACAAGATCAAGCGTAAAAGAGGTTGTTAAGCACACGAACAACTCCAATTGAGGTAGTTAAGCTCACAAACAATGGCAAATAAGGTTCCTAAGCACAAGAACATGTGCAAATGAGGTTCATAAGCACAAGAACATGTGCAAATGAGGTTCATAAGCACAAGATCAAGCGTAAAAGAGGTTGTTAAGCACACGAACAACTCCAATTGAGGTTGTTAAGCTCACAAACAATGGCAAATAAGGTTCCTAAGCACAAGAACATGTGCAAATGAGGTTCATAAGCACAAGAACAAGTGCAAATGAGGTTCATAAGCACAAGATCAAGCGTAAAAGAGGTTGTTAAGCACACGAACAACTCCAATTGAGGTTGTTAAGCTCACAAACAATGGCAAATAAGGTTCCTAAGCAAAAGAAAAAGTGCAAATGACGTTCATAAGCACAAGATCAAGCACAAAAGAGGTTGTCAAGCACACGAACAACGCAAATTAAGGTTGTTAAGCACACAAACAGGGGCCATTGAGGTTCGTAAGCACAAGAACATGTGCAAATGAGGTTCATAAGCACAAGAACAAGTGCAAATGAGGTTCATAAGCACAACATCAATCACAAAAGAGGTTGTTAAGCACACGAACAACGCAAATTGAGATTGTTAAGCACACAAACAGGGGCAATTGAGGTTCCTAAGCACAAGAACATGTGCAAATGAGGTTCATAAGCACAAGAACAAGTGCAAATGAGGTTCATAAGCACAAGACCAAGCGTAAAAGATATTGTTAAGCACACGAACAACTCCAATTGAGGTTGTTAAGCTCTCAAACAATGGCAAATAAGGTTCCTACCCACAAGAACAAGTGCAAATGACGTTCATAAGCACAAGATCAAACACAAAAGAGGATGTTAAGCACACGAACAACGCAAATTAAGGTTGTTAAGCACACAAATAGAGGAAATTGAGGTTCCTAAGCACAAGAACATGTGCAAATGAGGTTCATAAGCACAAGAACAAGTGCAAATGAGGTTCATAAGCACAACATCAAGCACAAAAGAGGTTGATAAGCACACGAACAACGCAAATTGAGGTTGTTCAGCACACAAACAACTCCAATTGAGGAAGTTAAGCACACAAACAATGGCAAATGAGGTCCCTAAGCACAAGAACAAGTGCAAATGAGGTTCATAAGCACAAGATCAAGCGTAAAAGAGGTTGTTAAGCACACGAACAACTCCAATTGAGGTTGTTAAGCTCACAAACAATGGCAAATAAGATTCCTAAGCACAAGAACAAGTGCAAATGACGTTGATAAGAACAAGATCAAGCACAAAAAAGGTTGTTAAGCACACGAACAACGCAAATTGAGATTGTTAAGCACACAAACGAGGGCAATTGAGGTTCCTAAGCACAAGAACATGTGCAAATGAGGTTCATAAGCACAAGAACAAGTGCAAATGAGGTTCATAAGCACAAGATCAAGCGTAAAAGAGGTTGTTAAGCACACGAACAACTCCAATTGAGGTTGTTAAGCTCACAAACAATGGCAAATAAGGTTCCTAAGCAAAAGAAAAAGTGCAAATGACGTTCATAAGCACAAGATCAAGCACAAAAGAGGTTGTTAAGCACACGAACAACGCAAATTAAGGTTGTTAAGCACACAAACAGGGGCCATTGAGGTTCGTAAGCACAAGAACATGTGCAAATGAGGTTCATAAGCACAAGAACAAGTGCAAATGTGGTTCATAAGCACAACATCAATCACAAAAGATGTTGATAAGCACACGAACAACGCAAATTGAGGTTGTTCAGCACACAAACAACTCCAATTGAGGTAGTTAAGCACACAAACAATGACAAATGAGGTCCCTAAGCACAACAACAAGTGCAAATGAGGTTCATAAGCACAAGACCAAGCGTAAAAGATATTGTTAAGCACACGAACAACTCCAATTGAGGTTGTTAAGCTCTCAAACAATGGCAAATAAGGTTCCTACCCACAAGAACAAGTGCAAATGACGTTCATAAGCACAAGATCAAGCACAAAAGAGGATGTTAAGCACACGAACAACGCAAATTAAGGTTGTTAAGCACACAAATAGGGGCAATTGAGGTTCCTAAGCACAAGAACATGTGCAAATGAGGTTCATAAGCACAAGAACAAGTGCAAATGAGGTTCATAAGCACAACATCAAGCACAAAAGAGGTTGATAAGCACACGAACAACGCAAATTGAGGTTGTTCAGCACACAAACAACTCCAATTGAGGAAGTTAAGCACACAAACAATGGCAAATGAGGTCCCTAAGCACAAGAACAAGTGCAAATGAGGTTCATAAGCACAAGATCAAGCGTAAAAGAGGTTGTTAAGCACACGAACAACTCCAATTGAGGTTGTTAAGCTCACAAACAATGGCAAATAAGATTCCTAAGCACAAGAACAAGTGCAAATGACGTTGATAAGAACAAGATCAAGCACAAAAAAGGTTGTTAAGCACACGAACAACGCAAATTGAGATTGTTAAGCACACAAACAAGGGCAATTGAGGTTCCTAAGCACAAGAACATGTGCAAATGAGGTTCATAAGCACAAGAACAAGTGCAAATGAGGTTCATAAGCACAAGATCAAGCGTAAAAGAGGTTGTTAAGCACACGAACAACTCCAATTGAGGTTGTTAAGCTCACAAACAATGGCAAATAAGGTTCCTAAGCACAAGAACAAGTGCAAATGACGTTCATAAGCACAAGATCAAGCACAAAAGAGGTTGTTAAGCACACGAACAACGCAAATTAAGGTTGTTAAGCACACAAACAGGGGCCATTGAGGTTCCTAAGCACAAGAACATGTGCAAATGAGGTTCATAAGCACAAGAACAAGTGCAAATGAGGTTCATAAGCACAACATCAAGCACAAAAGATGTTGATAAGCACACGAACAACGCAAATTGAAGTTGTTCAGCACACAAACAACTCCAATTGAGGTAGTTAAGCACACAAACAATGGCAAATGAGGTCCCTAAGCACAAGAACAAGTGCAAATGAGGTTCATAAGCACAAGATCAAGCGTAAAAGAGGTTGTTAAGCACACGAACAACTCCAATTGAGGTTGTTAAGCTCACAAACAATGGCAAATAAGGTTCCTAAGCACAAGAACAAGTGCAAATGACGTTCATAAGCACAAGATCAAGCACAAAAGAGGTTGTTAAGCACACGAACAACGCAAATTGAGGTTGTTAAGCACACAAACAAGGGCAATTGAGGTTCCTAAGCACAAGAACATGTGCAAATAAGGTTCATAAGCACAAGAACAAGTGCAAATGAGGTTCATAAGCACAACATCAAGCACAAAAGAGGTTGATAAGCACACGAACAACGCAAAATTGAGGTTGTTCAGCACACAAACAACTCCAATTGAGGTAGTTAAGCACACAAACAATGGCAAATGAGGTCCCTAAGCACAAGAACAAGTGCAAATGAGGTTCATAAGCACAAGATCAAGCGTAAAAGAGGTTGTTAAGCACACGAACAACTCCAATTGAGGTTGTTAAGCTCACAAACAATGGCAAATAAGGTTCCTAAGCACAAGAACATGTGCAAATGAGGTTCATAAGCACAAGAACAAGTGCAAATGAGGTTCATAAGCACAAGATCAAGCGTAAAAGAGGTTGTTAAGCACACGAACAACTCCAATTGAGGTTGTTAAGCTCACAAACAATGGCAAATAAGGTTCCTAAGCACAAGAAAAAGTGCAAATGACGTTCATAAGCACAAGATCAAGCACAAAAGAGGTTGTTAAGCACACGAACAACGCAAATTAAGGTTGTTAAGCACACAAACAAGGCATTGAGGTTCGTAAGCACAAGAACATGTGCAAATGAGGTTCATAAGCACAAGAACAAGTGCAAATGAGGTTCATAAGCACAAGATCAAGTCAAAAAGAGGTTGTTAAGCACACGAACAACGCAAATTGAGGTTGTTAAGCACACAAACAAAATTGAGGTTCCTAAGCACAAGAACATGTGCAAATAAGGTTCATAAGCACAAGAACAAGTGCAAATGAGGTTCATAAGCACAACATCAAGCACAAAAGAGGTTGATAAGCACACGAACAACGCAAAATTGAGGTTGTTCCGCACACAAACAACTCCAATTGATGTAGTTAAGCACACAAACAATGGCAAATGAGGTCCCGAAGCACGAGAACAAGTGCAAATGAGGTTCATAAGCACAAGATCAAGCGTAAAAGAGGTTGTTAAGCACACGAACAACTCCAATTGAGGTTGTTAAGCTCACAAACAATGGCAAATAAGGTTCCTAAGCACAAGAACAAGTGCAAATGAGGTTCATAAGCACAAGATCAAGCACAAAAAGGGTTGTTAAGCACACGAACAACGCAAATTGAGGTTGTTAAGCACACAAACAACTCCAATTGAGGAAGTTAAGCACACAAACAATGGCAAATGAGGTCCCTAAGCACAAGAACAAGTGCAAATGAGGTTCATAAGCACAAGATCAAGCGTAAAAAGAGGTTGTTAAGCACACGAACAACTCCAATTGAGGTTGTTAAGCTCACAAACAATGGCAAATGAGGTTCCTAAGCACAAGAACATGTGCAAATGAGGTTCATAAGCACAAGAACAAGTGCAAATGAGGTTCATAAGCACAAGATCAAGCGTAAAAGAGGTTGTTAAGCACACGAACAACGCCAATTGAGGTTGTTAAGCTCACAAACAATGGCAAATAAGGTTCCTAAGCACAAGAACATGTGCAAATGAGGTTCATAAGCACAAGAACAAGTGCAAATGAGGTTCATAAGCACAAGATCAAGCGTAAAAGAGGTTGTTAAGCACACGAACAACTCCAATTGAGGTTGTTAAGCTCACAAACAATGGCAAATAAGGTTCCTAAGCAAAAGAAAAAGTGCAAATGACGTTCATAAGCACAAGATCAAGCACAAAAGAGGTTGTTAAGCACACGAACAACGCAAATTAAGGTTGTTAAGCACACAAACAAATTGAGGTTCGTAAGCACAAGAACATGTGCAAATGAGGTTCATAAGCACAAGAACAAGTGCAAATGAGGTTCATAAGCACAACATCAATCACAAAAGAGGTTGTTAAGCACACGAACAACGCAAATTGAGATTGTTAAGCACACAAACAGGGGCAATTGAGGTTCCTAAGCACAAGAACATGTGCAAATGAGGTTCATAAGCACAAGAACAAGTGCAAATGAGGTTCATAAAGCACAAGACCAAGCGTAAAAGATATTGTTAAGCACACGAACAACTCCAATTGAGGTTGTTAAGCTCTCAAACAATGGCAAATAAGGTTCCTACCCACAAGAACAAGTGCAAATGACGTTCATAAGCACAAGATCAAGCACAAAAGAGGATGTTAAGCACACGAACAACGCAAATTAAGGTTGTTAAGCACACAAATAGAGGAAATTGAGGTTCCTAAGCACAAGAACATGTGCAAATGAGGTTCATAAGCACAAGAACAAGTGCAAATGAGGTTCATAAGCACAACATCAAGCACAAAAGAGGTTGATAAGCACACGAACAACGCAAATTGAGGTTGTTCAGCACACAAACAACTCCAATTGAGGAAGTTAAGCACACAAACAATGGCAAATGAGGTCCCTAAGCACAAGAACAAGTGCAAATGAGGTTCATAAGCACAAGATCAAGCGTAAAAGAGGTTGTTAAGCACACGAACAACTCCAATTGAGGTTGTTAAGCTCACAAACAATGGCAAATAAGATTCCTAAGCACAAGAACAAGTGCAAATGACGTTGATAAGCACAAGATCAAGCACAAAAAAGGTTGTTAAGCACACGAACAACGCAAATTGAGATTGTTAAGCACACAAACGAGGGCAATTGAGGTTCCTAAGCACAAGAACATGTGCAAATGAGGTTCATAAGCACAAGAACAAGTGCAAATGAGGTTCATAAGCACAAGATCAAGCGTAAAAGAGGTTGTTAAGCACACGAACAACTCCAATTGAGGTTGTTAAGCTCACAAACAATGGCAAATAAGGTTCCTAAGCAAAAGAAAAAGTGCAAATGACGTTCATAAGCACAAGATCAAGCACAAAAGAGGTTGTTAAGCACACGAACAACGCAAATTAAGGTTGTTAAGCACACAAACAGGGGCCATTGAGGTTCGTAAGCACAAGAACATGTGCAAATGAGGTTCATAAGCACAAGAACAAGTGCAAATGTGGTTCATAAGCACAACATCAATCACAAAAGATGTTGATAAGCACACGAACAACGCAAATTGAGGTTGTTCAAAGCACACAAACAACTCCAATTGAGGTAGTTAAGCACACAAACAATGACAAATGAGGTCCCTAAGCACAACAACAAGTGCAAATGAGGTTCATAAGCACAAGACCAAGCGTAAAAGATATTGTTAAGCACACGAACAACTCCAATTGAGGTTGTTAAGCTCTCAAACAATGGCAAATAAGGTTCCTACCCACAAGAACAAGTGCAAATGACGTTCATAAGCACAAGATCAAGCACAAAAGAGGATGTTAAGCACACGAACAACGCAAATTAAGGTTGTTAAGCACACAAACAGGGGCAATTGAGGTTCCTAAGCACAAGAACATGTGCAAATGAGGTTCATAAGCACAAGAACAAGTGCAAATGAGGTTCATAAGCACAACATCAAGCACAAAAGAGGTTGATAAGCACACGAACAACGCAAATTGAAGTTGCTCAGCACACAAACAACTCCAACTGAGGAAGTTAAGCACACAAACAATGGCAAATGAGGTCCCTAAGCACAAGAACAAGTGCAAATGAGGTTCATAAGCACAAGATCAAGCGTAAAAGAGGTTGTTAAGCACACGAACAACTCCAATTGAGGTTGTTAAGCTCACAAACAATGGCAAATCAGGTTCCTAAGCACAAGAACAAGTGCAAATGACGTTCATAAGCACAAGATCAAGCACAAAAGAGGTTGTTAAGCACACGAACAACGCAAATTGAGATTGTTAAGCACAAAAAACAGGGGCAATTGAGGTTCCTAAGCACAAGAACATGTGCAAATGAGGTTCATAAGCACAAGAACAAGTGCAAATGAGGTTCATAAGCACAAGATCAAGCGTAAAAGAGGTTGTTAAGCACACGAACAACTCCAATTGAGGTTGTTAAGCTCACAATCAATGGCAAATAAGGTTCCTAAGCACAAGAACAAGTGCAAATGACGTTCATAAGCACAAGATCAAGCACAAAAGAGGTTGTTAAGCACACGAACAACGCAAATTAAGGTTGTTAAGCACACAAACAGGGGCCATTGAGGTTCCTAAGCACAAGAACATGTGCAAATGAGGTTCATAAGCACAAGAACAAGTGCAAATGAGGTTCATAAGCACAAGATCAAGCGTAAAAGAGGTTGTTAAGCACACGAACAACTCCAATTGAGGTTGTTAAGCTCACAAACAATGGCAAATAATGTTCCTAAGCACAAGAACAAGTGCAAATGACGTTCATAAGCACAAGATCAAGCACAAAAGAGGTTGTTAAGCACACGAACAACGCAAATTAAGGTTGTTAAGCACACAAACAGGGGCCATTGAGGTTCCTAAGCACAAGAACATGTGCAAATGAGGTTCATAAGCACAAGAACAAGTGCAAATGAGGTTCATAAGCACAACATCAAGCACAAAAGATGTTGATAAGCACACGAACAACGCAAATTGAAGTTGTTCAGCACACAAACAACTCCAATTGAGGTAGTTGAGCACACAAACAATGACAAATGAGGTCCCTAAGCACAAGAACAAGTGCAAATGAGGTTCATAAGCACAAGATCAAGCGTAAAAGAGGTTGTTAAGCACACGAACAACTCCAATTGAGGTAGTTAAGCACACAAACAATGGCAAATAAGGTTCCTAAGCACAAGAACAAGTGGAAATGACGTTCATAAGCACAAGATCATGCACAAAAGAGGTTCTTAAGCACACGAACAACGCAAATTGAGGTTGTTAAGCACACAAACAGGGGCAATTGAGGTTCCTAAGCACAAGAACATGTGCAAATAAGGTTCATAAGCACAAGAACAAGTGCAAATGAGGTTCATAAGCACAACATCAAGCACAAAAGAGGTTGATAAGCACACGAACAACGCCAAATTGAGGTTGTTCAGCACACAAACAACTCCAATTGAGGTAGTTAAGCACACAAACAATGACACATGAGGTCCCTAAGCACAAGAACAAGGGCAAATGAGGTTCATAAGCACAAGATCAAGCGTAAAAGTGGTTGTTAAGCACACGAACAACTCCAATTGAGGTTCTTAAGCTCACAAACAATGGCAAATAAGGTTCCTAAGCACAAGAACAAGTGCAAATGACGTTCATAAGCACAAGATCAAGTACAAAAGAGGTTGTTAAGCACACGAACAACGCAAATTGAGGTTGTTAAGCACACAAACAGGGGCCATTGAGGTTCGTAAGCACAAGAACATGTGCAAATGAGGTTCATAAGCACAAGAACAAGTGCAAATGAGGTTCATAAGCACAACATCAATCACAAAAGAGGTTGTTAAGCACACGAACAACGCAAATTGAGATTGTTAAGCACACAAACAGGGGCAATTGAGGTTCCTAAGCACAAGAACATGTGCAAATGAGGTTCATAAGCACAAGAACAAGTGCAAATGAGGTTCATCAGCACAAGACCAAGCGTAAAAGATATTGTTAAGCACACGAACAACTCCAATTGAGGTTGTTAAGCTCTCAAACAATGGCAAATAAGGTTCCTACCCACAAGAACAAGTGCAAATGACGTTCATAAGCACAAGATCAAGCACAAAAGAGGATGTTAAGCACACGAACAACGCAAATTAAGGTTGTTAAGCACACAAATAGGGGAAATTGAGGTTCCTAAGCACAAGAACATGTGCAAATGAGGTTCATAAGCACAAGAACAAGTGCAAATGAGGTTCATAAGCACAACATCAAGCACAAAAGAGGTTGATAAGCACACGAACAACGCAAATTGAGGTTGTTCAGCACACAAACAACTCCAATTGAGGAAGTTAAGCACACAAACAATGGCAAATGAGGTCCCTAAGCACAAGAACAAGTGCAAATGAGGTTCATAAGCACAAGATCAAGCGTAAAAGAGGTTGTTAAGCACACGAACAACTCCAATTGAGGTTGTTAAGCTCACAAACAATGGCAAATAAGATTCCTAAGCACAAGAACAAGTGCAAATGACGTTGATAAGCACAAGATCAAGCACAAAAAGGTTGTTAAGCACACGAACAACGCAAATTGAGATTGTTAAGCACACAAACGAGGGCAATTGAGGTTCCTAAGCACAAGAACATGTGCAAATGAGGTTCATAAGCACAAGAACAAGTGCAAATGAGGTTCATAAGCACAAGATCAAGCGTAAAAGAGGTTGTTAAGCACACGAACAACTCCAATTGAGGTTGTTAAGCTCACAAACAATGGCAAATAAGGTTCCTAAGCAAAAGAAAAAGTGCAAATGACGTTCATAAGCACAAGATCAAGCACAAAAGAGGTTGTTAAGCACACGAACAACGCAAATTAAGGTTGTTAAGCACACAAACAAGCATTGAGGTTCGTAAGCACAAGAACATGTGCAAATGAGGTTCATAAGCACAAGAACAAGTGCAAATGAGGTTCATAAGCACAACATCAATCACAAAAGATGTTGATAAGCACACGAACAACGCAAATTGAGGTTGTTCAGCACACAAACAACTCCAATTGAGGTAGTTAAGCACACAAACAATGACAAATGAGGTCCCTAAGCACAACAACAAGTGCAAATGAGGTTCATAAGCACAAGACCAAGCGTAAAAGATATTGTTAAGCACACGAACAACTCCAATTGAGGTTGTTAAGCTCTCAAACAATGGCAAATAAGGTTCCTACCCACAAGAACAAGTGCAAATGACGTTCATAAGCACAAGATCAAGCACAAAAGAGGATGTTAAGCACACGAACAACGCAAATTAAGGTTGTTAAGCACACAAACAGGGGCAATTGAGGTTCCTAAGCACAAGAACATGTGCAAATGAGGTTCATAAGCACAAGAACAAGTGCAAATGAGGTTCATAAGCACAACATCAAGCACAAAAGAGGTTGATAAGCACACGAACAACGCAAATTGAAGTTGCTCGAAGACACAAACAACTCCAACCGAGGAAGTTAAGCACACAAACAATGGCAAATGAGGTCCCTAAGCACAAGAACAAGTGCAAATGAGGTTCATAAGCACAAGATCAAGCGTAAAAGAGGTTGTTAAGCACACGAACAACTCCAATTGAGGTTGTTAAGCTCACAAACAATGGCAAATCAGGTTCCTAAGCACAAGAACAAGTGCAAATGACGTTCATAAGCACAAGATCAAGCACAAAATAGGTTGTTAAGCACACGAACAACGCAAATTGAGATTGTTAAGCACAAAAAACAGGGGCAATTGAGGTTCCTAAGCACAAGAACATGTGCAAATGAGGTTCATAAGCACAAGAACAAGTGCAAATGAGGTTCATAAGCACAAGATCAAGCGTAAAAGAGGTTGTTAAGCACACGAACAACTCCAATTGAGGTTGTTAAGCTCACAATCAATGGCAAATAAGGTTCCTAAGCACAAGAACAAGTGCAAATGACGTTCATAAGCACAAGATCAAGCACAAAAGAGGTTGTTAAGCACACGAACAACGCAAATTAAGGTTGTTAAGCACACAAACAAGCATTGAGGTTCCTAAGCACAAGAACATGTGCAAATGAGGTTCATAAGCACAAGAACAAGTGCAAATGAGGTTCATAAGCACAAGATCAAGCGTAAAAGAGGTTGTTAAGCACACGAACAACTCCAATTGAGGTTGTTAAGCTCACAAACAATGGCAAATAATGTTCCTAAGCACAAGAACAAGTGCAAATGACGTTCATAAGCACAAGATCAAGCACAAAAGAGGTTGTTAAGCACACGAACAACGCAAATTAAGGTTGTTAAGCACACAAACAAGGCCATTGAGGTTCCTAAGCACAAGAACATGTGCAAATGAGGTTCATAAGCACAAGAACAAGTGCAAATGAGGTTCATAAGCACAACATCAAGCACAAAAGATGTTGATAAGCACACGAACAACGCAAATTGAAGTTGTTCAGCACACAAACAACTCCAATTGAGGTAGTTGAGCACACAAACAATGACAAATGAGGTCCCTAAGCACAAGAACAAGTGCAAATGAGGTTCATAAGCACAAGATCAAGCGTAAAAGAGGTTGTTAAGCACACGAACAACTCCAATTGAGGTAGTTAAGCACACAAACAATGGCAAATAAGGTTCCTAAGCACAAGAACAAGTGGAAATGACGTTCATAAGCACAAGATCATGCACAAAAGAGGTTCTTAAGCACACGAACAACGCAAATTGAGGTTGTTAAGCACACAAACAGGGGCAATTGAGGTTCCTAAGCACAAGAACATGTGCAAATGAGGTTCATAAGCACAAGAACAAGTGCAAATGAGGTTCATAAGCACAACATCAAGCACAAAAGATGTTGATAAGCACACGAACAACGCAAATTGAAGTTGTTCAGCACACAAACAACTCCAATTGAGGTAGTTGAGCACACAAACAATGACAAATGAGGTCCCTAAGCACAAGAACAAGTGCAAATGAGGTTCATAAGCACAAGATCAAGCGTAAAAGAGGTTGTTAAGCACACGAACAACTCCAATTGAGGTAGTTAAGCACACAAACAATGGCAAATAAGGTTCCTAAGCACAAGAACAAGTGGAAATGACGTTCATAAGCACAAGATCATGCACAAAAGAGGTTCTTAAGCACACGAACAACGCAAATTGAGGTTGTTAAGCACACAAACAGGGGCAATTGAGGTTCCTAAGCACAAGAACATGTGCAAATAAGGTTCATAAGCACAAGAACAAGTGCAAATGAGGTTCATAAGCACAACATCAAGCACAAAAGAGGTTGATAAGCACACGAACAACGCCAAATTGAGGTTGTTCAGCACACAAACAACTCCAATTGAGGTAGTTAAGCACACAAACAATGACACATGAGGTCCCTAAGCACAAGAACAAGGGCAAATGAGGTTCATAAGCACAAGATCAAGCGTAAAAGAGGTTGTTAAGCACACGAACAACTCCAATTGAGGTTCTTAAGCTCACAAACAATGGCAAATAAGGTTCCTAAGCACAAGAACAAGTGCAAATGACGTTCATAAGCACAAGATCAAGTACAAAAGAGGTTGTTAAGCACACGAACAACGCAAATTGAGGTTGTTAAGCACACAAACAGGGGGCAATTGAGGTTCCTAAGCACAAGAACATGTGCAAATAAGGTTCATAAGCACAAGAACAAGTGCAAATGAGGTTCATAAGCACAACATCAAGCACAAAAGAGGTTGATAAGCACACGAACAACGCAAAATTGAGGTTGTTCAGCACACAAACAACTCCAATTGAGGTAGTTAAGCACACAAACAATGGCAAATGAGGTCCCTAAGCACGAGAACAAGGGCAAATGAGGTTCATAAGCACAAGATCAAGCGTAAAAGAGGTTGTTAAGCACACGAACAACTCCAATTGAGGTTGTTAAGCTCACAAACAATGGCAAATAAGGTTCCTAAGCACAAGAACAAGTTCAAATGACGTTCATAAGCACAAGATCAAGCACAAAAAAGGTTGTTAAGCACACGAACAACGCAAATTGAGGTTGTTAAGCACACAAACAACTCCAATTGAGGAAGTTAAGCACACAAACAATGGCAAATGAGGTCCCTAAGCACAAGAACAAGTGCAAATGAGGTTCATAAGCACAAGATCAAGCATAAAAGAGGTTGTTAAGCACACGAACAACGCAAATTGAGGTTGTTAAGCACACAAACAGGGGCAATTGAGGTTCCTAAGCACAAGAACATGTGCAAATAAGGTTCATAAGCACAAGAACAAGTGCAAATGAGGTTCATAAGCACAACATCAAGCACAAAAGAGGTTGATAAGCACACGAACAACGCAAAATTGAGGTTGTTCAGCACACAAACAACTCCAATTGAGGTAGTTAAGCACACAAACAATGGCAAATGAGGTCCCTAAGCACGAGAACAAGGGCAAATGAGGTTCATAAGCACAAGATCAAGCGTAAAAGAGGTTGTTAAGCACACGAACAACTCCAATTGAGGTTGTTAAGCTCACAAACAATGGCAAATAAGGTTCCTAAGCACAAGAACAAGTGCAAATGACGTTCATAAGCACAAGATCAAGCACAAAAAAGGTTGTTAAGCACACGAACAACGCAAATTGAGGTTGTTAAGCACACAAACAACTCCAATTGAGGAAGTTAAGCACACAAACAATGGCAAATGAGGTCCCTAAGCACAAGAACAAGTGCAAATGAGGTTCATAAGCACAAGATCAAGCGTAAAAGAGGTTGTTAAACACACGAACAACTCCAATTGAGGTAGTTAAGCTCACAAACAATGGCAAATAAGGTTCCTAAGCACAAGAACATGTGCAAATGAGGTTCATAAGCACAAGAACAAGTGCAAATGAGGTTCATAAGCACAAGATCAATCACAAAAGAGGTTGTTAAGCACACGAACAACGCAAATTGAGGTTGTTCAGCACACAAACAACTCCAATTGAGGAAGTTAAGCACACAAACAATGGCAAATGAGGTCCCTAAGCACAAGAACAAGTGCAAAAGAGGTTCATAAGCACAAGATCAAGCGTAAAAGAGGTTGTTAAGCACACGAACAACTCCAATTGAGGTTGTTAAGCTCACAAACAATGGCAAATCATGTTCCTAAGCACACAAACAGGGGCAATTGAGGTTCCTAAGCACAAGAACATGTGCATATGAGGTTCATAAGCACAAGAACAAGTGCAAATGAGGTTCATAAGCACAAGACCAAGCGTAAAAGATATTGTTAAGCACACGAACAACTCCAATTAAGGTTGTTAAGCTATTAAACAATGGCAAATAAGGTTCCTACCCACAAGAACAAGTGCAAATGACGTTCATAAGCACAAGATCAAGCACAAAAGAGGATGTTAAGCACACGAACAACGCAAATTAAGGTTGTTAAGCACACAAACAGGGGCAATTGAGGTTCCTAAGCACAAGAACATGTGCAAATGAGGTTCATAAGCACAAGAACAAGTGCAAATGAGGTTCATAAGCACAACATCAAGCACAAAAGAGGTTGATAAGCACACGAACAACGCAAATTGAAGTTGCTCAGCACACAAACAACTCCAACTGAGGAAGTTAAGCACACAAACAATGGCAAATGAGGTCCCTAAGCACAAGAACAAGTGCAAATGAGGTTCATAAGCACAAGATCAAGCGTAAAAGAGGTTGTTAAGCACACGAACAACTCCAATTGAGGTTGTTAAGCTCACAAACAATGGCAAATCAGGTTCCTAAGCACAAGAACAAGTGCAAATGACGTTCATAAGCACAAGATCAAGCACAAAATAGGTTGTTAAGCACACGAACAACGCAAATTGAGATTGTTAAGCACAAAAAACAGGGGCAATTGAGGTTCCTAAGCACAAGAACATGTGCAAATGAGGTTCATAAGCACAAGAACAAGTGCAAATGAGGTTCATAAGCACAAGATCAAGCGTAAAAGAGGTTGTTAAGCACATGAACAACTCCAATTGAGGTTGTTAAGCTCACAAACAATGGCAAATAAGGTTCCTAAGCACAAGAACAAGTGCAAATGACGTTCATAAGCACAAGATCAAGCACAAAAGAGGTTGTTAAGCACACGAACAACGCAAATTAAGGTTGTTAAGCACACAAACAGGGGCCATTGAGGTTCCTAAGCACAAGAACATGTGCAAATGAGGTTCATAAGCACAAGAACAAGTGGAAATGAGGTTCATAAACACAAGATCAAGCGTAAAAGAGGTTGTTAAGCACACGAACAACTCCAATTGAGGTTGTTAAGCTCACAAACAATGGCAAATAATGTTCCTAAGCACAAGAACAAGTGCAAATGACGTTCATAAGCACAAGATCAAGCACAAAAGAGGTTGTTAAGCACACGAACAACGCAAATTAAGGTTGTTAAGCACACAAACAAGGATTGAGGTTCCTAAGCACAAGAACATGTGCAAATGAGGTTCATAAGCACAAGAACAAGTGCAAATGAGGTTCATAAGCACAACATCAAGCACAAAAGATGTTGATAAGCACACGAACAACGCAAATTGAAGTTGTTCAGCACACAAACAACTCCAATTGAGGTAGTTGAGCACACAAACAATGACAAATGAGGTCCCTAAGCACAAGAACAAGTGCAAATGAGGTTCATAAGCACAAGATCAAGCGTAAAAGAGGTTGTTAAGCACACGAACAACTCCAATTGAGGTAGTTAAGCACACAAACAATGGCAAATAAGGTTCCTAAGCACAAGAACAAGTGGAAATGACGTTCATAAGCACAAGATCATGCACAAAAGAGGTTCTTAAGCACACGAACAACGCAAATTGAGGTTGTTAAGCACACAAACAGGGGCAATTGAGGTTCCTAAGCACAAGAACATGTGCAAATAAGGTTCATAAGCACAAGAACAAGTGCAAATGAGGTTCATAAGCACAACATCAAGCACAAAAGAGGTTGATAAGCACACGAACAACGCCAAATTGAGGTTGTTCAGCACACAAACAACTCCAATTGAGGTAGTTAAGCACACAAACAATGACAAATGAGGTCCCTAAGCACAAGAACAAGGGCAAATGAGGTTCATAAGCACAAGATCAAGCGTAAAAGAGGTTGTTAAGCACACGAACAACTCCAATTGAGGTTGTTAAGCTCACAAACAATGGCAAATAAGGTTCCTAAGCACAAGAACAAGTGCAAATGACGTTCATAAGCACAAGATCAAGTACAAAAGAGGTTGTTAAGCACACGAACAACGCAAATTGAGGTTGTTAAGCACACAAACAGGGGCAATTGAGGTTCCTAAGCACAAGAACATGTGCAAATAAGGTTCATAAGCACAAGAACAAGTGCAAATGAGGTTCATAAGCACAACATCAAGCACAAAAGAGGTTGATAAGCACACGAACAACGCAAAATTGAGGTTGTTCAGCACACAAACAACTCCAATTGAGGTAGTTAAGCACACAAACAATGGCAAATGAGGTCCCTAAGCACGAGAACAAGGGCAAATGAGGTTCATAAGCACAAGATCAAGCGTAAAAGAGGTTGTTAAGCACACGAACAACTCCAATTGAGGTTGTTAAGCTCACAAACAATGGCAAATAAGGTTCCTAAGCACAAGAACAAGTTCAAATGACGTTCATAAGCACAAGATCAAGCACAAAAGAGGTTGTTAAGCACACGAACAACGCAAATTGAGGTTGTTAAGCACACAAACAACTCCAATTGAGGAAGTTAAGCACACTAACAATGGCAAATGAGGTCCCTAAGCACAAGAACAAGTGCAAATGAGGTTCATAAGCACAAGATCAAGCATAAAAGAGGTTGTTAAGCACACGAACAACGCAAATTGAGGTTGTTAAGCACACAAACAAGTTCCTAAGCACAAGAACATGTGCAAATAAGGTTCATAAGCACAAGAACAAGTGCAAATGAGGTTCATAAGCACAACATCAAGCACAAAAGAGGTTGATAAGCACACGAACAACGCAAAATTGAGGTTGTTCAGCACACAAACAACTCCAATTGAGGTAGTTAAGCACACAAACAATGGCAAATGAGGTCCCTAAGCACAAGAACAAGGGCAAATGAGGTTCATAAGCACAAGATCAAGCGTAAAAGAGGTTGTTAAGCACACGAACAACTCCAATTGAGGTTGTTAAGCTCACAAACAATGGCAAATAAGGTTCCTAAGCACAAGAACAAGTGCAAATGACGTTCATAAGCACAAGATCAAGCACAAAAAGGTTGTTAAGCACACGAACAACGCAAATTGAGGTTGTTAAGCACACAAACAACTCCAATTGAGGAAGTTAAGCACACAAACAATGGCAAATGAGGTCCCTAAGCACAAGAACAAGTGCAAATGAGGTTCATAAGCACAAGATCAAGCATAAAAGAGGTTGTTAAGCACACGAACAACGCAAATTGAGGTTGTTAAGCACACAAACAAGGGCAATTGAGGTTCCTAAGCACAAGAACATGTGCAAATAAGGTTCATAAGCACAAGAACAAGTGCAAATGAGGTTCATAAGCACAACATCAAGCACAAAAGAGGTTGATAAGCACACGAACAACGCAAAATTGAGGTTGTTCCAAGACACAAACAACTCCAATCGAGGTAGTTAAGCACACAAACAATGGCAAATGAGGTCCCTAAGCACAAGAACAAGGGCAAATGAGGTTCATAAGCACAAGATCAAGCGTAAAAGAGGTTGTTAAGCACACGAACAACTCCAATTGAGGTTGTTAAGCTCACAAACAATGGCAAATAAGGTTCCTAAGCACAAGAACAAGTGCAAATGACGTTCATAAGCACAAGATCAAGCACAAAAGAGGTTGTTAAGCACACGAACAACGCAAATTGAGGTTGTTAAGCACACAAACAACTCCAATTGAGGAAGTTAAGCACACAAACAATGGCAAATGAGGTCCCTAAGCACAAGAACAAGTGCAAATGAGGTTCATAAGCACAAGATCAAGCATAAAAGAGGTTGTTAAGCACACGAACAACGCAAATTGAGGTTGTTAAGCACACAAACAAGGCAATGAGGTTCCTAAGCACAAGAACATGTGCAAATAAGGTTCATAAGCACAAGAACAAGTGCAAATGAGGTTCATAAGCACAACATCAAGCACAAAAGAGGTTGATAAGCACACGAACAACGCAAAATTGAGGTTGTTCAGCACACAAACAACTCCAATTGAGGTAGTTAAG
>JAJHPE010000006.1:11163022-11228433 GCA_024447655.1 Carex scoparia | reverse complement strand
TAACAACCTAAATTTGCGTTGTTCGTGTGATCAACAACCTCTTTTATGCCTGATGTTGTGCTTATGAACCTCATTTGCACTTGTTGTTGTGCTTAGGAACTTCATTTGCCCTTGATTGTGTGGTGAACAACCTGAATTGGTGTTGTTCGTGTACTTAACAACCTCTTTTGTGCTTGATCTTGTGCTTATGAATCTCATTTCCACTTGTTCTTGTGCTTAGGGACCTCATTTGCCCTTGTTCGTGTTCTTAACAACCTCATTTGCGGTTGATCTAGAGCTTATGAACTTCATTTCCACTTGTTGTTGTGCTTATGAACCTCATTTGCCCTTGTTTGTGTGCTTAACAACCTCAATTCGCGTTGTTCGTGTGCTTAACAATGTCTTTTACGCTTCATCTTATGCTTTTAAACCTCATTTCCACTTGTTCTTGTGCTTAGGAGTCTCATTTGCCCTTGTTTCTGTGCTTAACAACCTGAATTGGAGTTTTTCGTGTGCTCAACAACCTCATTTACAGTTGATTTTGTGCTTATGAACCTCATTTCCAATTGTTCTTGTGCTTATGAACCTCATTTGCACATGTTCTTGTGCTTAGGAACCTCAATTGCCTCTGTTTGTGTGCTTAACAACCTCAATTTGCGTTGTTCGTGTGCTTAACAACCTCTTTTCTGATTGATCTTGTGCTTATGAACGTCATTTGCACTTGTTCTTGTGCTTAGGAACCTCATTTGCCCTTGTTTGTGTGCTTAATAACCTCAATTGGCGTTGTTCGTGTGCTTAACAACTTCTTTTACGCTTGATATTGTTCTTATGAACCTCATTTGCACTTGTTCTTGTGCTTATAAAACTCCTTTGCACATGTTCTTGTGCTTAGGAACCTCATTTGCCCCTGTTTGTGTGCTTAACAACCTCAATTTGCGTTGTTCGTGTGCTTAACAACCCCTTTTTCGCTAGATCTTGTTCTTATGAACCTCATTTGCACTTGTTCTTGTGCTTAGGAACCTCATTTGCCCTTGTTTGTGTGTTTAACAACCTCAATTGACGTTGTTCGTGTTCTTAGCAACCTCTTTTATGCTTGATCTTGTGCTTATGAACCTCATTTGCACTTGTTCTAGTGCTTAGTGACCTCATTTGCCCTTATTTGTGTGCTTAACGACCTCAATTTGCATTGTTCGTGTCATCAACAACCTCTTTTATGCTTGATCTTGTGCTTATGAACCTCATTTGAACTTGTTCTTGTGCTTAGGAACCTCATTTGCCCTTGTTTGTGTGCTTAACAACCTCTTTTACTCTTGATCTTGTGCTTATGAACCTCATTTGCACTTGTTCTTGTGCCTAGGGACCTCATTTGCCGTTGTTCGTGTGCTTAACCTCTTTTGCGCTTGATCTTGAGCTTATGAACCACATTTGCACTTGTTCTTGTGCTTAGGAACCTCATTTGCCCTTGTTTGTGTGTTTAACAACCTCAATTGGAGTTGTTCGTGTTCTTAACAGCCTTTTTTGCGCTTGATCTTGTGCTTATGAACCTCATTTGCACTTGTTCTTGTGCTTAGGAGCCTCATTTGCCATTGTTTGTGTGCTTAGGAACCTCATTTGCTATTGTTTGTGAGCTTAACAACCTCAATTGGAGTTGTTCGTGTGCTTAACAACCTCTTTTACGCTTGATCTTGTGCTTATGAACCTCATTTGCACTTGTTCATGTGCTTAGGGACCTCATTTGCCCTTGTTCGTGTGCTTAACAACCTCTTTTGCGCTTGATCTTTAGCTTATGAACCTAATTTGCACTTGTTCTTGTGCTTAGGAACCTCATTTGATCATGTTTGTGTGCTTAACCACCTCAAATGGCATAGTTCTTGTGCTTAGCAACATCTTTTTCGCTAGATCTTGTGCTTATGAACCTCATCTGCATTTGTTCTTGTGCTTAGGAACCTTATTTGTTCTTGTTTGTGTGCTTAACAATCTTAATTCGCGTTGTTCGTGTGCTTAACAACTTCTTTTACGCTTGATCTTGTGCTTGATGAACCTCATTTGCACTTGTTCTTGTGCTTATGAACCATCGTTGCATATGTTCTTTTTCTTAGGAACCTCATTTGCCACTGTTTCTGTGCTTAACAACTTCAATTTGCGTTGTTCCTGTGCTTATCAACCTCTTTTGTGCTTGATGTTGTGCTTATGAACCTCAATTGCACTTGTTCTTGTGCTTATGAACCTCATTTGCCATTGTTTGTGAGCTTAACTACCACAATTGGAGTTGTTCGTGTGCTTAACAACCTCTTTTACGCTTGATCTTGTGCTTATGAACCTCATTTGCACTTGTTCTTGTGCCTAGGGACCTCGTTTGCCCTTATTCGTGTACTTAACAACCTCTTTTTGAGATTATGAACCTCATTTGCACTTGTTCTTGTGCTTAGGAACCTCATTTGATCATGTTTGTGTGCTTAACCACCTGAAATGGCGTAGTTCGTGTGCTTACCAACCTCTTTTTCGCTAGATCTTGTGCTTATGAACCTCATCTACATTTGTTCTTGTGCTTAGGAACCTCATTTGCCCCTGTTTGTGTGCTTAACAACCTCAATTTGCGTTGTTCGTGTGCCAACCCTTTTTTCGCTAGATCTTGTTCTTATGAACCTCATTTGCACTTGTTCTGATGCTTAGGAACCTCATTTGATCTTGTTTGTGTGCTTAACCACATCAATTGGCGTTGTTCGTGTGCTTAACAACCTCTTTTTCGCTAGATCTTGTTCTGATGAACCTCATTTGCACTTGTTCTTGTGCTTAGGAATCTCATTTGCCCATGTTTGTGTGTTTAACAACCTCAATTGACGTTGTTCGTGTTCTTAGCAACCTCTTTTATGCTTGATCTTGTGCTTATGTACCTCATTTGAACTTGTTCTTGTGCTTAGGAACCAAATTTGACCTTGTTTGTGTGCTTAACAACCTCAATTGGCATTGTTCGTGTGATTAAAAAGCTCTTTTGCGCTTGATGTTGTGCTTATGAACCTCATTTGCACTTGTTCTTGTGCTGATGACTCTCATTTGCACATGTTCTTGTGCTTAGGAACCTCATTTGCCCTTGTTTGTGTGTTTAACAACCTCAATTGACGTTGTTCGTGTTCTTAGCAACCTCTTTTGTTCTTGATCTTGTGCTTATGAACCTCATTTGCACTTGGTCTAGTGCTTAGTAACATCATTTGCCCTTATTTGTGTTCTTAACAACCTCAATTTGTATTGTTCGTGTGATCAACAACCTCTTTTATGCTTGATCTTGTGCTTATGAACCTCATTTGAATTTGTTCTTGTGCTTAGGAACCTCATTTGCCCTTGTTTGTGTGCTTAACAACCTCAATTGGCATTGTTCGTGTGATTAAAAAGCTCTTTTGCGCTTGATGTTGTGCTTATGAACCTCATTTGCACTTGTTCTTGTACTTAAGAACTTCATTTGCACATGTTCTTGTGCTTAGGAACCTCATTTACCCCTGTTTGTGTGCTTAACAACCTCAATTTGCGTTGTTCGTGTGCTTAACAACCTCTTTTGTGCTTGATTTTGTGCTTATGAACGTCATTTGCACTTCTTCTTGTGCTTATGAACCTCATTTGCCAATGTTTGTGTGCTTAACTACCTCAATTGGAGTTGTTCGTGTGCTTATCAACCTCTTTTGTGCTTGATGTTGTGCTTATGACCCTCATTTGCACTTGTTCTTGTGCTTATGAACCTCATTTGCCATTGTTTGTGTGCTTAACTACCTCAGTTGGAGTTTTTCGTGTGCTTAACAACCTCTTTTACTCTTGATCTTGTGCTTATGAACCTCATTTGCACTTGTTCTTGTGCCTAGGGACCTCATTTACCGTTGTTTGTGTGCTTAACAACCTCTTTTGCGCTTGATCTTCAGCATATCAAACTCATTTGCACTTGTTCTTGTGCTTAGGAACCTCATTTGCCCTTGTTTGTGTGTTTAACAACCTCAATTGACGTTGTTCGTGTTCTTACCAACCTCCTTTATGCTTGATCTTGTGCTTATGAACCTCATTTGCACTTGTTCTTGTCCTTAGGAATCTCATTTGCCCTTGTTTGTGTGCTTAAAAACCTTAATTGGAGTTGTTCGTGTCCTTAACAGCCTTTTTTGCGCTTGATCCTGTGCTTATGAACCTCATTTGCACTTGTTCTTGTGCTTAGGAACCTCATTTGCCATTGTTTGTGTGCTTTGGAAACTCATTTGCCATTGTTTGTGAGCTTAACAACCTCAATTGGAGTAGTTCGTGTGCTTAACTACCACTTTTACGCTTGATCTTGTGCTTATGAACCTCATTTGCACTTGTTCTTGTGCCTAGGGTCCTCATTTGCCGTTGTTCGTGTGCTTAACAAGCTCAATTTGCGTTGTTCGTGTGCTTATCAACCTCTTTTGTGCTTGATGTTGTGCTTAGGAACCTCATTTTCCATTGTTTGTGTGCTTAGCAACCTCGATTGGCGTTGTTCGTGTGCTTAACAACCTCTTTTACGTTTGATGTTGTGCTTATGAACCTCATTTGCACTTGTTCTTGTGCATAGGAACCTCATTTGCCCTTGTTGGTGTGCTTAACATCCTCAATTTGCATTGTTCGTGCGCTTATCAACCTCTTTTGTGCTTGATGTTGTGCTTATGAACCTCATTTGCACTTGTTCTTGTGCTTAGGATCCTCATTTTCCCATGTTTGTGTGCTTAACAACCTCAATTGGCATTGTTCATGTGATTAACAACCTTTTTTTGCGCTTGATTTTGTGCTTATGAACCTCATTTGCACTTGTTCTTGTGCTTATGAACCTCATGTGCACATGTTCTTGTGCTTAGGAACCTCAATAGCCCCTGTTTGTGTGCTTAACAACCTCAATTTGCGTTGTTCGTGTGCTTAACAACCTCTTTTGGGCTTGATCTTGTGCTTATGAACGTCATTTGCACCTGTTTTTGTGCGTAGGAACCTTATTTGCCATTGTTTGTGAGCTTAACAACCTCAATTGGAGATGTTCGTGTGCTTAACAACCTCTTTTACGCTTGATCTTGTGCTTATGAACTCATTTGCACTTGTTGTTGTGTTAGGGACTCTTTGCCATTGTTTGTGTGTTAACTACCTATTGGAGTTGTTCGTCGTGCTTAACAACCTCTTTTACTCTTGATCTTGTGCTTATGAACCTCATTTGCACTTGTTCTTGTGCTTAGGGACCTCATTTGCCATTGTTTGTGAACTTAACAACCTCAATTGGAGTTGTTCGTGTGCTTAACAACCTCTTTTACGCTTGATCTTGTGCTTATGAACCTTATTTGCACTTGTTCTTGTGCTTAGGGACCTCATTTGCCATTGTTTGTGTGCTTAACTTCCTCAATTGGAGTTGTTTGTGTGCTTAACAACCTCAATTTGCGATGTGCGTGTGCTTAACAACCTCTTTTGCGCTTGATCTTGTGCTTATGAACCTCATTTGCACTTGTTCTTGTGCTTAGGAACCTTATTTGCCATTGTTTGTGTGCTTAACTACCTCAATTGGAGTTGTTCGTGTGCTTAACAACCTCTTTTACGCTTGATCTTGTGCTTATGAACCTCTTTTGCACTTGTTCTTGTGCTTATGGACCTCATTGGCACTTGTTTTGTGTGCTATGAACCTCATTTGCCAGTTGTTTGTGTGCTTAACAACCTCAATTTGCGTTGTTCGTGTGCTTAACAACCTCTTTTACGCTTGATCTTGTGCTTATGAACCTCATTTGCACTTGTTCTTGTGCTTATGAACCTTATTTGCCATTGTTTGTGTGCTTAACTACCTCAATTGGAGTTGTTCGTGTTCTTAACAACCTCTTTTTACGCTTGATCTTGTGCTTATGAACCTCATTTGCACTTGTTCTTGTGCTTAGGGACCTCATTTGTCATTGTTTGTGTGCTGAACTACCTCAATTGGAGTTGTTTGTGTGCTTAACAACCACAATTTGTGTTGTTCTTGTGCTTAACAACCTCTTTTGTGCTTGATCTTGTGCTTATGAACCTCATTTGCACTTGTTCTTGTGCTTAGGGAACCTTATTTGCCATTGTTTGTGAGCTTAACAACCTTCGAGTTGTTTGTGAGTTGTTCGTGTGCTTAACAACCTCTTTTACGCTTGATCTTGTGCTTATGAATCTCATTTGCACTTGTTCTTGTGCTTAGGGACCTCATTGGCCATTGTTTGTGTGCTGAACTACCTCAATTGGAGTTGTTTGTGTGCTTAACAACCACAATTTGTGTTCTTCGTGTGCTTATCAACCTCCTTTTACACTTGATCTTGTGCTTATGAACCTCATTTGCACTTGTTCTTGTGCTTATGAACCTTATTTGCCATTGTTTGTGTGCTTAACTACCTCAATTGGAGTTGTTCGTGTGCTTAACAACCTCTTTTACGCTTGATCTTGTGCTTATGAACCTCATTTGCACTTGTTCTTGTGCTTAGGGACCTCATTTGCCATTGTTTGTGTGCTTAACTACCTCAATTGGAGTTGTTTGTGTGCTTAACAACCTCAATTTGCGTTGTTCGTGTGCTTAACAACCTCTTTTACGCTTGATCTTGTGCTTATGAACCTCATTTGCACTTGTTCTTGTGCTTATGAACCTTATTTGCCATTGTTTGTGAGCTTAACAACCTCAATTGGAGTTGTTCGTGTGCTTAACAACCTCTTTTACGCTTGATCTTGTGCTTATGAATCTCATTTGCACTTGTTCTTGTGCTTAGGGACCTCATTGGCCATTGTTTGTGTGCTGAACTACCTCAATTGGAGTTGTTTGTGTGCTTAACAACCACAATTTGTGTTGTTCGTGTGCTTATCAACCTCTTTTGTGCCTGATGTTGTGCTTATAAACCTCATTTGCACTTGTTCTTGTGCTTATAAACCTCATTTGCCATTGTTTGTGTGCTTAACTACCTCAATTGGAGTTGTTCGTGTGCTTAACAACCTCTTTTACGCTTGATCTTGTGCTTATGAACCTCATTTCCACTTGGTCTTGTGCTTAGGGACCTCATTTGCCATTGTTTGTGTGCTTAACTTCCTCAATTGGAGTTTTTGTATGCTTAACAACCTCAATTGGAGTTGTTCGTGTGCTTAACAACCTCTTTTACGCTTGATCTTGTGCTTATGAACCTTATTTGCACTTGTTCTTGTGCTTAGGGGCCTTATTTGCCATTGTTTGTGTGCTTAACTACCTCAATTGGAGTTGTTTGTGTGCTTAACAACCTCAATTTGCGTTGTTCGTGTGCTTAACAACCTCTTTTGTGCTTGATGTTGTGCTTATGAACCTCATTTGCACTTGTTCTTGTGCTTATGCACCTCATTTGCCATTGTTTGTGTGCTTAACTACCTCAATTGGAGTTGTTCGTGTGCTTAACAACCTCTTTTACGCTTGATCTTGTGCTTATGAACCTCATTTGCACTTGTTCTTGTGCTTAGGGACCTCATTTGCCATTGTTTGTGTGCTTAACTACCTCAATTGGAGTTGTTTGTGTGCTTAACAACCTCAATTTACTTTGTTCATGTGCTTAACAACCTCTTTTACGCTTGATCTTGTGCTCATGAACCTCATTTGCACTTGTTCTTGTGCTTAGGAACCTTATTTGCCATTGTTTGTGAGCTTAACAACCTCAATTGGAGTTGTTCGTGTGCTTAACAACCTTTTTTACGCTTGATCTTGTGCTTATGAATCTCATTTGCACTTGTTCTTGTGCTTAGGGACCTCATTGGCCATTGTTTGTGTGCTGAACTAACCTCAATTGGAGTTGTTTGTGTGCTTAACAACCACAATTTGTGTTGTTCGTGTGCTTATCAACCTCTTTTGTGCCTGATGTTGTGCTTATGAACCTCATTTGCACTTGTTCTTGTGCTTATGAACCTTATTTGCCATTGTTTGTGTGCTTAACTACCTCAATTGGAGTTGTTCGTGTGCTTAACAACCTCTTTTACGCTTGATCTTGTGCTTATGAACCTCATTTGCACTTGTTCTTGTGCTTATGAACCTCATTTGCCATTGTTTGTGTGCTTAACTACCTCAATTGGAGTTGTTTGTGTGCTTAACAACCTCTTTTACGCTTGATCTTGTGCTTATGAACCTCATTTGCACTTGTTCTTGTGCTTAGGGACCTCATTTGCCATTGTTTGTGTGCTTAACTTCCTCAATTGGAGTTATTTGTGTGCATAACAACCTCAATTTGCGTTGTTCTTGTGCTTATCAACCTCTTTTGTGCTTCATGTTGTGCTTATGAACCTCATTTGCACTTGTTCTAGTGCTTAGGAACCTTATTTGCCATTGTTTGTGTGCTTAACAACCTCAATTGGAGTTGTTCGTGTGCTTAACAACCTCTTTTACGCTTGATCTTGTGCTTATGAACCTCATTTGCACTTGTTCTTGTGCTTAGGGACCTCATTGGCCATTGTTTGTGTGCTGAACTACCTCAATTGGAGTTGTTCGTGTGCTTAACAACCTCTTTTACGCTTGATCTTGTGCTTATGAACCTCATTTGCACTTGTTCTTGTGCTTAGGGACCTCATTTGCCATTGTTTGTGTGCTTGAGTACCTCAATTGGTGTTGTTTGTGTGCTTAACAACCTCAATTTGCGTTGTTCGTGTGCTTAACAACCTCTTTTGTGCTTGATGTTGTGCTTATGAACCTCATTTGCACTTGTTCTTGTGCTTATGAACCTCATTTGCCATTGTTTGTGTGCTTAACTACCTCAATTGGAGTTGTTCGTGTGCTTAACAACCTCTTTTACGCTTGATCTTGTGCTTATGAACCTCATTTGCACTTGTTCTTGTGCTTAGGAACCTCATTTGCCACTTGTTCTTGTGCTTATGAACCTCATTTGCCATTGTTTGTGAGCTTAACAACCTCAATTAGAGTTGTTCGTGTGCTTAACAACCTTTTTACGCTTGATCTTGTGCTTATGAATCTCATTTGCACTTGTTCTTGTGCTTAGGGACCTCATTTGCCATTGTTTGTGTGCTTAACTACCTCAATTGGAGTTGTTCGTGTGCTTAACAACCTCTTTTACGCTTGATCTTGTGCTTATGAATCTCATTTGCACTTGTTCTTGTGCTTAGGGACCTCATTGGCCATTGTTTGTGTGCTGAACTACCTCAATTGGAGTTGTTTGTGTGCTTAACAACCACAATTTGTGTTGTTCGTGTGCTTATCAACCTCTTTTGTGCTCGATGTTGTGCTTATGAACCTCATTTGCACTTGTTCTTGTGCTTATGAACCTCATTTGCCATTGTTTGTGAGCTTAACAACCTCAATTGGAGTGGTTCGTGTGCTTAACAACCTCTTTTACGCTTGATCTTGTGCTTATGAACATCATTTGCACTTGGTCTTGTGCTTAGGGACCTCATTGGCCATTGTTTGTGTGCTGAACTACCTCAATTGGAGTTGTTTGTGTGCTTAACAACCACAATTTGCGTTCTTCGTGTGCTTACCAACCCCTTTTACACTTGATCTTGTGCTTATGAATCTCATTTGCACTTGTTCTTGTGCTTAGGAACCTTATTTGCCATTGTTTGTGAGCTTAACAACCTCAATTGGAGTTGTTCGTGTGCTTAACAACCTCTTTTACGCTTGATCTTGTGCTTATGAATCTCATTTGCACTTGTTCTTGTGCTTAGGGACCTCATTGGCCATTGTTTGTGTGCTGAACTACCTCAATTGGAGTTGTTTGTGTGCTTAACAACCACAATTTGTGTTGTTCGTGTGCTTATCAACCTCTTTTGTGCCTAATGTTGTTCTTATGAACCTCATTTGCACTTGTTCTTGTGCTTATAAACCTCATTTGCCATTGTTTGTGTGCTTAACTACCTCAATTGGAGTTGTTCGTGTGCTTAACAACCTCTTTTACGCTTGATCTTGTGCTTATGAACCTCATTTCCACTTGTTCTTGTGCTTATGAACCTCATTTGCCATTGTTTGTGTGCTTAACTACCTCAATTGGAGTTGTTCATGTGCTTAACAACCTCTTTTACGCTTGATCTTGTGTTTATGAACCTCATTTGCACTTGTTCTTGTGCTTAGGGACCTCATTTGCCATTGTTTGTGTGCTTAACTACCTCAATTGGAGTTATTTGTGTGCATAACAACCTCAATTTGCGTTGTTCTTGTGCTTATCAACCTCTTTTGTGCTTCATGTTGTGCTTATGAACCTCATTTGCACTTGTTCTAGTGCTTAGGAACCTTATTTGCCATCGTTTGTGAGCTTAACAACCTTAATTGGAGTTGTTCGTGTGCTTAACAACCTCTTTTACGCTTGATCTTGTGCTTATGAACCTCATTTGCACTTGTTCTTGTGCTTAGGGACCTCATTGGCCATTGTTTGTGTGCTGAACTACCTCAATTGGAGTTGTTCGTGTGCTTAACAACCTCTTTTACGCTTGATCTTGTGCTTATGAACCTCATTTGCACTTGTTCTTGTGCTTAGGGACCTCATTTGCCATTGTTTGTGTGCTTGAGTACCTCAATTGGTGTTGTTTGTGTGCTTAACAACCTCAATTTGCGTTGTTCGTGTGCTTAACAACCTCTTTTGTGCTTGATGTTGTGCTTATGAACCTCATTTGCACTTGTTCTTGTGCTTATGAACCTCATTTGCCATTGTTTGTGTGTTTAACTACATCAATTGGAGTTGTTCGTGTGCTTAACAACCTTTTTTACGCTTGATCTTGTGCTTATGAACCTCATTTGCACTTGTTCTTGTGCTTAGGAACCTCATTTCCACTTGTTCTTGTGCTTATGAACCTCATTTGCCAGTTTTTTGTGAGCTTAACAACCTCAATTTGAGTTGTTCGTGTGCTTAACAACCTCTTTTACGCTTGATCTTGTGCTTATGAATCTCATTTGCACTTGTTCTTGTGCTTAGGGACCTCATTGGCCATTGTTTGTGTGCTTAACTACCTCAATTGGAGTTGTTCGTGTGCTTAACAACCTCTTTTACGCTTGATCTTGTGCTTATGAATCTCATTTGCACTTGTTCTTGTGCTTAGGGACTTCATTGGCCATTCTTTGTGTGCTGAACTACCTCAATTGGAGTTGTTTTTGTGCTGAACAACCACAATTTGTGTTGTTCGTGTGCTTATCAACCTTTTTTGTGCCTGATGTTGTGCTTATGAACCTCATTTGCACTTGTTCTTGTGCTTATGAACCTCATTTGCCATTGTTTGTGAGCTTAACAACCTCAATTGGAGTGGTTCGTGTGCTTAACAACCTCTTTTACGCTTGATCTTGTGCTTATGAACCTCATTTGCACTTGGTCTTGTGCTTAGGGACCTCATTTGCCATTGTTTGTTTGCTTAACTTCCTCAATTGGAGTTGTTTGTGTGCTTAACAACCTCAATTTGCGTTGTTCGTGTGCTTAACAACCTCTTTTACACTTGATCTTGTGCTTATGAACCTCATTTGCACTTGTTCTTGTGCTTAGGAACCTTATTTGCCATTGTTTGTGAGCTTAACAACCTCAATTGGAGTTGTTCGTGTGCTTAACAACCTCTTTTACGCTTGATCTTGTGCTTATGAATCTCATTTGCACTTGTTCTTGTGCTTAGGGACCTCATTGGCCATTATTTGTGTGCTTGAACTACCTCAATTGGAGTTGTTTGTGTGCTTAACAACCACAATTTGTGTTGTTCGTGTGCTTATCAACCTCTTTTGTGCCTGATGTTGTGCTTATGAAACTCATTTGCACTTGTTCTTGTGCTTATGAACCTCATTTGCCATTGTTTGTGAGCTTAACAACCTCAATTGGAGTGGTTCGTGTGCTTAACAACCTCTTTTACGCTTGATCTTGTGCTTATGAACCTCATTTGCACTTGGTCTTGTGCTTAGGGACCTCATTTGCCATTGTTTGTTTGCTTAACTTCCTCAATTGGAGTTGTTTGTGTGCTTAACAACCTCAATTTGCGTTCTTCGTGTGCTTAACAACCTCTTTTACACTTGATCTTGTGCTTATGAACCTCATTTGCACTTGTTCTTGTGCTTAGGAACCTTATTTGCCATTGTTTGTGAGCTTAACAACCTCAATTGGAGTTGTTCGTGTGCTTAACAACCTCTTTTACGCTTGATCTTGTGCTTATGAATCTCATTTGCACTTGTTCTTGTGCTTAGGGACCTCATTGGCCATTGTTTGTGTGCTGAACTACCTCAATTGGAGTTGTTTGTGTGCTTAACAACCACAATTTGTGTTGTTCGTGTGCTTATCAACCTCTTTTGTGCCTAATGTTGTGCTTATGAACCTCATTTGCACTTGTTCTTGTGCTTATAAACCTCATTTGCCATTGTTTGTGTGCTTAACTACCTCAATTGGAGTTGTTCGTGTGCTTAACAACCTCTTTTACGCTTGATCTTGTGCTTATGAACCTCATTTGCACTTGTTCTTGTGCTTATGAACCTCATTTGCCATTGTTTGTGTGCTTAACTACCTCAATTGGAGTTGTTCGTGTGCTTAACAACCTCTTTTACGCTTGATCTTGTGTTTATGAACCTCATTTGCACTTGTTCTTGTGCTTAGGGACCTCATTTCCCATTGTTTGTGTGCTTAACTTCCTCAATTGGAGTTGTTTGTGTGCTTAACAACCTCAATTTGCGTTGTTCTTGTGCTTATCAACCTCTTTTGTGCTTCATGTTGTGCTTATGAACCTCATTTGCACTTGTTCTAGTGCTTAGGAACCTTATTTGCCATTGTTTGTGAGCTTAACAACCTTAATTGGAGTTGTTCGTGTGCTTAACAACCTCTTTTACGCTTGATCTTGTGCTTATGAATCTCATTTGCACTTGTTCTTGTGCTTAGGGACCTCATTGGCCATTGTTTGTGTGCTGAACTACCTCAATTGGAGTTGTTCGTGTGCTTAACAACCTCTTTTACGCTTGATCTTGTGCTTATGAACCTCATTTGCACTTGTTCTTGTGCTTAGGGACCTCATTTGCCATTGTTTGTGTGCTTTAACTACCTCAATTGGTGTTGTTTGTGTGCTTAACAACCTCAATTTGCGTTGTTCGTGTGCTTAACAACCTCTTTTGTGCTTGATGTTGTGCTTATGAACCTCATTTGCACTTGTTCTTGTGCTTATGAACCTCATTTGCCATTGTTTGTGTGCTTAACTACCTCAATTGGAGTTGTTCGTGTGCTTAACAACCTCTTTTACGCTTGATCTTGTGCTTATGAACCTCATTTGCACTTGTTCTTGTGCTTAGGAACCTCATTTCCACTTGTTCTTGTGCTTATGAACCTCATTTGCCATTGTTTGTGAGCTTAACAACCTCAATTAGAGTTGTTCGTGTGCTTAACAACCTTTTTTACGCTTGATCTTGTGCTTATGAACCTCATTTGCACTTGTTCTTGTGCTTAGGGACCTCATTTGCCATTGTTTGTGTGCTTAACTACCTCAATTGGAGTTGTTCGTGTGCTTAACAACCTCTTTTACGCATGATCTTGTGCTTATGAATCTCATTTGCACTTGTTCTTGTGCTTAGGGACCTCATTGGCCATTGTTTGTGTGCTGAACTACCTCAATTGGAGTTGTTTGTGTGCTTAACAACCACAATTTGTGTTGTTCGTGTGCTTATCAACCCTTTTTGTGCTCGATGTTGTGCTTATGAACCTCATTTGCACTTGTTCTTGTGCTTATGAACCTCATTTGCCATTGTTTGTGAGCTTAACAACCTCAATTGGAGTGGTTCGTGTGCTTAACAACCTCTTTTACGCTTGATCTTGTGCTTATGAACATCATTTGCACTTGGTCTTGTGCTTAGGGACCTCATTTGCCATTGTTTGTTTGCTTAACTTCCTCAATTGGAGTTGTTTGTGTGCTTAACAACCTCAATTTGCGTTCTTCGTGTGCTTAACAACCTCTTTTACACTTGATCTTGTGCTTATGAATCTCATTTGCACTTGTTCTTGTGCTTAGGAACCTTATTTGCCATTGTTTGTGAGCTTAACAACCTCAATTGGAGTTGTTCGTGTGCTTAACAACCTCTTTTACGCTTGATCTTGTGCTTATGAATCTCATTTGCACTTGTTCTTGTGCTTAGGGACCTCATTGGCCATTGTTTGTGTGCTTGAACTACCTCAATTGGAGTTGTTTGTGTGCTTAACAACCACAATTTGTGTTGTTCGTGTGCTTATCAACCTCTTTTTGTGCCTAATGTTGTGCTTATGAACCTCATTTGCACTTGTTCTTGTGCTTATAAACCTCATTTGCCATTGTTTGTGTGCTTAACTACCTCAATTGGAGTTGTTCGTGTGCTTAACAACCTCTTTTACGCTTGATCTTGTGCTTATGAACCTCATTTCCACTTGTTCTTGTGCTTATGAACCTCATTTGCCATTGTTTGTGTGCTTAACTACCTCAATTGGAGTTGTTCGTGTGCTTAACAACCTCTTTTACGCTTGATCTTGTGTTTATGAACCTCATTTGCACTTGGTCTTGTGCTTAGGGACCTCATTTCCCATTGTTTGTGTGCTTAACTTCCTCAATTGGAGTTATTTGTGTGCATAACAACCTCAATTTGCGTTGTTCTTGTGCTTATCAACCTCTTTTGTGCTTCATGTTGTGCTTATGAACCTCATTTGCACTTGTTCTAGTGCTTAGGAACCTTATTTGCCATTGTTTGTGAGCTTAACAACCTTAATTGGAGTTGTTCGTGTGCTTAACAACATCTTTTACGCTTGATCTTGTGCTTATGAATCTCATTTGCACTTGTTCTTGTGCTTAGGGACCTCATTGGCCATTGTTTGTGTGCTGAACTACCTCAATTGGAGTTGTTCGTGTGCTTAACAACCTCTTTTACGCTTGATCTTGTGCTTATGAACCTCATTTGCACTTGTTCTTGTGCTTAGGGACCTCATTTGCCATTGTTTGTGTGCTTGAGTACCTCAATTGGTGTTGTTTGTGTGCTTAACAACCTCAATTTGCGTTGTTCGTGTGCTTAACAACCTCTTTTGTGCTTGATGTTGTGCTTATGAACCTCATTTGCACTTGTTCTTGTGCTTATGAACCTCATTTGCCATTGTTTGTGTGTTTAACTACATCAATTGGAGTTGTTCGTGTGCTTAACAACCTTCTTTTACGCTTGATCTTGTGCTTATGAACCTCATTTGCACTTGTTCTTGTGCTTAGGAACCTCATTTCCACTTGTTCTTGTGCTTATGAACCTCATTTGCCATTTTTTGTGAGCTTAACAACCTCAATTGGAGTTGTTCGTGTGCTTAACAACCTCTTTTACGCTTGATCTTGTGCTTATGAACCTCATTTGCACTTGGTCTTGTGCTTAGGGACCTCATTTGCCATTGTTTGTTTGCTTAACTTCCTCAATTGGAGTTGTTTGTGTGCTTAACAACCTCAATTTGCGTTCTTCGTGTGCTTAACAACCTCTTTTTACACTTGATCTTGTGCTTATGAATCTCATTTGCACTTGTTCTTGTGCTTAGGAACCTTATTTGCCATTGTTTGTGAGCTTAACAACCTCAATTGGAGTTGTTCGTGTGCTTAACAACCTCTTTTACGCTTGATCTTGTGCTTATGAATCTCATTTGCACTTGTTCTTGTGCTTAGGGACCTCATTGGCCATTGTTTGTGTGCTGAACTACCTCAATTGGAGTTGTTTGTGTGCTTAACAACCACAATTTGTGTTGTTCGTGTGCTTATCAACCTCTTTTGTGCCTAATGTTGTGCTTATGAACCTCATTTGCACTTGTTCTTGTGCTTATAAACCTCATTTGCCATTGTTTGTGTGCTTAACTACCTCAATTGGAGTTGTTCGTGTGCTTAACAACCTCTTTTACGCTTGATCTTGTGCTTATGAACCTCATTTCCACTTGTTCTTGTGCTTATGAACCTCATTTGCCATTGTTTGTGTGCTTAACTACCTCAATTGGAGTTGTTCATGTGCTTAACAACCTCTTTTACGCTTGATCTTGTGTTTATGAACCTCATTTGCACTTGGTCTTGTGCTTAGGGACCTCATTGGCCATTATTTGTGTGCTTGAGTACCTCAATTGGTGTTGTTTGTGTGCTTAACAACCTCAATTTGCGTTGTTCGTGTGCTTAACAACCTCTTTTGTGCTTGATGTTGTGCTTATGAACCTCATTTGCACTTGTTCTTGTGCTTATGAACCTCATTTGCCATTGTTTGTGTGCTTAACTACCTCAATTGGAGTTGTTCGTGTGCTTAACAACCTTTTTTACGCTTGATCTTGTGCTTATGAACCTCATTTGCACTTGTTCTTGTGCTTAGGAACCTCATTTCCACTTGTTCTTGTGCTTATGAACCTCATTTGCCATTTTTTGTGAGCTTAACAACCTCAATTGGAGTTGTTCGTGTGCTTAACAACCTCTTTTACGCTTGATCTTGTGCTTATGAATCTCATTTGAACTTGTTCTTGTGCTTAGGGACCTCATTGGCCATTGTTTGTGTGCTTAACTACCTCAATTGGAGTTGTTCGTGTGCTTAACAACCTCTTTTACGCATGATCTTGTGCTTATGAATCTCATTTGCACTTGTTCTTGTGCTTAGGGACCTCATTGGCCATTGTTTGTGTGCTGAACTACCTCAATTGGAGTTGTTTGTGTGCTTAACAACCACAATTTGTGTTGTTCGTGTGCTTATCAACCTTTTTTGTGCCTGATGTTGTGCTTATGAACCTCATTTGCACTTGTTCTTGTGCTTATGAACCTCATTTGCCATTGTTTGTGAGCTTAACAACCTCAATTGGAGTGGTTCGTGTGCTTAACAACCTCTTTTACGCTTGATCTTGTGCTTATGAACATCATTTGCACTTGGTCTTGTGCTTAGGGACCTCATTTGCCATTGTTTGTTTGCTTAACTTCCTCAATTGGAGTTGTTTGTGTGCTTAACAACCTCAATTTGCGTTCTTCGTGTGCTTAACAACCTCTTTTACACTTGATCTTGTGCTTATGAATCTCATTTGCACTTGTTCTTGTGCTTAGGAACCTTATTTGCCATTGTTTGTGAGCTTAACAACCTCAATTGGAGTTGTTCGTGTGCTTAACAACCTCTTTTACGCTTGATCTTGTGCTTATGAATCTCATTTGCACTTGTTCTTGTGCTTAGGGACCTCATTGGCCATTGTTTGTGTGCTGAACTACCTCAATTGGAGTTGTTTGTGTGCTTAACAACCACAATTTGTGTTGTTCGTGTGCTTATCAACCTCTTTTGTGCCTAATGTTGTGCTTATGAACCTCATTTGCACTTGTTCTTGTGCTTATAAACCTCATTTGCCATTGTTTGTGTGCTTAACTACCTCAATTGGAGTTGTTCGTGTGCTTAACAACCTCTTTTTACGCTTGATCTTGTGCTTATGAACCTCATTTCCACTTGTTCTTGTGCTTATGAACCTCATTTGCCATTGTTTGTGTGCTTAACTACCTCAATTGGAGTTGTTCATGTGCTTAACAACCTCTTTTACGCTTGATCTTGTGTTTATGAACCTCATTTGCACTTGGTCTTGTGCTTAGGGAGCTCATTTGCCATTGTTTGTGTGCTTAACTTCCTCAATTGGAGTTATTTGTGTGCATAACAACCTCAATTTGCGTTGTTCTTGTGCTTATCAACCTCTTTTGTGCTTCATGTTGTGCTTATGAACCTCATTTGCACTTGTTCTAGTGCTTAGGAACCTTATTTGCCATTGTTTGTGAGCTTAACAACCTTAATTGGAGTTGTTCATGTGATTAACAACATCTTTTACGCTTGATCTTGTGCTTATGAATCTCATTTGCACTTGTTCTTGTGCTTAGGGACCTCATTGGCCATTATTTGTGTGCTGAACTACCTCAATTGGAGTTGTTCGTGTGCTTAACAACCTCTTTTACGCTTGATCTTGTGCTTATGAACCTCATTTGCACTTGTTCTTGTGCTTAGGGACCTCATTTGCCATTGTTTGTGTGCTTGAGTACCTCAATTGGTGTTGTTTGTGTGCTTAACAACCTCAATTTGCGTTGTTCGTGTGCTTAACAACCTCTTTTGTGCTTGATGTTGTGCTTATGAACCTCATTTGCACTTGTTCTTGTGCTTATGAACCTCATTTGCCATTGTTTGTGTGCTTAACTACCTCAATTGGAGTTGTTCGTGTGCTTAACAACCTTTTTTACGCTTGATCTTGTGCTTATGAACCTCATTTGCACTTGTTCTTGTGCTTAGGAACCTCATTTCCACTTGTTCTTGTGCTTATGAACCTCATTTGCCATTTTTTGTGAGCTTAACAACCTCAATTGGAGTTGTTCGTGTGCTTAACAACCTCTTTTACGCTTGATCTTGTGCTTATGAATCTCATTTGAACTTGTTCTTGTGCTTAGGGACCTCATTGGCCATTGTTTGTGTGCTTAACTACCTCAATTGGAGTTGTTCGTGTGCTTAACAACCTCTTTTACGCATGATCTTGTGCTTATGAATCTCATTTGCACTTGTTCTTGTGCTTAGGGACCTCATTGGCCATTGTTTGTGTGCTGAACTACCTCAATTGGAGTTGTTTGTGTGCTTAACAACCACAATTTGTGTTGTTCGTGTGCTTATCAACCTTTTTGTGCTTGATGTTGTGCTTATGAACCTCATTTGCACTTGTTCTTGTGCTTATGAACCTCATTTGCCATTGTTTGTGAGCTTAACAACCTCAATTGGAGTGGTTCGTGTGCTTAACAACCTCTTTTACGCTTGATCTTGTGCTTATGAACATCATTTGCACTTGGTCTTGTGCTTAGGGACCTCATTTGCCATTGTTTGTTTGCTTAACTTCCTCAATTGGAGTTGTTTGTGTGCTTAACAACCTCAATTTGCGTTCTTCGTGTGCTTAACAACCTCTTTTACACTTGATCTTGTGCTTATGAATCTCATTTGCACTTGTTCTTGTGCTTAGGAACCTTATTTGCCATTGTTTGTGAGCTTAACAACCTCAATTGGAGTTGTTCGTGTGCTTAACAACCTCTTTTACGCTTGATCTTGTGCTTATGAATCTCATTTGCACTTGTTCTTGTGCTTAGGGACCTCATTGGCCATTGTTTGTGTGCTGAACTACCTCAATTGGAGTTGTTTGTGTGCTTAACAACCACAATTTGTGTTGTTCGTGTGCTTATCAACCTCTTTTGTGCCTAATGTTGTGCTTATGAACCTCATTTGCACTTGTTCTTGTGCTTATAAACCTCATTTGCCATTGTTTGTGTGCTTAACTACCTCAATTGGAGTTGTTCGTGTGCTTAACAACCTCTTTTACGCTTGATCTTGTGCTTATGAACCTCATTTCCACTTGTTCTTGTGCTTATGAACCTCATTTGCCATTGTTTGTGTGCTTAACTACCTCAATTGGAGTTGTTCATGTGCTTAACAACCTCTTTTACGCTTGATCTTGTGTTTATGAACCTCATTTGCACTTGGTCTTGTGCTTAGGGAGCTCATTTGCCATTGTTTGTGTGCTTAACTTCCTCAATTGGAGTTATTTGTGTGCATAACAACCTCAATTTGCGTTGTTCTTGTGCTTATCAACCTCTTTTGTGCTTCATGTTGTGCTTATGAACCTCATTTGCACTTGTTCTAGTGCTTAGGAACCTTATTTGCCATTGTTTGTGAGCTTAACAACCTTAATTGGAGTTGTTCGTGTGCTTAACAACATCTTTTACGCTTGATCTTGTGCTTATGAATCTCATTTGCACTTGTTCTTGTGCTTAGGGACCTCATTGGCCATTATTTGTGTGCTGAACTACCTCAATTGGAGTTGTTCGTGTGCTTAACAACCTCTTTTACGCTTGATCTTGTGCTTATGAACCTCATTTGCACTTGTTCTTGTGCTTAGGGACCTCATTTGCCATTGTTTGTTTGCTTGAGTACCTCAATTGGTGTTGTTTGTGTGCTTAACAACCTCAATTTGCGTTGTTCGTGTGCTTAACAACCTCTTTTGTGCTTGATGTTGTGCTTATGAACCTCATTTGCACTTGTTATTGTGCTTATGAACCTCATTTGCCATTGTTTGTGTGCTTAACTACCTCAATTGGAGTTGTTCGTGTGCTTAGCAACCTCTTTTACGCTTGATCTTGTGCTTATGATCCTCATTTGCACTTGTTCTTGTGCTTAGGAACCTCATTTCCTCTTGTTCTTGTGCTTATGAACCTCATTTGCCATTGTTTGTGAGCTTAACAACCTCAATTTGCGTTGTTCGTGTGCTTAACAACCTCTTTTACGCTTGATCTTGTGCTTATGAACCTCATTTCCACTTGTTCTTGTGCTTATGAACCTCATTTGCCATTGTTTGTGTGCTTAACTACCTCAATTGGAGTTGTTCGTGTGCTTAACAACCTCTTTTACGCTTGATCTTGTGCTTATGAACCTCATTTGCACTTGTTCTTGTGCTTAGGGACCTAATTTGCCATTGTTTGTGTGCTTGAGTACCTCAATTGGTGTTGTTTGTGTGCTTAACAACCTCAATTTGCGTTGTTCGTGTGCTTAACAACCTCTTTTGTGCTTGATGTTGTGCTTATGAACCTCATTTGCACTTGTTCTTGTGCTTATGAACCTCATTTGCCATTGTTTGTGTGCTTAACTACCTCAATTGGAGTTGTTCGTGTGCTTAGCAACCTCTTTTACGCTTGATCTTGTGCTTATGAACCTCATTTGCACTTGTTCTTGTGCTTAGGAACCTCATTTCCACTTGTTCTTGTGCTTATGAACCTCATTTGCCATTGTTTGTGAGCTTAACAACCTCAATTGGAGTTGTTCGTGTGCTTAACAACCTCTTTTGTGCTTATGAATCTCATTTGAACTTGTTCTTGTGCTTAGGGACCTCATTGGCCATTGTTTGTGTGCTGAACTACCTCAATTGGAGTTGTTTGTGTGCTTAACAACCTCAATTTGTGTTGTTCGTGTCCTTATCAACCTCTTTTGTGCCTGATGTTGTGCTTATGAACCTCATTTGCACTTGTTCTTGTGCTTAGGAACCTCATTTGCACTTGTTCTTGTGCTTATGAACCTCATTTGCCATTGTTTGTGTGCTTAACACTCTCAATTGGAGTTGTTCGTGTGCTTAACAACCTCTTTTACCCTTGATCTTGTGCTGATGAATCTCATTTGCACTTGTTCTTGTGCCTAGGGACCTCATTGGCAATTGTTTGTGTGCTGAACTACCTCAATTGGAGTTGTTTGTGTGCTTAACAACCTCAATTTCTGTTGTTCGTGTGCTTATCAACCTCTTTTGTGCTTGATGTTGTGCTTATGAACCTCATTTGCACTTGTTCTTGTGCTTATGAACCTCATTTGCCATTGTTTGTGTGCTTAACTACCTCAATTGGAGTTGTTCGTGTGCTTAACAACCTCTTTTACGCTTGATCTTGTGCTTATGAACCTCATTTGCACTTGTTCTTGTGCTTAGGGACCTCATTTGCCATTGTTTGTGTGCTTAACTACCTCAATTGGAGTTGTTTGTGTGCTTAACAACCTCAATTTGCGTTGTTCGTGTGCTTAACAACCTCTTTTGTGCTTGATGTTGTGCTTATGAACCTCATTTGCACTTGTTCTTTTGCTTATGAACCTCATTTGCCATTGTTTGTGTGCTTAACTACCTCAATTGGAGTTGTTTGTGTGCTTAACAACCTCAATTTGCGTTGTTCGTGTGCTTAACAACCTCTTTTGTGCTTGATGTTGTGCTTATGAACCTCATTTGCACTTGTTCTTGTGCTGATGAACCTCATTTGCCATTGTTTGTGTGCTTAACTACCTCAATTGGAGTTGTTCGTGTGATTAACAACCTCTTTTACGCTTGATCTTGTGCTTATGAACCTCATTTGCACTTGGTCTTGTGCTTAGGGACCTCATTTGCCATTGTTTGTGTGCTCAACTTCCTCAATTGGACTTGTTTGTGTGCTTAACAACCTCATTTTGCGTTGTTCGTGTGGTTAACAACCTCTTTTACGCTTGATCTTGTGCTTATGAACCTCATTTGCACTTGTTCTTGTGCTTAGGAACCTTATTTGCCATTGTTTGTGAGCTTAACAACCTCAATTGGAGTTGTTCGTGTGCTTAACAACATCTTTTACGCTTGATCTTGTTCTTATGAATCTCATTTGCACTTGTTCTTGTGCTTAGGGACCTCATTGGCCATTGTTTGTGTGCTGAACTACCTCAATTGGAGTTGTTTGTGTGCTTAACAACTTCAATTTGCGTTGTTCGTGTGCTTATCAACCTCTTTTGTGCTTCATGTTGTGCTTATGAACCTCATTTGCAATTGTTCTTGTGCTTATGAACCTCATTTGCCATTGTTTGTGTGCTTAACTACCTCAATTGGAGTTGTTCGTGTGCTTAACAACCTCTTTTACGCTTGATCTTGTGCTTATGAACCTCATTTGCACTTGTTCTTGTGCTTAGGGACCTCATTGGCCATTGTTTGTGTGCTGAACTACCTCAATTGTAGTTGTTTGTGTGCATAACAACCTCAATTTGCGTTGTTCGTGTGCTTATCAACCTCTTTTGTGCTTCATGTTGTGCTTATGAACCTCATTTGCACTTGTTCTTGTGCTTATGAACCTCATTTGCCATTGTTTGTGTGCTTAACTACCTCAATTGGAGTTGTTCGTGTGCTTAACAACCTCTTTTACGCTTGATCTTGTGCTTATGAACCTCATTTGCACTTGTTCTTGTGCTTAGGGACCTCATTTGCCATTGTTTGTGTGCTTAACTACCTCAATTGGAGTTGTTTGTGTGCTTAACAACCTCAATTTGCGTTGTTCGTGTGCTTAACAACCTCTTTTGTGCTTGATGTTGTGCTTATGAACCTCATTTGCACTTGTTCTTGTGCTTATGAACCTCATTTGCCATTGTTTGTGTGCTTAACTACCTCAGATTGGAGTTGTTTGTGTGCTTAACAACCTCAATTTGCGTTGTTCGTGTGCTTAACAACCTCTTTTGTGCTTGATGTTGTGCTTATGAACCTCATTTGCACTTGTTCTTGTGCTGATGAACCTCATTTGCCATTGTTTGTGTGCTTAACTACCTCAATTGGAGTTGTTCGTGTGCTTAACAACCTCTTTTACGCTTGATCTTGTGCTTATGAACCTCATTTGCACTTGTTCTTGTGCTTAGGGACCTCATTTGCCATTGTTTGTGTGCTTAACTACCTCAATTGGAGTTGTTTGTGTGCTTAACAACCTCAATTTGCTTTGTTCGTGTGCTTAACAACCTCTTTTACGCTTGATCTTGTGCTTATGAACCTCATTTGCACTTGTTCTTGTGCTTAGGAACCTTATTTGCCATTGTTTGTGAGCTTAACAACCTCAATTGTAGTTGTTCGTGTGCTTAACACCCTCTTTTACGCTTGATCTTGTTCTTATGAATCTCATTTGCACTTGTTCTTGTGCTTAGGGACCTCATTGGCCATTGTTTGTGTGCTGAACTACCTCAATTGGAGTTGTTTGTGTCCTTAACAACCTCAATTTGTGTTGTTCGTGTGCTTATCAACCTCTTTTGTGCCTGATGTTGTGCTTATGAACCTCATTTGCACTTGTTCTTGTGCTTATGAACCTCATTTGCCATTGTTTGTGTGCTTAACTACCTCAATTGGAGTTGTTCGTGTGCTTAACAACCTCTTTTACGCTTGATCTTGTGCTTATGAACCTCATTTGCACTTGGTCTTGTGCTTAGGGACCTCATTTGCCATTGTTTGTGTGCTCAACTTCCTCAATTGGAGTTGTTTGTGTGCTTAACAACCTCAATTTGCGTTGTTCGTGTGGTTAACAACCTCTTTTACGCTTGATCTTGTGCTTATGAACCTCATTTGCACTTGTTCTTGTGCTTAGGAACCTTATTTGCCATTGTTTGTGAGCTTAACAACCTCAATTGGAGTTGTTCGTGTGCTTAACAACATCTTTTACGCTTGATCTTGTTCTTATGAATCTCATTTGCACTTGTTCTTGTGCTTAGGGACCTCATTGGCCATTGTTTGTGTCTTTGAACTACCTCAATTGGAGTTGTTTGTGTGCTTAACAACTTCAATTTGCGTTGTTCGTGTGCTTATCAACCTCTTTTGTGCTTCATGTTGTGCTTATGAACCTCATTTGCAATTGTTCTTGTGCTTATGAACCTCATTTGCCATTGTTTGTGTGCTTAACTACCTCAATTGGAGTTGTTCGTGTGCTTAACAACCTCTTTTACGCTTGATCTTGTGCTTATGAACCTCATTTGCACTTGGTCTTGTGCTTAGGGACCTCATTGGCCATTGTTTGTGTGCTGAACTACCTCAATTGGAGTTGTTTGTGTGCTTAACAACCTCAATTTGCGTTGTTCGTGTGCTTATCAACCTCTTTTGTGCTTCATGTTGTGCTTATGAACCTCATTTGCACTTGTTCTTGTCCTTATGAACCTCATTTGCCATTGTTTGTGTGCTTAACTACCTCAATTGGAGTTGTTCGTGTGCTTAACAACCTCTTTTACGCTTGATCTTGTGCTTATGAACCTCATTTGCACTTGTTCTTGTGCTTAGGGACCTCATTTGCCATTGTTTGTGTGCTTATCTACCTCAATTGGAGTTGTTTGTGTGCTTAACAACCTCAATTTGCGTTGTTCGTGTGCTTAACAACCTCTTTTGTGCTTGATGTTGTGCTTATGAACCTCATTTGCACTTGTTCTTGTGCTTATGAACCTCATTTGCCATTGTTTGTGTGCTTAACTACCTCAATTGGAGTTGTTTGTGTGCTTAACAACCTCAATTTGCGTTGTTCGTGTGCTTAACAACCTCTTTTGTGCTTGATGTTGTGCTTATGAACCTCATTTGCACTTGTTCTTGTGCTGATGAACCTCATTTGCCATTGTTTGTGTGCTTAACTACCTCAATTGGAGTTGTTCGTGTGCTTAACAACCTCTTTTACGCTTGATCTTGTGCTTATGAACCTCATTTGCACTTGTTCTTGTGCTTAGGGACCTCATTTGCCATTGTTTGTGTGCTTAACTACCTCAATTGGAGTTGTTTGTGTGCTTAACAACCTCAATTTGCTTTGTTCGTGTGCTTAACAACCTCTTTTACGCTTGATCTTGTGCTTATGAACCTCATTTGCACTTGTTCTTGTGCTTAGGAACCTTATTTGCCATTGTTTGTGTGCTTAACAACCTCAATTGTAGTTGTTCGTGTGCTTAACAACCTCTTTTACGCTTGATCTTGTGCTTATGAATCTCATTTGCACTTGTTCTTGTGCTTAGGGACCTCATTTGCCATTGTTTGTGTCTTTGCTAACTACCTCAATTGGAGTTGTTTGTGTGCTTAACAACCTCAATTTGTGTTGTTCGTGTGCTTATCAACCTCTTTTGTGCCTGATGTTGTGCTTATGAACCTCATTTGCACTTGTTCTTGTGCTTATGAACCTCATTTGCCATTGTTTGTGTGCTTAACTACCTCAATTGGAGTTGTTCGTGTGATTAACAACCTCTTTTACGCTTGATCTTGTGCTTATGAACCTCATTTGCACTTGGTCTTGTGCTTAGGGACCTCATTTGCCATTGTTTGTGTGCTCAATTTCCTCAATTGGAGTTGTTGGTGTGCTTAACAACCTCAATTTGCGTTGTTCGTGTGGTTAACAACCTCTTTTACGCTTGATCTTGTGCTTATGAACCTCATTTGCACTTGTTCTTGTGCTTAGGAACCTTATTTGCCATTGTTTGTGTGCTTAACAACCTCAATTGGAGTTGTTCGTGTGCTTAACAACATCTTTTACGCTTGATCTTGTTCTTATGAATCTCATTTGCACTTGTTCTTGTGCTTAGGGACCTCATTGGCCATTGTTTGTGCTCTTGAACTACCTCAATTGGAGTTGTTTGTGTGCTTAACAACTTCAATTTGCGTTGTTCGTGTGCTTATCAACCTCTTTTGTGCTTCATGTTGTGCTTATGAACCTCATTTGCAATTGTTCTTCTGCTTATGAACCTCATTTGCCATTGTTTGTGTGCTTAACTACCTCAATTGGAGTTGTTCGTGTGCTTAACAACCTCTTTTACGCTTGATCTTGTGCTTATGAACCTCATTTGCACTTGTTCTTGTGCTTAGGGACCTCATTGGCCATTGTTTGTGTGCTGAACTACCTCAATTGGAATAGTTTGTGTGGATAACAACCTCAATTTGCGTTGTTCGTGTGCTTATCAACCTCTTTTGTGCTTCATGTTGTGCTTATGAACCTCATTTGCACTTGTTCTTGTGCTTATGAACCTCATTTGCCATTGTTTGTGTGCTTAACTTCCTCAATTGGAGTTGTTCGTGTGCTTAACAACCTCTTTTACGCTTGATCTTGTGCTTACGAACCTCATTTGCACTTGGTCTTGTGCTTAGGGACCTCATTTGCCATTGTTCGTGTGCTTAACTTCCTCAATTGGAGTTGTTTGTGTGCTTAACAACCTCAATTTGCGTTGTTAGTGTGCTTATCAACCTCTTTTGTGCCTGATGTTGTGCTTATGAACCTCACTTGCACTTGTTCTTGTGCTTATGAACCTCATTTGCCATTGTTTGTGTGCTTAACTACCTCAATTGGAGTTGTTCGTGTGCTTAACAACCTCTTTTACGCTTGATGTTGTGCTTATGAACCTCATTTACACTTGGTCTTGTGCTTAGGGACCTCATTTGTCATTGTTTGTGTGCTTAACTTCCTCAATTGGAGTTGTTTGTGTACTTAACAACCTCAATTTGCATTGTTCGTGTGCTTAACAACCTCTTTTACGCTTGATCTTGTGCTTATGAACCTCATTTGCACTTGGTCTTGTGCTTAGGGACCTCGTTTCACATTGTTTGTGTGCTTAACTTCCTCAATTGGAGTTGTTTGTGCGCGTAACAACCTCAATTGGAGTTGTTCGTGTGCCTAACAACCTCTTTTACGGTTGATCTTGTGCTTATGAATCTCATTTGCACTTGTTCATGTGCTTAGGGACCTCATTGGGCATTGTTTGTGTGCTGAACTACCTCAATTGGAGTTGTTTGTGTGCTTAACAACCACAATTTGTGTTGTTCGTGTGCTTATCAACCTCTTTTGTGCATGATGTTGTGCTTATGAACCTCATTTGCACTTGTTCTTGTGCTTATGAACCTTATTTGCCATTGTTTGTGTGCTTAACTACCTCAATTGGAGTTGTTCGTGTGCTTAACAACCTCTTTTACGCTTGATCTTGTGCTTATGAATCTCATTTGCACTTGTTCTTGTGCTTAGGGACCTCATTGGCCATTGTTTGTGTGCTGAACTACCTCAATTGGAGTTATTTGTGTGCTTAACAACCTCAATTTGTGTTGTTCGTGTGCTTATCAACCTCTTTTGTGCCTGATGTTGTGCTTATGAACCTCATTTGCACTTGTTCTTGTGCTTATGAACCTCATTTGCCATTGTTTGTGTGCTTAACTACCTCAATTGGAGTTGTTCGTGTGCTTAACAACCTCTTTTACGCTTGATCTTGTGCTTATGAACCTCATTTGCACTTGGTCTTGTGCTTAGGGACCTCATTTGCCATTGTTTGTGTGCTTAACTTCCTCAATTGGAGTTGTTTGTGTCAATAACAACCTCAATTTGCGTTGTTCGTGTGCTTATCAACCTCTTTTGTGCTTCATGTTGTGCTTATGAACCTCATTTGCACTTGTTCTTGTGCTTATGAACCTCATTTGCCATTGTTTGTGTGCTTAACTTCCTCAATTGGAGTTGTTCGTGTGCTTAACAACCTCTTTTACGCTTGATCTTGTGCTTATGAACCTCATTTGCACTTGGTCTTGTGCTTAGGGACCTCATTTGCCATTGTTCGTGTGCTTAACTTCCTCAATTGGAGTTGTTTGTGTGCTTAACAATCTCAATTTGCGTTGTTCGTGTGCTTATCAACCTCTTTTGTGGCTGATGTTGTGCTTATGAACCTCATTTGCACTTGTTCTTGTGCTTATGAACCTCATTTGCCATTGTTTGTGTGCTTAACTACCTCAATTGGAGTTGTTCGTGTGCTTAACAACCTCTTTTACGCTTGATGTTGTGCTTATGAACCTCATTTACACTTGGTCTTGTGCTTAGGGACCTCATTTGTCATTGTTTGTGTGCTTAACTTCCTCAATTGGAGTTGTTTGTGTACTTAACAACCTCAATTTGCATTGTTCGTGTGCTTAACAACCTCTTTTACGCTTGATCTTGTGCTTATGAACCTCATTTGCACTTGGTCTTGTGCTTAGGGACCTCGTTTCACATTGTTTGTGTGCTTAACTTCCTCAATTGGAGTTGTTTGTGCGCGTAACAACCTCAATTGGAGTTGTTCGTGTGCTTAACAACCTCTTTTTACGCTTGATCTTGTGCTTATGAATCTCATTTGCACTTGTTCTTGTGCTTAGGGACCTCATTTGGCCATTGTTTGTGTCTTGAACTACCTCAATTGGAGTTGTTTGTGTGCTTAACAACCACAATTTGTGTTGTTCGTGTGCTTATCAACCTCTTTTGTGCCCGATGTTGTGCTTATGAACCTCATTTGCACTTGTTCTTGTGCTTATGAACCTTATTTGCCATTGTTTGTGTGCTTAACTACCTCAATTGGAGTTGTTCGTGTGCTTAACAACCTCTTTTACGCTTGATCTTGTGCTTATGAATCTCATTTGCACTTGTTCTTGTGCTTAGAGACCTCATTGGCCATTGTTTGTGTGCTGAACTACCTCAATTGGAGTTGTTTGTGTGCTTAACAACCTCAATTTGTGTTGTTCGTGTGCTTATCAACCTCTTTTGTGCCTGATGTTGTGCTTATGAACCTCATTTGCACTTGTTCTTGTGCTTATGAACCTCATTTGCCATTGTTTGTGTGCTTAACTACCTCAATTGGAGTTGTTTGTGTGCTTAACAACCTCTTTTACGCTTGATCTTGTGCTTATGAACCTCATTTGCACTTGGTCTTGTGCTTAGGGACCTCATTTGCCATTGTTTGTGTGCTTAACTTCCTCAATTGGAGTTGTTTGTGTGCATAACAACCTCAATTTGCGTTGTTCGTGTGCTTATCAACCTCTTTTGTGCTTCATGTTGTGCTTATGAACCTCATTTGCACTTGTTCTTGTGCTTATGAACCTCATTTGCCATTGTTTGTGTGCTTAACTTCCTCAATTGGAGTTGTTCGTGTGCTTAACAACCTCTTTTACGCTTGATCTTGTGCTTATGAACCTCATTTGCACTTGGTCTTGTGCTTAGGGACCTCATTTGTCATTGTTTGTGTGCTTAACTTCCTCAATTGGAGTTGTTTGTGTGCTTAACAACCTCAATTTGCGTTGTTCGTGTGCTTATCAACCTCTTTTGTGGCTGATGTTGTGCTTATGAACCTCACTTGCACTTGTTCTTGTGCTTATGAACCTCATTTGCCATTGTTTGTGTGCTTAACTACCTCAATTGGAGTTGTTCGTGTGCTTAACAACCTCTTTTACGCTTGATGTTGTGCTTATGAACCTCATTTACACTTGGTCTTGTGCTTAGGGACCTCATTTGTCATTGTTTGTGTGCTTAACTTCCTCAATTGGAGTTGTTTGTGTACTTAACAACCTCAATTTGCATTGTTCGTGTGCTTAACAACCTCTTTTACGCTTGATCTTGTGCTTATGAACCTCATTTGCACTTGGTCTTGTGCTTAGGGACCTCGTTTCACATTGTTTCTGTGCTTAACTTCCTCAATTGGAGTTGTTTGTGCGCGTAACAACCTCAATTGGAGTTGTTCGTGTGCTTAACAACCACTTTTACGCTTGATCTTGTGCTTATGAATCTCATTTGCACTTGCTCTTGTGCTTAGAGACCTCATTGGCCATTGTTTGTGTGGTGAACTACCTCAATTGGAGTTGTTTGTGTGCTTAACAACCTCTTTTACGCTTGATCTTGTGCTTATGAAACTCATTTGCACTTGCTCTTGTGCTTAGAGACCTCATTGGCCATTGTTTGTGTGCTGAACTACCTCAAATGGAGTTGTTTGTGTGCTTAACAACCTCAATTTGTGTTGTTCGTGTGCTTATCAACCTCTTTTGTGCCTGATGTTGTGCTTATGAACCTCATTTGCACTTGTTCTTGTGCTTATGAACCTCATTTGCCATTGTTTGTGTGCTTTACTACCTCAATTGGAGTTGTTCGTGTGATTAACAACCTCTTTTACGCTTGATCTTGTGCTTATGAACCTCATTTGCACTTGGTCTTGTGCTTAGGGACCTCATTTGCCATTGTTTGTGTGCTCAACTTCCTTAATTGGAATTGTTTGTGTGCTTAACAACCTCAATTTGCGTTGTTCGTGTGGTTAACAACCTCTTTTACGCTTGATCTTGTGCTTATGAACCTCATTTGCACTTGTTCTTGTGCTTAGGAACCTTATTTGCCATTGTTTGTGAGCTTAACAACCTCAATTGGAGTTGTTCGTGTGCTTAACAACATCTTTTACGCTTGATCTTGTTCTTATGAATCTCATTTGCACTTGTTCTTGTGCTTAGGGACCTCATTGGCCATTGTTTGTGTGCTGAACTACCTCAATTGGAGTTGTTTGTGTGCTTAACAACTTCAATTTGCGTTGTTCGTGTGCTTATCAACCTCTTTTGTGCTTCATGTTGTGCTTATGAACCTCATTTGCACTTGTTCTTGTGCTTATGAACCTCATTTGCCATTGTTTGTGTGCTTAACTACCTCAATTGGAGTTGTTCGTGTGCTTAACAACCTCTTTTACGCTTGATCTTGTGCTTATGAACCTCATTTGCACTTGGTCTTGTGCTTAGGGACCTCATTGGCCATTGTTTGTGTCTTGAACTACCTCAATTGGAGTTGTTTGTGTGGTTAACAACCTCAATTTGCGTTGTTCGTGTGCTTATCAACCTCTTTTTGTGCTTCATGTTGTGCTTATGAACCTCATTTGCACTTGTTCTTGTGCTTATGAACCTCATTTGCCATTGTTTGTGTGCTTAACTTCCTCAATTGGAGTTGTTCGTGTGCTTAACAACCTCTTTTACGCTTGATCTTGTGCTTACGAACCTCATTTGCACTTGGTCTTGTGCTTAGGGACCTCATTTGCCATTGTTTGTGTGCTTAACTTCCTCAATTGGAGTTGTTTGTGTTCTTAACAACCTCAATTTGCGTTGTTCGTGTGCTTATCAACCTCTTTTGTGCTCGATGTTGTGCTTATGAACCTCATTTGCACTTGTTCTTGTGCTTATGAACCTCATTTGCCATTGTTTGTGTGCTTAACTACCTCAATTGGAGTTGTTCGTGTGCTTAACAACCTCTTTTACGCTTGATGTTGTGCTTATGAACCTCATTTACACTTGGTCTTGTGCTTAGGGACCTCATTTGTCATTGTTTGTGTGCTTAACTTCCTCAATTGGAGTTGTTTGTGTACTTAACAACCTCAATTTGCATTGTTCGTGTGCTTAACAACCTCTTTTACGCTTGATCTTGTGCTTATGAACCTCATTTGCACTTGGTCTTGTGCTTAGGGACCTCGTTTCACATTGTTTGTGTGCTTAACTTCCTCAATTGGAGTTGTTTGTGCTTGATCTTGTGCTTATAACCTCATTTGACTTGTTCTTTGTTCCTTTTTGTAACTACCTCTTGGTCGTGTGCTTAACAACCTCTTTTACGCTTGATCTTGTGCTTATGAATCTCATTTGCACTTGCTCTTGTGCTTAGAGACCTCATTTGCCATTGTTTGTGTGCTGAACTACCTCAATTGGAGTTGTTTGTGTGCTTAACAACCTCAATTTGTGTTGTTCGTGTGCTTATCAACCTCTTTTGTGCTCGATGTTGTGCTTATGAACCTCATTTGCACTTGTTCTTGTGCTTATGAACCTCATTTGCCATTGTTTGTGTGCTTAACTACCTCAATTGGAGTTGTTCGTGTGATTAACAACCTCTTTTACGCTTGATCTTGTGCTTATGAACCTCATTTGCACTTGGTCTTGTGCTTAGGGACCTCATTTGCCATTGTTTGTGTGCTCAACTTCCTCAATTGGAATTGTTTGTGTGCTTAACAACCTCAATTTGCGTTGTTCGTGTGGTTAACAACCTCTTTTACGCTTGATCTTGTGCTTATGAACCTCATTTGCACTTGTTCTTGTGCTTAGGAACCTTATTTGCCATTGTTTGTGAGCTTAACAACCTCAATTGGAGTTGTTCGTGTGCTTAACAACATCTTTTACGCTTGATCTTGTTCTTATGAATCTCATTTGCACTTGTTCTTGTGCTTAGGGACCTCATTGGCCATTGTTTGTGTGCTGAACTACCTCAATTGGAGTTGTTTGTGTGCTTAACAACTTCAATTTGCGTTGTTCGTGTGCTTATCAACCTCTTTTGTGCTTCATGTTGTGCTTATGAACCTCATTTGCAATTGTTCTTCTGCTTATGAACCTCATTTGCCATTGTTTGTGTGCTTAACTACCTCAATTGGAGTTGTTCGTGTGCTTAACAACCTCTTTTACGCTTGATCTTGTGCTTATGAACCTCATTTGCACTTGTTCTTGTGCTTAGGGACCTCATTTGCCATTGTTTGTGTCTTGAACTACCTCAATTGGAGTTGTTTGTGTGGTTAACAACCTCAATTTGCGTTGTTCGTGTGCTTATCAACCTCTTTTGTGCTTCATGTTGTGCTTATGAACCTCATTTGCACTTGTTCTTGTGCTTATGAACCTCATTTGCCATTGTTTGTGTGCTTAACTTCCTCAATTGGAGTTGTTCGTGTGCTTAACAACCTCTTTTACGCTTGATCTTGTGCTTATGAACCTCATTTGCACTTGGTCTTGTGCTTAGGGACCTCATTTGCCATTGTTTGTGTGCTTAACTTCCTCAATTGGAGTTGTTTGTGTTCTTAACAACCTCAATTTGCGTTGTTCGTGTGCTTATCAACCTCTTTTGTGCTTGATGTTGTGCTTATGAACCTCATTTGCACTTGTTCTTGTGCTTATGAACCTCATTTGCCATTGTTTGTGTGCTTAACTACCTCAATTGGAGTTGTTCGTGTGCTTAACAACCTCTTTTACGCTTGATGTTGTGCTTATGAACCTCATTTACACTTGGTCTTGTGCTTAGGGACCTCATTTGTCATTGTTTGTGTGCTTAAAACCTCAATTGGAGTTGTTTGTGTACTTAACAACCTCAATTTGCATTGTTCGTGTGCTTGACAACCCTTTTTTACGCTTGATCTTGTGCTTATGAACCTCATTTGCACTTGGTCTTGTGCTTAGGGACCTCGTTTCACATTGTTTGTGTGCTTAACTTCCTCAATTGGAGTTGTTTGTGCGCGTAACAACCTCAATTGGAGTTGTTCGTGTGCTTAACAACCACTTTTACGCTTGATCTTGTGCTTATGAATCTCATTTGCACTTGCTTTCTTGTGCTTAGAGACCTCATTGGCCATTGTTTGTGTGGTGAACTACCTCAATTGGAGTTGTTTGTGTGCTTAACAACCTCTTTTACGCTTGATCTTGTGCTTATGAATCTCATTTGCACTTGTTCTTGTGCTTAGAGACCTCATTGGCCATTGTTTGTGTGCTGAACTACCTCAATTGGAGTTGTTTGTGTGCTTAACAACCTCAATTTGCGTTGTTCGTGTGCTTATCAACCTCTTTTGTGTTTCATGTTGTGCTTATGAACCTCATTTGCACTTGTTCTTGTGCTTATGAACCTCATTTGCCATTGTTTGTGTGCTTAACTACCTCAATTGGAGTTGTTCGTGTGCTTAACAACCTCTTTTACGCTTGATCTTGTGCTTATGAACCTCATTTGCACTTGTTCTTGTGCTTAGGGACCTCATTTGCCATTGTTTGTGTGCTGAACTACCTCAATTGGAGTTGTTTGTGTGCTTAACAACCTCAATTTGCGTTGTTCGTGTGCTTATCAACCTCTTTTGTGCTTCATGTTGTGCTTATGAACCTCATTTGCACTTGTTCTTGTGCTTATGAACCTCATTTGCCATTGTTTGTGTGCTTAACTACCTCAATTGGAGTTGTTCGTGTGCTTAACAACCTCTTTTACGCTTGATCTTGTGCTTATGAACCTCATTTGCACTTGGTCTTGTGCTTAGGGACCTCATTTGCCATTGTTTGTGTGCTTAACTACCTCAATTGGAGTTGTTTGTGTTCTTAACAACCTCAATTTGCGTTGTTCGTGTGCTTATCAACCTCTTTTGTGCTTGATGTTGTGCTTATGAACCTCATTTGCACTTGTTCTTGTGCTTATGAACCTCATTTGCCATTGTTTGTGTGCTTAACTACCTCAATTGGAGTTGTTCGTGTGCTTAACAACCTCTTTTACGCTTGATGTTGTGCTTATGAACCTCATTTACACTTGGTCTTGTGCTTAGGGACCTCATTTGTCATTGTTTGTGTGCTTAACTTCCTCAATTGGAGTTGTTTGTGTGCTTAACAACCTCAATTTGCGTTGTTCTTGTGCTTAACAACCTCTTTTACGCTTGATCTTGTGCTTATGAACCTCATTTGCACTTGGTCTTGTGCTTAGGGACCTCGTTTCACATTGTTTGTGTGCTTATCCTCATTGGAGTTGTTTGTGCGCGTAACAACCTCAATTGGAGTTGTTCGTGTGCCTTAACAACCTCTTTTACGCTTGATCTTGTGCTTATGAATCTCATTTGCACTTGTTCTTGTGCTTAGGGACCTCATTTGGCCATTGTTTGTGTGCTTAACTTCCTCAATTGGAGTTGTTTGTGTGCTTAACAACCTCAATTTGCGTTGTTCGTGTGCTTATCAACCTCTTTTGTGCTTGATGTTGTGCTTATGAACCTCATTTGCACTTGTTCTTGTGCTTATGAACCTCATTTGCCATTGTTTGTGTGCTTAACTACCTCAATTGGAGTTGTTCGTGTGCTTAACAACCTCTTTTACGCTTGATCTTGTGCTTATGAACCTCATTTGCACTTGGTCTTGTGCTTAGGGACCTCATTTGCCATTGTTTGTGTGCTTAACTTCCTCAATTGGAGTTGTTTGTGTGCTTAACAACCTCAATTTGCGTTGTTCGTGTGCTTAACAACCTCTTTTGTGCTTGATCTTGTGCTTATGAACCTCATTTGCACTTGTTCTTGTGCTTATGAACCTTATTTGCCATTGTTTGTGTGTTTAACTACCTCAATTGGAGTTGTTCGTGTGCTTAACAACCTCTTTTACGCTTGATCTTGTGCTTATGAATCTCATTTGCACTTGTTCTTGTGCTTAGGGACCTCATTGGCCATTGTTTGTGTGCTGAACTACCTCAATTGGAGTTGTTTGTGTGCTTAACAACCTCAATTTGTGTTGTTCGTGTGCTTATCAACCTCTTTTGTGCCTGATGTTGTGCTTATGAACCTCATTTGCACTTGTTCTTGTGCTTATGAACCTCATTTGCCATTGTTTGTGTGCTTAACTACCTCAATTGGAGTTGTTCGTGTGCTTAACAACCTCTTTTACGCTTGATCTTGTGCTTATGAACCTCATTTGCACTTGTTCTTGTGCTTAGGGACCTCATTTGCCATTGTTTGTGTGCTTAACTACCTCAATTGGAGTTGTTTGTGTGCTTAACAACCTCAATTTGTGTTGTTCGTGTGCTTATCAACCTCTTTTGTGCTTCATGTTGTGCTTATGAACCTCATTTGCACTTGTTCTTGTGCTTATGAACCTCATTTGCCATTGTTTGTGTGCTTAACAACCTCAATTTGCGTTGTTCGTGTGCTTAACAACCTCTTTTGTGCTTCATCTTGTGCTTATGAACCTCATTTGCACTTGTTCTTGTGCTTATGAACCTCATTTGCCATTGTTTGTGTGCTTAACTACCTCAATTGGAGTTGTTCGTGTGCTTAACAACCTCTTTTACGCTTGATCTTGTGCTTATGAACCTCATTTGCACTTGGTCTTGTGCTTAGGGACCTCATTTGCCATTGTTTGTGTGCTTAACTTCCTCAATTGGAGTTGTTTGTGTGCTTAACAACCTCAATTTGCGTTGTTCGTGTGCTTATCAACCTCTTTTGTGGCTTGATGTTGTGCTTATGAACCTCATTTGCACTTGTTCTTGTGCTTATGAACCTCATTTGCCATTGTTTGTGTGCTTAACTACCTCAATTGGAGTTGTTCGTGTGCTTAACAACCTCTTTTACGCTTGATGTTGTGCTTATGAACCTCATTTACACTTGGTCTTGTGCTTAGGGACCTCATTTGTCATTGTTTGTGTGCTTAACAACCTCAATTGGAGTTGTTTGTGTACTTAACAACCTCAATTTGCAGTTGTTCGTGTGCTTAACAACCTCTTTTACGCTTGATCTTGTGCTTATGAACCTCATTTGCACTTGGTCTTGTGCTTAGGGACCTCGTTTCACATTGTTTGTGTGCTTAACTTCCTCAATTGGAGTTGTTTGTGTGCTTAACAACCTCAATTTGAGTTGTTCGTGTGCTTAACAACCTCTTTTACGCTTGATCTTGTGCTTATGAATCTCATTTGCACTTGTTCTTGTGCTTAGGGACCTCATTTGGCCATTGTTTGTGTGGCTGAACTACCTCAATTGGAGTTGTTTGTGTGCTTAACAACCTCTTTTACGCTTGATCTTGTGCTTATGAACCTCATTTGCACTTGTTCTTGTGCTTAGAGACCTCATTGGCCATTGTTTGTGTGCTGAACTACCTCAATTGGAGTTGTTTGTGTGCTTAACAACCTCAATTTGTGTTGTTCGTGTGCTTATCAACCTCTTTTGTGCTTGATGTTGTGCTTATGAACCTCATTTGCACTTGTTCTTGTGCTTATGAACCTCATTTGCCATTGTTTGTGTGCTTAACTACCTCAATTGGAGTTGTTCGTGTGATTAACAACCTCTTTTACGCTTGATCTTGTGCTTATGAACCTCATTTGCACTTGGTCTTGTGCTTAGGGACCTCATTTGCCATTGTTTGTGTGCTTAACTTCCTCAATTGGAGTTGTTTGTGTGCTTAACAACCTCAATTTGCGTTGTTCGTGTGCTTAACAACCTCTTTTACGCTTGATCTTGTGCTTATGAACCTCATTTGCACTTGTTCTTGTGCTTAGGAACCTTATTTGCCATTGTTTGTGAGCTTAACAACCTCAATTGGAGTTGTTCGTGTGCTTAACAACCTCTTTTACGCTTGATCTTGTGCTTATGAATCTCATTTGCACTTGTTCTTGTGCTTAGGGACCTCATTGGCCATTGTTTGTGTGCTGAACTACCTCAATTGGAGTTGTTTGTGTGCTTAACAACTTCAATTTGCGTTGTTCGTGTGCTTATCAACCTCTTTTGTGCTTCATGTTGTGCTTATGAACCTCATTTGCACTTGTTCTTGTGCTTATGAACCTCATTTGCCATTGTTTGTGTGCTTAACTACCTCAATTGGAGTTGTTCGTGTGCTTAACAACCTCTTTTACGCTTGATCTTGTGCTTATGAACCTCATTTGCACTTGTTCTTGTGCTTAGGGACCTCATTGGCCATTGTTTGTGTGCTGAACTACCTCAATTGGAGTTGTTTGTGTGGTTAACAACCTCAATTTGCGTTGTTCGTGTGCTTATCAACCTCTTTTGTGCTTCATGTTGTGCTTATGAACCTCATTTGCACTTGTTCTTGTGCTTATGAACCTCATTTGCCATTGTTTGTGTGCTTAACTACCTCAATTGGAGTTGTTCGTGTGCTTAACAACCTCTTTTACGCTTGATCTTGTGCTTATGAACCTCATTTGCACTTGGTCTTGTGCTTAGGGACCTCATTTGCCATTGTTTGTGTGCTTAACTTCCTCAATTGGAGTTGTTTGTGTTCTTAACAACCTCAATTTGCGTTGTTCGTGTGCTTATCAACCTCTTTTGTGCCTGATGTTGTGCTTATGAACCTCACTTGCACTTGTTCTTGTGCTTATGAACCTCATTTGCCATTGTTTGTGTGCTTAACTACCTCAATTGGAGTTGTTCGTGTGCTTAACAACCTCTTTTACGCTTGATGTTGTGCTTATGAACCTCATTTACACTTGGTCTTGTGCTTAGGGACCTCATTTGTCATTGTTTTGTGTGCTTAACTTCCTCAATTGGAGTTGTTTGTGTACTTAACAACCTCAATTTGCATTGTTCGTGTGCTTAACAACCTCTTTTACGCTTGATCTTGTGCTTATGAACCTCATTTGCACTTGGTCTTGTGCTTAGGGACCTCGTTTGCCATTGTTTGTGTGCTTAACTTCCTCAATTGGAGTTGTTTGTGCGCGTAACAACCTCAATTGGAGTTGTTCGTGTGCTTAACAACCTCTTTTACGCTTGATCTTGTGCTTATGAATCTCATTTGCACTTGTTCTTGTGCTTAGAGACCTCATTGGCCATTGTTTGTGTGCTTTAACTACCTCAATTGGAGTTGTTTGTGTGCTTAACAACCTCAATTTGTGTTGTTCGTGTGCTTATCAACCCTTTTTGTGCTTGATGTTGTGCTTATGAACCTCATTTGCACTTGTTCTTGTGCTTATGAACCTCATTTGCCATTGTTTGTGTGCTTAACTACCTCAATTGGAGTTGTTCGTGTGCTTAACAACCTCTTTTACGCTTGATCTTGTGCTTATGAACCTCTTTTGCACTTGGTCTTGTGCTTAGGGACCTCATTTGCCATTGTTTGTGTGCTTAACTTCCTCAATTGGAGTTGTTTGTGTGCTTAACAACCTCAATTTGCGATGTTCGTGTGCTTAACAACCTCTTTTTACGCTTGATCTTGTGCTTATGAACCTCATTTGCACTTGTTCTTGTGCTTAGGAACCTTATTTGCCATTGTTTGTGAGCTTAACAACCTCAATTGGAGTTGTTCGTGTGCTTAACAACCTCTTTTACGCTTGATCTTGTGCTTATGAATCTCATTTGCACTTGTTCTTGTGCTTAGGGACCTCATTGGCCATTGTTTGTGTGCTGAACTACCTCAATTGGAGTTGTTTGTGTGCTTAACAACCTCAATTTGCGTTGTTCGTGTGCTTATCAACCTCTTTTGTGCTTCATGTTGTGCTTATGAACCTCATTTGCACTTGTTCTTGTGCTTATGAACCTCATTTGCCATTGTTTGTGTGCTTAACTACCTCAATTGGAGTTGTTCGTGTGCTTAACAACCTCTTTTACGCTTGATCTTGTGCTTATGAACCTCATTTGCACTTGTTCTTGTGCTTAGGGACCTCATTGGCCATTGTTTGTGTGCTTGAACTACCTCAATTGGAGTTGTTTGTGTGGTTAACAACCTCAATTTGCGTTGTTCGTGTGCTTATCAACCTCTTTTTGTGCTTCATGTTGTGCTTATGAACCTCATTTGCACTTGTTCTTGTGCTTATGAACCTCATTTGCCATTGTTTGTGTGCTTAACTACCTCAATTGGAGTTGTTCGTGTGCTTAACAACCTCTTTTACGCTTGATCTTGTGCTTATGAACCTCATTTGCACTTGGTCTTGTGCTTAGGGACCTCATTTGCCATTGTTTGTGTGCTTAACTTCCTCAATTGGAGTTGTTTGTGTTCTTAACAACCTCAATTTGCGTTGTTCGTGTGCTTATCAACCTCTTTTGTGCTTGATGTTGTGCTTATGAACCTCATTTGCACTTGTTCTTGTGCTTATGAACCTCATTTGCCATTGTTTGTGTGCTTAACTACCTCAATTGGAGTTGTTCGTGTGCTTAACAACCTCTTTTACGCTTGATCTTGTGCTTATGAACCTCATTTGCACTTGGTCTTGTGCTTAGGGACCTCATTTGTCATTGTTTGTGTGCTTAACTTCCTCAATTGGAGTTGTTTGTGTACTTAACAACCTCAATTTGCAGTTGTTCGTGTGCTTAACAACCTCTTTTACGCTTGATCTTGTGCTTATGAACCTCATTTGCACTTGTTCTTGTGCTTAGGGACCTCGTTTCCATTGTTTGTGTGCTTAACTCCTCATTGGAGTTGTTTGTGTGCGTAACAACCTCAATTGGAGTTGTTCGTGTGCTTAACAACCTCTTTTACGCTTGATCTTGTGCTTATGAATCTCATTTGCACTTGTTCTTGTGCTTAGAGACCTCATTGGCCATTGTTTGTGTGCTTAACTACCTCAATTGGAGTTGTTTGTGTGCTTAACAACCTCTTTTACGCTTGATCTTGTGCTTATGAATCTCATTTGCACTTGTTCTTGTGCTTAGAGACCTCATTTGCCATTGTTTGTGTGCTGAACTACCTCAATTGGAGTTGTTTGTGTGCTTAACAACCTCAATTTGTGTTGTTCGTGTGCTTATCAACCTCTTTTGTGCCTGATGTTGTGCTTATGAACCTCATTTGCACTTGTTCTTGTGCTTATGAACCTCATTTGCCATTGTTTGTGTGCTTAACTACCTCAATTGGAGTTGTTCGTGTGATTAACAACCTCTTTTACGCTTGATCTTGTGCTTATGAACCTCATTTGCACTTGGTTCTTGTGCTTAGGGACCTCATTGGCCATTGTTTGTGTGCTGAACTACCTCAATTGGAGTTGTTTGTGTGCTTAACAACTTCAATTTGCGTTGTTCGTGTGCTTATCAACCTCTTTTGTGCTTCATGTTGTGCTTATGAACCTCATTTGCACTTGTTCTTGTGCTTATGAACCTCATTTGCCATTGTTTGTGTGCTTAACTACCTCAATTGGAGTTGTTCGTGTGCTTAACAACCTCTTTTACGCTTGATCTTGTTCTTATGAATCTCATTTGCACTTGTTCTTGTGCTTAGGGACCTCATTGGCCATTGTTTGTGTGCTGAACTACCTCAATTGGAGTTGTTTGTGTGCTTAACAACTTCAATTTGCGTTGTTCGTGTGCTTATCAACCTCTTTTGTGTTTCATGTTGTGCTTATGAACCTCATTTGCACTTGTTCTTGTGCTTATGAACCTCATTTGCCATTGTTTGTGTGCTTAACTACCTCAATTGGAGTTGTTCGTGTGCTTAACAACCTCTTTTACGCTTGATCTTGTGCTTATGAACCTCATTTGCACTTGTTCTTGTGCTTAGGGACCTCATTTGCCATTGTTTGTGTGCTTAACTACCTCAATTGGAGTTGTTTGTGTGGTTAACAACCTCAATTTGCGTTGTTCGTGTGCTTATCAACCTCTTTTGTGCTTCATGTTGTGCTTATGAACCTCATTTGCACTTGTTCTTGTGCTTATGAACCTCATTTGCCATTGTTTGTGTGCTTAACTACCTCAATTGGAGTTGTTCGTGTGCTTAACAACCCTTTTTACGCTTGATCTTGTGCTTATGAACCTCATTTGCACTTGGTCTTGTGCTTAGGGACCTCATTTGCCATTGTTTGTGTGCTTAACTTCCTCAATTGGAGTTGTTTGTGTTCTTAACAACCTCAATTTGCGTTGTTCGTGTGCTTATCAACCTCTTTTGTGCTTGATGTTGTGCTTATGAACCTCATTTGCACTTGTTCTTGTGCTTATGAACCTCATTTGCCATTGTTTGTGTGCTTAACTACCTCAATTGGAGTTGTTCGTGTGCTTAACAACCTCTTTTACGCTTGATGTTGTGCTTATGAACCTCATTTACACTTGGTCTTGTGCTTAGGGACCTCATTTGTCATTGTTTGTGTGCTTAACTTCCTCAATTGGAGTTGTTTGTGTACTTAACAACCTCAATTTGCATTGTTCGTGTGCTTAACAACCTCTTTTACGCTTGATCTTGTGCTTATGAACCTCATTTGCACTTGGTCTTGTGCTTAGGGACCTCATTTGCCATTGTTTGTGTGCTTAACTTCCTCAATTGGAGTTGTTTGTGGTAACAACCTCAATTGGAGTTGTTCGTGTGCTTAACAACCTCTTTTACGCTTGATCTTGTGCTTATGAATCTCATTTGCATTTGTTCTTGTGCTTAGGGACCTCATTGGCCATTGTTTGTGTGCTGAACTACCTCAATTGGAGTTGTTTGTGTGCATAACAACCTCAATTTGCGTTGTTCGTGTGCTTATCAACCTCTTTTGTGCTTCATGTTGTGCTTATGAACCTCATTTGCACTTGTTCTTGTGCTTATGAACCTCATTTGCCATTGTTTGTGTGCTTAACTACCTCAATTGGAGTTGTTCGTGTGCTTAACAACCTCTTTTACGCTTGATCTTGTGCTTATGAACCTCATTTGCACTTGTTCTTGTGCTTAGGGACCTCATTTGCCATTGTTTGTGTGCTTGAACTACCTCAATTGGAGTTGTTTGTGTGCTTAACAACCTCAATTTGCGTTGTTCGTGTGCTTATCAACCTCTTTTGTGCTTCATGTTGTGCTTATGAACCTCATTTGCACTTGTTCTTGTGCTTATGAACCTCATTTGCCATTGTTTGTGTGCTTAACTACCTCAATTGGAGTTGTTCGTGTGCTTAACAACCTCTTTTACGCTTGATCTTGTGCTTATGAACCTCATTTGCACTTGTTCTTGTGCTTAGGGACCTCATTGGCCATTGTTTGTGTGCTGAACTACCTCAATTGGAGTTGTTTGTGTGCTTAACAACCTCAATTTGCGTTGTTCGTGTGCTTATCAACCTCTTTTTGTGCTTCATGTTGTGCTTATGAACCTCATTTGCACTTGTTCTTGTGCTTATGAACCTCATTTGCCATTGTTTGTGTGCTTAACTACCTCAATTGGAGTTGTTCGTGTGCTTAACAACCTCTTTTACGCTTGATCTTGTGCTTATGAACCTCATTTGCACTTGGTCTTGTGCTTAGGGACCTCATTTGCCATTGTTTGTGCGCTTAACTTCCTCAATTGGAGTTGTTTGTGTGCGTAACAACCTCAATTTGCGTTGTTCGTGTGCCTTAATCAACCTCTTTTTACGCTTGATCTTGTGCTTATGAACCTCATTTGCACTTGTTCTTGTGCTTAGGGACCTCATTTGCCATTGTTTGTGTGCTTAACTACCTCAATTGGAGTTTGTTTGTGTGCTTAACAACCTCAATTTGCGTTGTTCGTGTGCTTATCAACCTCCTTTGTGCTTCATCTTGTGCTTATGAACGTCATTTGCTCTTGTTCTTGTCCTTATGAACCTCATTTGCCATTGTTTGTGTGCTTAACTTCCTCAATTGGAGTTGTTCGTGTGCTTAACAACCTCTTTTACGCTTGATCTTGTGCTTATGAACCTCATTTGCACTTGTTCTTGTGCTTAGGGACCTCATTTGCCATTGTTTGTGTCTTGAACTACCTCAATTGGAGTTGTTTGTGTGCTTAACAACTTCAATTTGCGTTGTTCGTGTGCTTATCAACCTCTTTTGTGCTTCATGTTGTGCTTATGAACCTCATTTGCACTTGTTCTTCTGTGCTTATGAACCTCATTTGCCATTGTTTGTGTGCTTAACTACCTCAATTGGAGTTGTTCGTGTGCTTAACAACCTCTTTTACGCTTGATCTTGTGCTTATGAACCTCATTTGCACTTGTTCTTGTGCTTAGGGACCTCATTTGCCATTGTTTGTGTGCTTAACTACCTCAATTGGAGTTGTTTGTGTGCTTAACAACCTCAATTTGCGTTGTTCGTGTGCTTATCAACCTCTTTTGTGCTTCATGTTGTGCTTATGAACCTCATTTGCACTTGTTCTTGTGCTTATGAACCTCATTTGCCATTGTTTGTGTGCTTTAACTTCCTCAATTGGAGTTGTTCGTGTGCTTAACAACCTCTTTTACGCTTGATCTTGTGCTTATGAACCTCATTTGCACTTGGTCTTGTGCTTAGGGACCTCATTTGCCATTGTTTGTGTGCTTAAAACCTCAATTGGAGTTGTTTGTGTTCTTAACAACCTCAATTTGCGTTGTTCGTGTGCTTATCAACCTCTTTTGTGCTTGATGTTGTGCTTATGAACCTCATTTGCACTTGTTCTTGTGCTTATGAACCTCATTTGCCATTGTTTGTGTGCTTAACTACCTCAATTGGAGTTGTTCGTGTGCTTAACAACCTCTTTTACGCTTGATGTTGTGCTTATGAACCTCATTTACACTTGGTCTTGTGCTTAGGGACCTCATTTGTCATTGTTTGTGTGCTTAACTACCTCAATTGGAGTTGTTTGTGTACTTAACAACCTCAATTTGCAGTTGTTCGTGTGCTTAACAACCTCTTTTACGCTTGATCTTGTGCTTATGAACCTCATTTGCACTTGGTCTTGTGCTTAGGGACCTCATTTGCCATTGTTTGTGTGCTTAACTTCCTCAATTGGAGTTGTTTGTGTGCTTAACAACCTCAATTGGAGTTGTTCGTGTGCTTAACAACCTCTTTTACGCTTGATCTTGTGCTTATGAACCTCATTTGCACTTGTTCTTGTGCTTAGGGACCTCATTTGCCATTGTTTGTGTGCTTAACTACCTCAATTGGAGTTGTTTGTGTGCTTAACAACCTCTTTTACGCTTGATCTTGTGCTTATGAACCTCATTTGCACTTGTTCTTGTGCTTAGGGACCTCATTTGCCATTGTTTGTGTGCTTAACTACCTCAATTGGAGTTGTTTGTGTGCTTAACAACCTCAATTTGTGTTGTTCGTGTGCTTATCAACCTCTTTTGTGCCTGATGTTGTGCTTATGAACCTCATTTGCACTTGTTCTTGTGCTTATGAACCTCATTTGCCATTGTTTGTGTGCTTAACTACCTCAATTGGAGTTGTTCGTGTGATTAACAACCTCTTTTACGCTTGATCTTGTGCTTATGAACCTCATTTGCACTTGTTCTTGTGCTTAGGGACCTCATTTGCCATTGTTTGTGTGCTTTAACTACCTCAATTGGAGTTGTTTGTGTGCTTAACAACCTCAATTTGCGTTGTTCGTGTGCTTATCAACCTCTTTTGTGCTTCATGTTGTGCTTATGAACCTCATTTGCACTTGTTCTTGTGCTTATGAACCTCATTTGCCATTGTTTGTGTGCTTAACTACCTCAATTGGAGTTGTTCGTGTGCTTAACAACCTCTTTTACGCTTGATCTTGTGCTTATGAACCTCATTTGCACTTGTTCTTGTGCTTAGGGACCTCATTTGCCATTGTTTGTGTGCTTAACTACCTCAATTGGAGTTGTTTGTGTGCTTAACAACCTCAATTTGCGTTGTTCGTGTGCTTATCAACCTCTTTTGTGTTTCATGTTGTGCTTATGAACCTCATTTGCACTTGTTCTTGTGCTTATGAACCTCATTTGCCATTGTTTGTGTGCTTAACTACCTCAATTGGAGTTGTTCGTGTGCTTAACAACCTCTTTTACGCTTGATCTTGTGCTTATGAACCTCATTTGCACTTGTTCTTGTGCTTAGGGACCTCATTTGCCATTGTTTGTGTGCTTAACTACCTCAATTGGAGTTGTTTGTGTGCTTAACAACCTCAATTTGCGTTGTTCGTGTGCTTATCAACCTCTTTTGTGCTTGATGTTGTGCTTATGAACCTCATTTGCACTTGTTCTTGTGCTTATGAACCTCATTTGCCATTGTTTGTGTGCTTAACTACCTCAATTGGAGTTGTTCGTGTGCTTAACAACCTCTTTTACGCTTGATCTTGTGCTTATGAACCTCATTTGCACTTGTTCTTGTGCTTAGGGACCTCATTTGCCATTGTTTGTGTGCTTAATACCTCAATTGGAGTTGTTTGTGTTCTTAACAACCTCAATTTGCGTTGTTCGTGTGCTTATCAACCTCTTTTGTGCTCGATGTTGTGCTTATGAACCTCATTTGCACTTGTTCTTGTGCTTATGAACCTCATTTGCCATTGTTTGTGTGCTTAACTACCTCAATTGGAGTTGTTCGTGTGCTTAACAACCTCTTTTACGCTTGATGTCTTGTGCTTATGAACCTCATTTGCACTTGGTCTTGTGCTTAGGGACCTCATTTGTCATTGTTTGTGTGCTTAACTTCCTCAATTGGAGTTGTTTGTGTACTTAACAACCTCAATTTGCATTGTTCGTGTGCTTAACAACCTCTTTTACGCTTGATCTTGTGCTTATGAACCTCATTTGCACTTGTTCTTGTGCTTAGGGACCTCATTTGCCATTGTTTGTGTGCTTACCTTTGGAGTTGTTTGTGTGCTTAACAACCTCAATTGGAGTTGTTCGTGTGCTTAACAACCTCTTTTACGCTTGATCTTGTGCTTATGAACCTCATTTGCACTTGTTCTTGTGCTTAGGGACCTCATTTGCCATTGTTTGTGTGCTTAACTACCTCAATTGGAGTTGTTTGTGTGCTTAACAACCTCAATTTGCGTTGTTCGTGTGCTTATCAACCTCTTTTGTGCTTCATGTTGTGCTTATGAACCTCATTTGCACTTGTTCTTGTGCTTATGAACCTCATTTGCCATTGTTTGTGTGCTTAACTACCTCAATTGGAGTTGTTCGTGTGCTTAACAACCTCTTTTACGCTTGATCTTGTGCTTATGAACCTCATTTGCACTTGGTCTTGTGCTTAGGGACCTCATTTGCCATTGTTTGTGTGCTTAACTACCTCAATTGGAGTTGTTTGTGTTCTTAACAACCTCAATTTGCGTTGTTCGTGTGCTTAACAACCTCTTTTGTGCTTGATCTTGTGCTTATGAACCTCATTTGCACTTGTTCTTGTGCTTATGAACCTTATTTGCCATTGTTTGTGTGTTTAACTACCTCAATTGGAGTTGTTCGTGTGCTTAACAACCTCTTTTACGCTTGATCTTGTGCTTATGAACCTCATTTGCACTTGTTCTTGTGCTTAGGGACCTCATTTGCCATTGTTTGTGTGCTGAACTACCTCAATTGGAGTTGTTTGTGTGCTTAACAACCTCAATTTGTGTTGTTCGTGTGCTTATCAACCTCTTTTGTGCCTGATGTTGTGCTTATGAACCTCATTTGCACTTGTTCTTGTGCTTATGAACCTCATTTGCCATTGTTTGTGTGCTTAACTACCTCAATTGGAGTTGTTCGTGTGCTTAACAACCTCTTTTACGCTTGATCTTGTGCTTATGAACCTCATTTGCACTTGGTCTTGTGCTTAGGGACCTCATTTGCCATTGTTTGTGTGCTTAACTACCTCAATTGGAGTTGTTTGTGTGCTTAACAACCTCAATTTGTGTTGTTCGTGTGCTTATCAACCTCTTTTGTGCTTCATGTTGTGCTTATGAACCTCATTTGCACTTGTTCTTGTGCTTATGAACCTCATTTGCCATTGTTTGTGTGCTTAACTACCTCAATTGGAGTTGTTCGTGTGCTTAACAACCTCTTTTACGCTTGATCTTGTGCTTATGAACCTCATTTGCACTTGGTCTTGTGCTTAGGGACCTCATTTGCCATTGTTTGTGTGCTTAACTACCTCAATTGGAGTTGTTTGTGTGCTTAACAACCTCAATTTGTTTGTGTGCTTAACAACCTCTTTGTTTGTTCTTTGTGCTTATCAACCTTCTTTTGTGCTTCATGTTGTGCTTATGAACCTCATTTGCACTTGTTCTTGTGCTTATGGACCTCATTTGCCATTGTTTGTGTGCTTAACTTCCTCATTTGGAGTTGTTTGTGTGCTTAACAACCTCAATTGGAGTTGTTCGTGTGCTTAACAACCTCTTTTACGCTTGATCTTGTGCTTATGAACCTCATTTGCACTTGCTCTTGTGCTTAGGGACCTCATTGGCCATTGTTTGTGTGCTGAACTACCTCAATTGGAGTTGTTTGTGTGCTTAACAACCTCAATTTGCGTTGTTCGTGTGCTTATCAACCTCTTTTTGTGCTTGATCTTGTGCTTATGAACCTCATTTGCACTTGTTCTTGTGCTTATGAACCTCATTTGCCATTGTTTGTGTGCTTAACTACCTCAATTGGAGTTGTTCGTGTGCTTAACAACCTCTTTTACGCTTGATCTTGTGCTTATGAACCTCATTTGCACTTGTTCTTGTGCTTAGGGACCTCATTTGCCATTGTTTGTGTGCTTAACTACCTCAATTGGAGTTGTTTGTGTGCTTAACAACCTCAATTTGCGTTGTTCGTGTGCTTAACAACCTCTTTTACGCTTGATCTTGTGCTTATGAACCTCATTTGCACTTGTTCTTGTGCTTAGGAACCTTATTTGCCATTGTTTGTGAGCTTAACAACCTCAATTGGAGTTGTTCGTGTGCTTAACAACCTCTTTTACGCTTGATCTTGTGCTTATGAACCTCATTTGCACTTGTTCTTGTGCTTAGGGACCTCATTGGCCATTGTTTGTGTGCTGAACTACCTCAATTGGAGTTGTTTGTGTGCTTAACAACCTCAATTTGCGTTGTTCGTGTGCTTATCAACCTCTTTTGTGCTTCATGATTTGTGCTTATGAACCTCATTTGCACTTGTTCTTGTGCTTATGAACCTCATTTGCCATTGTTTGTGTGCTTAACTACCTCAATTGGAGTTGTTCGTGTGCTTAACAACCTCTTTTACGCTTGATCTTGTGCTTATGAACCTCATTTGCACTTGTTCTTGTGCTTAGGGACCTCATTGGCCATTGTTTGTGTGCTTAACTACCTCAATTGGAGTTGTTTGTGTGGTTAACAACCTCAATTTGCGTTGTTCGTGTGCTTATCAACCTCTTTTGTGCTTGATGTTGTGCTTATGAACCTCATTTGCACTTGTTCTTGTGCTTATGAACCTCATTTGCCATTGTTTGTGTGCTTAACTACCTCAATTGGAGTTGTTCGTGTGCTTAACAACCTCTTTTACGCTTGATCTTGTGCTTATGAACCTCATTTGCACTTGTTCTTGTGCTTAGGGACCTCATTTGCCATTGTTTGTGTGCTTAACTACCTCAATTGGAGTTGTTTGTGTTCTTAACAACCTCAATTTGCGTTGTTCGTGTGCTTATCAAACTCTTTTTGTGCTCGATGTTGTGCTTATGAACCTCATTTGCACTTGTTCTTGTGCTTATGAACCTCATTTGCCATTGTTTGTGTGCTTAACTACCTCAATTGGAGTTGTTCGTGTGCTTAACAACCTCTTTTACGCTTGATCTTGTGCTTATGAACCTCATTTACACTTGGTCTTGTGCTTAGGGACCTCATTTGTCATTGTTTGTGTGCTTATACCTCAATTGGAGTTGTTTGTGTACTTAACAACCTCAATTTGCATTGTTCGTGTGCTTAACAACCTCTTTTACGCATGATCTTGTGCTTATGAACCTCATTTGCACTTGGTCTTGTGCTTAGGGACCTCATTTCCCATTGTTTGTGTGCTTAACTTCCTCAATTGGAGTTGTTTGTGTGCTTAACAACCTCAATTGGAGTTGTTCGTGTGCTTAACAACCTCTTTTACGCTTGATCTTGTGCTTATGAACCTCATTTGCACTTGTTCTTGTGCTTAGGGACCTCATTTGCCATTGTTTGTGTGCTGAACTACCTCAATTGGAGTTGTTTCGTGTGCTTAACAACCTCTTTTACGCTTGATCTTGTGCTTATGAATCTCATTTGCACTTGTTCTTGTGCTTAGGGACCTCATTTGCCATTGTTTGTGTGCTTAACTACCTCAATTGGAGTTGTTTGTGTGCTTAACAACCTCAATTTGCGTTGTTCGTGTGCTTATCAACCTCTTTTGTGTTTCATGTTGTGCTTATGAACCTCATTTGCACTTGTTCTTGTGCTTATGAACCTCATTTGCCATTGTTTGTGTGCTTAACTACCTCAAATGGAGTTGTTCGTGTGCTTAACAACCTCTTTTACGCTTGATCTTGTGCTTATGAACCTCATTTGCACTTGTTCTTGTGCTTAGGGACCTCATTGGCCATTGTTTGTGTGCTGAACTACCTCAATTGGAGTTGTTTGTGTGCTTAACAACCTCAATTTGCGTTGTTCGTGTGCTTATCAACCTCTTTTGTGCTTCATGTTGTGCTTATGAACCTCATTTGCACTTGTTCTTGTGCTTATGAACCTCATTTGCCATTGTTTGTGTGCTTAACTACCTCAATTGGAGTTGTTCGTGTGCTTAACAACCTCTTTTACGCTTGATCTTGTGCTTATGAACCTCATTTGTACTTGGTCTTGTGCTTAGGGACCTCATTTGCCATTGTTTGTGTGCTTAACTTCCTCAATTGGAGTTGTTTGTGTTCTTAACAACCTCAATTTGCGTTGTTCGTGTGCTTATCAACCTCTTTTGTGCTCGATGTTGTGCTTATGAACCTCATTTGCACTTGTTCTTGTGCTTATGAACCTCATTTGCCATTGTTTGTGTGCTTAACTACCTCAATTGAGTTGTTCGTGTGCTTAACAACCTCTTTTACGCTTGATGTTGTGCTTATGAACCTCATTTACACTTGGTCTTGTGCTTAGGGACCTCATTTGTCATTGTTTGTGTGCTTAACTTCCTCAATTGGAGTTGTTTGTGTCTTAACAACCTCAATTTGGTTGTTCGTGTGCTTAACAACCTCTTTTACGCATGATCTTGTGCTTATGAACCTCATTTGCACTTGGTCTTGTGCTTAGGGACCTCGTTTGCCATTGTTTGTGTGCTTAACTTCCTCAATTGGAGTTGTTTGTGCGCGTAACAACCTCAATTGGAGTTGTTCGTGTGCTTAACAACCTCTTTTACGCTTGATCTTGTGCTTATGAACCTCATTTGCATTTGTTCTTGTGCTTAGGGACCTCATTGGCCATTGTTTGTGTGCTTAACTTCCTCAATTGGAGTTGTTTGTGTGCATAACAACCTCAATTTGCGTTGTTCGTGTGCTTATCAACCTCTTTTGTGCTTCATGTTGTGCTTATGAACCTCATTTGCACTTGTTCTTGTGCTTATGAACCTCATTTGCCATTGTTTGTGTGCTTAACTACCTCAATTGGAGTTGTTCGTGTGCTTAACAACCTCTTTTACGCTTGATCTTGTGCTTATGAACCTCATTTGCACTTGTTCTTGTGCTTAGGGACCTCATTTGCCATTGTTTGTGTGCTTAACTACCTCAATTGGAGTTGTTTGTGTTCTTAACAACCTCAATTTGCGTTGTTCGTGTGCTTATCAACCTCTTTTGTGCTTGATGTTGTGCTTATGAACCTCATTTGCACTTGTTCTTGTGCTTATGAACCTCATTTGCCATTGTTTGTGTGCTTAACTACCTCAATTGGAGTTGTTCGTGTGCTTAACAACCTCTTTTACGCTTGATCTTGTGCTTATGAACCTCATTTACACTTGGTCTTGTGCTTAGGGACCTCATTTGTCATTGTTTGTGTGCTTAACTTCCTCAATTGGAGTTGTTTGTGTACTTAACAACCTCAATTTGCATTGTTCGTGTGCTTAACAACCTCTTTTACGCATGATCTTGTGCTTATGAACCTCATTTGCACTTGGTCTTGTGCTTAGGGACCTCGTTTCACATTGTTTGTGCGCTTAACTTCCTCAATTGGAGTTGTTTGTGCGCTTAACAACCTCAATTGGAGTTGTTCGTGTGCTTAACAACCTCTTTTACGCTTGATCTTGTGCTTATGAACCTCATTTGCATTTGTTCTTGTGCTTAGGGACCTCATTTGCCATTGTTTGTGTGCTTAACTTCCTCAATTGGAGTTGTTTGTGTGCATAACAACCTCAATTTGCGTTGTTCGTGTGCTTATCAACCTCTTTTGTGCTTCATGTTGTGCTTATGAACCTCATTTGCACTTGTTCTTGTGCTTATGAACCTCATTTGCCATTGTTTGTGTGCTTAACTACCTCAATTGGAGTTGTTCGTGTGCTTAACAACCTCTTTTACGCTTGATCTTGTGCTTATGAACCTCATTTGCACTTGGTCTTGTGCTTAGGGACCTCATTTGCCATTGTTTGTGTGCTTAACTTCCTCAATTAGAGTTGTTTGTGTGCTTAACAACCTCAATTTGCGTTGTTCGTGTGCTTAACAACCTCTTTTGGCTTGATGTTGTGCTTATGAACCTCATTTGCACTTGTTCTTGTACTTATGAACCATATTTGCCATTGTTTGTGTGTTTAACTACCTCAATTGGAGTTGTTCGTGTGCTTAACAACCTCTTTTACGCTTGATCTTGTGCTTATGAACCTCATTTGCACTTGTTCTTGTGCTTAGGGACCTCATTGGCCATTGTTTGTGTGCTGAACTACCTCAATTGGAGTTGTTTGTGTGCTTAACAACCTCAATTTGTGTTGTTCGTGTGCTTATCAACCTCTTTTGTGCTCGATGTTGTGCTTATGAACCTCATTTGCACTTGTTCTTGTGCTTATGAACCTCATTTGCCATAGTTTGTGTGCTTAACTACCTCAATTGGAGTTGTTCGTGTGCTTAACAACCTCTTTTACGCTTGATCTTGTGCTTATGAACCTCATTTGCACTTGGTCTTGTGCTTAGGGACCTCATTTGCCATTGTTTGTGTGCTTAACTTCCTCAATTGGAGTTGTTTGTGTGCATAACAACCTCAATTTGTGTTGTTCGTGTGCTTATCAACCTCTTTTGTGCTTCATGTTGTGCTTATGAACCTCATTTGCACTTGTTCTTGTGCTTATGAACCTCATTTGCCATTGTTTGTGTGCATAACAACCTCAATTGGCGTTGGTCTCTTTCGTGTGCTTATCAACCTCTTTTGTGCTTGATGTTGTGCTTATGAACCTCATTTGCACTTGTTCTTGTGCTTATGAACCTCATTTGCCATTGTTTGTGTGCTTAACTACCTCAATTGGAGTTGTTCGTGTGCTTAACAACCTCTTTTACGCTTGATCTTGTGCTTATGAACCTCATTTGCACTTGGTCTTGTGCTTAGGGACCTCATTTGTCATTGTTTGTGTGCTTAACTTCCTCAATTGGAGTTGTTTGTGTGCTTAACAATCTCAATTTGCGTTGTTCGTGTGCTTATCAACCTCTTTTGTGCTTGATGTTGTGCTTATGAACATCATTTGCACTTGTTCTTGTTGCTTATGAACCTCATTTGCCATTGTTTGTGTGCTTAACTACCTCAATTGGAGTTGTTCGTGTGCTTAACAACCTCTTTTACGCTTGATCTTGTGCTTATGAACCTCATTTACACTTGGTCTTGTGCTTAGGGACCTCATTTGTCATTGTTTGTGTGCTTAACTTCCTCAATTGGAGTTGTTTGTGTACTTAACAACCTCAATTTGCATTGTTCGTGTGCTTAACAACCTCTTTTACGCTTGATCTTGTGCTTATGAACCTCATTTGCACTTGGTCTTGTGCTTAGGGACCTCGTTTGCCATTGTTTGTGTGCTTAACTTCCTCAATTGGAGTTGTTTGTGCGCGTAACAACCTCAATTGGAGTTGTTCGTGTGCTTAACAACCACTTTTACGCTTGATCTTGTGCTTATGAATCTCATTTGCACTTGCTCTTGTGCTTAGAGACCTCATTGGCCATTGTTTGTGTGCTGAACTACCTCAATTGGAGTTGTTTGTGTGCTTAACAACCTCTTTTACGCTTGATCTTGTGCTTATGAAACTCATTTGCACTTGCTCTTGTGCTTAGAGACCTCATTGGCCATTGTTTGTGTGCTGAACTACCTCAAATGGAGTTGTTTGTGTGCTTAACAACCTCAATTTGTGTTGTTCGTGTGCTTATCAACCTCTTTTGTGCCTGATGTTGTGCTTATGAACCTCATTTGCACTTGTTCTTGTGCTTATGAACCTCATTTGCCATTGTTTGTGTGCTTTACTACCTCAATTGGAGTTGTTCGTGTGATTAACAACCTCTTTTACGCTTGATCTTGTGCTTATGAACCTCATTTGCACTTGGTCTTGTGCTTAGGGACCTCATTTGCCATTGTTTGTGTGCTCAACTTCCTTAATTGGAATTGTTTGTGTGCTTAACAACCTCAATTTGCGTTGTTCGTGTGCTTAACAACCTCTTTTACGCTTGATCTTGTGCTTATGAACCTCATTTGCACTTGTTCTTGTGCTTAGGAACCTTATTTGCCATTGTTTGTGAGCTTAACAACCTCAATTGGAGTTGTTCGTGTGCTTAACAACATCTTTTACGCTTGATCTTGTTCTTATGAATCTCATTTGCACTTGTTCTTGTGCTTAGGGACCTCATTGGCCATTGTTTGTGTGCTGAACTACCTCAATTGGAGTTGTTTGTGTGCTTAACAACTTCAATTTGCGTTGTTCGTGTGCTTATCAACCTCTTTTGTGCTTCATGTTGTGCTTATGAACCTCATTTGCAATTGTTCTTCTGCTTATGAACCTCATTTGCCATTGTTTGTGTGCTTAACTACCTCAATTGGAGTTGTTCGTGTGCTTAACAACCTCTTTTACGCTTGATCTTGTGCTTATGAACCTCATTTGCACTTGGTCTTGTGCTTAGGGACCTCATTGGCCATTGTTTGTGTGCTGAACTACCTCAATTGGAGTTGTTTGTGTGGTTAACAACCTCAATTTGCGTTGTTCGTGTGCTTATCAACCTCTTTTGTGCTTCATGTTGTGCTTATGAACCTCATTTGCACTTGTTCTTGTGCTTATGAACCTCATTTGCCATTGTTTGTGTGCTTAACTTCCTCAATTGGAGTTGTTCGTGTGCTTAACAACCTCTTTTACGCTTGATCTTGTGCTTATGAACCTCATTTGCACTTGGTCTTGTGCTTAGGGACCTCATTTGCCATTGTTTGTGTGCTTAACTACCTCAATTGGAGTTGTTTGTGTTCTTAACAACCTCAATTTGCGTTGTTCGTGTGCTTATCAACCTCTTTTGTGCTCGATGTTGTGCTTATGAACCTCACTTGCACTTGTTCTTGTGCTTATGAACCTCATTTGCCATTGTTTGTGTGCTTAACTACCTCAATTGGAGTTGTTCGTGTGCTTAACAACCTCTTTTACGCTTGATGTTGTGCTTATGAACCTCATTTACACTTGGTCTTGTGCTTAGGGACCTCATTTGTCAGTTGTTTGTGTGCTTAACTACCTCAATTGAGTTGTTTGTGTACTTGACAACCTCAATTTGCATTGTTCGTGTGCTTAACAACCCTCTTTTACGCTTGATCTTGTGCTTATGAACCTCATTTGCACTTGGTCTTGTGCTTAGGGACCTCATTTCACATTGTTTGTGTGCTTAACTACCTCAATTGGAGTTGTTTGTGCTTCCGCTTTAACAACCTCAATTGAGTTGTTGTGTGCTTCACCACTTTTATTCGCTTTGATCTTGTGCTTATGAATCTCATTTGCACTTGCTCTTGTGCTTAGAGACCTCATTGGCCATTGTTTGTGTGCTGAACTACCTCAATTGGAGTTGTTTGTGTGCTTAACAACCTCAATTTGTGTTGTTCGTGTGCTTATCAACCTCTTTTGTGCCTGATGTTGTGCTTATGAACCTCATTTGCACTTGTTCTTGTGGTTATGAACCTCATTTGCCATTGTTTGTGTGCTTAACTACCTCAATTGGAGTTGTTCGTGTGATTAACAACCTCTTTTACGCTTGATCTTGTGCTTATGAACCTCTTTTGCACTTGGTCTTGTGCTTAGGGACCTCATTTGCCATTGTTTGTGTGCTCAACTTCCTCAATTGGAATTGTTTGTGTGCTTAACAACCTCAATTTGCGTTGTTCGTGTGGTTAACAACCTCTTTTACGCTTGATCTTGTGCTTACGAACCTCATTTGCACTTGTTCTTGTGCTTAGGAACCTTTTTTGCCATTGTTTGTGAGCTTAACAACCTCAATTGGAGTTGTTCGTGTGCTTAACAACATCTTTTACGCTTGATCTTGTTCTTATGAATCTCATTTGCACTTGTTCTTGTGCTTAGGGACCTCATTGGCCATTGTTTGTGTGCTGAACTACCTCAATTGGAGTTGTTTGTGTGCTTAACAACTTCAATTTGCGTTGTTCGTGTGCTTATCAACCTCTTTTGTGCTTCATGTTGTGCTTATGAACCTCATTTGCAATTGTTCTTGTGCTTATGAACCTCATTTGCCATTGTTTGTGTGCTTAACTACCTCAATTGGAGTTGTTCGTGTGCTTAACAACCTCTTTTACGCTTGATCTTGTGCTTATGAACCTCATTTGCACTTGTTCTTGTGCTTAGGGACCTCATTGGCCATTGTTTGTGTGCTTTAACTACCTCAATTGGAGTTGTTTGTGTGGTTAACAACCTCAATTTGCGTTGTTCGTGTGCTTATCAACCTCTTTTGCGCTTCATGTTGTGCTTATGAACCTCATTTGCACTTGTTCTTGTGCTTATGAACCTCATTTGCCATTGTTTGTGTGCTTAACTTCCTCAATTGGAGTTGTTCGTGTGCTTAACAACCTCTTTTACGCTTGATCTTGTGCTTACGAACCTCATTTGCACTTGGTCTTGTGCTTAGGGACCTCATTTGCCATTGTTCGTGTGCTTAACTTCCTCAATTGGAGTTGTTTGTGTTCTTAACAACCTCAATTTGCGTTGTTCGTGTGCTTATCAAACTCTTTTGTGCCTGATGTTGTGCTTATGAACCTCACTTGCACTTGTTCTTGTGCTTATGAACCTCATTTGCCATTGTTTGTGTGCTTAACTACCTCAATTGGAGTTGTTCGTGTGCTTAACAACCTCTTTTACGCTTGATGTTGTGCTTATGAACCTCATTTACACTTGGTCTTGTGCTTAGGGACCTCATTTGTCATTGTTTGTGTGCTTAACTTCCTCAATTGGAGTTGTTTGTGTACTTAACAACCTCAATTTGCATTGTTCGTGTGCTTAACAACCTCTTTTACGCATGATCTTGTGCTTATGAACCTCATTTGCACTTGGTCTTGTGCTTAGGGACCTCGTTTCACATTGTTTGTGTGCTTAACTTCCTCAATTGGAGTTGTTTGTGCGCGTAACAACCTCAATTGGAGTTGTTCGTGTGCTTAACAACCACTTTTACGCTTGATCTTGTGCTTATGAATCTCATTTGCACTTGCTCTTGTGCTTAGAGACCTCATTGGCCATTGTTTGTGTGGTGAACTACCTCAATTGGAGTTGTTTGTGTGCTTAACAACCTCTTTTACGCTTGATCTTGTGCTTATGAATCTCATTTGCACTTGTTCTTGTGCTTAGGGACCTCATTGGCCATTGTTTGTGTGCTGAACTACCTCAATTGGAGTTGTTTGTGTGCTTAACAACCTCAATTTGTGTTGTTCGTGTGCTTATCAACCTCTTTTGTGCCTGATGTTGTGCTTATGAACCTCATTTGCACTTGTTCTTGTGGTTATGAACCTCATTTGCCATTGTTTGTGTGCTTAACTACCTCAATTGGAGTTGTTCGTGTGATTAACAACCTCTTTTACGCTTGATCTTGTGCTTATGAACCTCATTTGCACTTGGTCTTGTGCTTAGGGACCTCATCGGCCATTGTTTGTGTGCTGAACTACCTCAATTGGAGTTGTTTGTGTGCTTAACAACCTCAATTTGCGTTGTTCGTGTGCTTATCAACCTCTTTTGTGCTTCATGTTGTGCTTATGAACCTCATTTGCAATTGTCCTTCTGCTTATGAACCTCATTTGCCATTGTTTGTGTGCTTAACTACCTCAAATGGAGTTGTTCGTGTGCTTAACAACCTCTTTTACGCTTGATCTTGTTCTTATGAATCTCATTTGCACTTGTTCTTGTGCTTAGGGACCTCATCGGCCATTGTTTGTGTGCTGAACTACCTCAATTGGAGTTGTTTGTGTGCTTAACAACTTCAATTTGCGTTGTTCGTGTGCTTATCAACCTCTTTTGTGTTTCATGTTGTGCTTATGAACCTCATTTGCAATTGTCCTTCTGCTTATGAACCTCATTTGCCATTGTTTGTGTGCTTAACTACCTCAAATGGAGTTGTTCGTGTGCTTAACAACCTCTTTTACGCTTGATCTTGTGCTTATGAACCTCATTTGCACTTGTTCTTGTGCTTAGGGACCTCATTGGCCCTTGTTTTGTGTCTTTGAACTACCTCAATTGGAGTTGTTTGTGTGGTTAACAACCTCAATTTGCGTTGTTCGTGTGCTTATCAACCTCTTTTGTGCTTCATGTTGTGCTTATGAACCTCATTTGCACTTGTTCTTGTTCTTATGAACCTCATTTGCCATTGTTTGTGTGCTTAACTTCCTCAATTGGAGTTGTTCCTGTGCTTAACAACCTCTTTTACGCTTGATCTTGTGCTTACGAACCTCATTTGTACTTGGTCTTGTGCTTAGGGACCTCATTTGCCATTGTTCGTGTGCTTAACTTCCTCAATTGGAGTTGTTTGTGTTCTTAACAACCTCAATTTGCGTTGTTCGTGTGCTTATCAACCTCTTTTGTGCCTGATGTTGTGCTTATGAACCTCACTTGCACTTGTTCTTGTGCTTATGAACCTCATTTGCAATTGTTTGTGTGCTTAACTACCTCAATTGGAGTTGTTCGTGTGCTTAACAACCTCTTTTACGCTTGATGTTGTGCTTATGAACCTCATTTACATCTTGGTCTTGTGCTTAGGGACCTCATTTGTCATTGTTTGTGTGCTTAACTTCCTCAATTGGAGTTGTTTGTGTACTTAACAACCTCAATTTGCATTGTTCGTGTGCTTAACAACCTCTTTTACGCTTGATCTTGTGCTTATGAACCTCATTTGCACTTGGTCTTGTGCTTAGGGACCTCGTTTCACATTGTTTGTGCGCTTAACTTCCTCAATTGGAGTTGTTTGTGCGCGTAACAACCTCAATTGGAGTTGTTCGTGTGCCTAACAACCTCTTTTACGCTTGATCTTGTGCTTATGAATCTCATTTGCATTTGTTCTTGTGCTTAGGGGCCTCATTGGCCATTGTTTGTGTGCTTAACTTCCTCAATTGGAGTTGTTTGTGTGCATAACAACCTCAATTTGCGTTGTTCGTGTGCTTATCAACCTCTTTTGTGCTTCATGTTGTGCTTATGAACCTCATTTGCACTTGTTCTTGTGCTTATGAACCTCATTTGCCATTGTTTGTGTGCTTAACTTCCTCAATTGGAGTTGTTCGTGTGCTTAACAACATCTTTTACGCTTGATCTTGTTCTTATGAATCTCATTTGCACTTGTTCTTGTGCTTAGGGACCTCATTGGCCATTGTTTGTGTGCTGAACTACCTCAATTGGAGTTGTTTGTGTGCTTAACAACCTCAATTTGCGTTGTTCGTGTGCTTATCAACCTCTTTTGTGCTTCATGTTGTGCTTATGAACCTCATTTGCAATTGTTCTTCTGCTTATGAACCTCATTTGCCATTGTTTGTGTGCTTAACTACCTCAATTGGAGTTGTTCGTGTGCTTAACAACCTCTTTTACGCTTGATCTTGTGCTTATGAACCTCATTTGCACTTGTTCTTGTGCTTAGGGACCTCATTGGCCATTGTTTGTGTGCTGAACTACCTCAATTGGAGTTGTTTGTGTGGTTAACAACCTCAATTTGCGTTGTTCGTGTGCTTATCAACCTCTTTTCTGCTTCATGTTGTGCTTATGAACCTCATTTGCACTTGTTCTTGTGCTTATGAACCTCATTTGCCATTGTTTGTGTGCTTAACTTCCTCAATTGGAGTTGTTCGTGTGCTTAACAACCTCTTTTACGCTTGATCTTGTGCTTACGAACCTCATTTGCACTTGGTCTTGTGCTTAGGGACCTCATTTGCCATTGTTCGTGTGCTTAACTTCCTCAATTGGAGTTGTTTGTGTTCTTAACAACCTCAATTTGCGTTGTTCGTGTGCTTATCAAACTCTTTTGTGCCTGATGTTGTGCTTATGAACCTCACTTGCACTTGTTCTTGTGCTTATGAACCTCATTTGCCATTGTTTGTGTGCTTAACTACCTCAATTGGAGTTGTTCGTGTGCTTAACAACCTCTTTTACGCTTGATGTTGTGCTTATGAACCTCATTTACACTTGGTCTTGTGCTTAGGGACCTCATTTGTCATTGTTTGTGTGCTTAACTTCCTCAATTAGAGTTGTTTGTGTACTTAACAACCTCAATTTGCATTGTTCGTGTGCTTAACAACCTCTTTTACGCATGATCTTGTGCTTATGAACCTCATTTGCACTTGGTCTTGTGCTTAGGGACCTCGTTTCACATTGTTTGTGTGCTTAATTCCTCAATTGGAGTTGTTTGTGCGCGTAACAACCTCATTGAGTTGTTCGTGTGCTTAACAACCACTTTTACGCTTGATCTTGTGCTTATGAATCTCATTTGCACTTGCTCTTGTGCTTAGAGACCTCATTGGCCATTGTTTGTGTGGTGAACTACCTCAATTGGAGTTGTTTGTGTGCTTAACAACCTCTTTTACGCTTGATCTTGTGCTTATGAATCTCATTTGCACTTGCTCTTGTGCTTAGAGACCTCATTGGCCATTGTTTGTGTGCTGAACTACCTCAATTGGAGTTGTTTGTGTGCTTAACAACCTCAATTTGTGTTGTTCGTGTGCTTATCAACCTCTTTTGTGCCTGATGTTGTGCTTATGAACCTCATTTGCACTTGTTCTTGTGGTTATGAACCTCATTTGCCATTGTTTGTGTGCTTAACTACCTCAATTGGAGTTGTTCGTGTGATTAACAACCTCTTTTACGCTTGATCTTGTGCTTATGAACCTCATTTGCACTTGGTCTTGTGCTTAGGGACCTCATTGGCCATTGTTTGTGTGCTGAACTACCTCAATTGGAGTTGTTTGTGTGCTTAACAACCTCAATTTGCGTTGTTCGTGTGCTTATCAACCTCTTTTGTGCTTCATGTTGTGCTTATGAACCTCATTTGCAATTGTCCTTCTGCTTATGAACCTCATTTGCCATTGTTTGTGTGCTTAACTACCTCAAATGGAGTTGTTCGTGTGCTTAACAACCTCTTTTACGCTTGATCTTGTTCTTATGAATCTCATTTGCACTTGTTCTTGTGCTTAGGGACCTCATCGGCCATTGTTTGTGTGCTGAACTACCTCAATTGGAGTTGTTTGTGTGCTTAACAACTTCAATTTGCGTTGTTCGTGTGCTTATCAACCTCTTTTGTGTTTCATGTTGTGCTTATGAACCTCATTTGCAATTGTCCTTCTGCTTATGAACCTCATTTGCCATTGTTTGTGTGCTTAACTACCTCAAATGGAGTTGTTCGTGTGCTTAACAACCTCTTTTACGCTTGATCTTGTGCTTATGAACCTCATTTGCACTTGTTCTTGTGCTTAGGGACCTCATTGGCCCTTGTTTGTGTGCTGAACTACCTCAATTGGAGTTGTTTGTGTGGTTAACAACCTCAATTTGCGTTGTTCGTGTGCTTATCAACCTCTTTTGTGTTTCATGTTGTGCTTATGAACCTCATTTGCAATTGTCCTTCTGCTTATGAACCTCATTTGCCATTGTTTGTGTGCTTAACTACCTCAAATGGAGTTGTTCCTGTGCTTAACAACCTCTTTTACGCTTGATCTTGTGCTTACGAACCTCATTTGTACTTGGTCTTGTGCTTAGGGACCTCATTTGCCATTGTTCGTGTGCTTAACTTCCTCAATTGGAGTTGTTTGTGTTCTTAACAACCTCAATTTGCGTTGTTCGTGTGCTTATCAACCTCTTTTGTGCCTGATGTTGTGCTTATGAACCTCACTTGCACTTGTTCTTGTGCTTATGAACCTCATTTGCAATTGTTTGTGTGCTTAACTACCTCAATTGGAGTTGTTCGTGTGCTTAACAACCTCTTTTACGCTTGATGTTGTGCTTATGAACCTCATTTACACTTGGTCTTGTGCTTAGGGACCTCATTTGTCATTGTTTGTGTGCTTAACTTCCTCAATTGGAGTTGTTTGTGTACTTAACAACCTCAATTTGCATTGTTCGTGTGCTTAACAACCTCTTTTACGCTTGATCTTGTGCTTATGAACCTCATTTGCACTTGGTCTTGTGCTTAGGGACCTCGTTTCACATTGTTTGTGCGCTTAACTTCCTCAATTGGAGTTGTTTGTGCGCGTAACAACCTCAATTGGAGTTGTTCGTGTGCCTAACAACCTCTTTTACGCTTGATCTTGTGCTTATGAATCTCATTTGCATTTGTTCTTGTGCTTAGGGGCCTCATTGGCCATTGTTTGTGTGCTTAACTTCCTCAATTGGAGTTGTTTGTGTGCATAACAACCTCAATTTGCGTTGTTCGTGTGCTTATCAACCTCTTTTGTGCTTCATGTTGTGCTTATGAACCTCATTTGCACTTGTTCTTGTGCTTATGAACCTCATTTGCCATTGTTTGTGTGCTTAACTTCCTCAATTGGAGTTGTTCGTGTGCTTAACAACCTCTTTTACGCTTGATCTTGTGCTTATGAACCTCATTTGCACTTGGTCTTGTGCTTAGGGACCTCATTTGCCATTGTTCGTGTGCTTAACTTCCTCAATTAGAGTTGTTTGTGTGCTTAACAATCTCAATTTGCGTTGTTCGTGTGCTTAACAACCTCTTTTGTGCCTGATGTTGTGCTTATGAACCTCACTTGCACTTGTTCTTGTACTTATGAACCATATTTGCCATTGTTTGTGTGTTTAACTACCTCAATTGGAGTTGTTCGTGTGCTTAACAACCTCTTTTACGCTTGATCTTGTGCTTATGAATCTCATTTGCACTTGTTCTTGTGCTTAGAGACCTCATTGGCCATTGTTTGTGTGCTGAACTACCTCAATTGGAGTTGTTTGTGTGCTTAACAACCTCAATTTGTGTTGTTCGTGTGCTTATCAACCTCTTTTGTGCCTGATGTTGTGCTTATGAACCTCATTTGCACTTGTTCTTGTGCTTATGAACCTCATTTGCCATTGTTTGTGTGCTTAGCTACCTCAATTGGAGTTGTTCGTGTGCTTAACAACCTCTTTTACGCTTGATCTTGTGCTTATGAACCTCATTTGCACTTGGTCTTGTGCTTAGGGACCTCATTTGCCATTGTTTGTGTGCTTAACTTCCTCAATTGGAGTTGTTTGTGTGCATAACAACCTCAATTTGTGTTGTTCGTGTGCTTATCAACCTCTTTTGTGCTTCATGTTGTGCTTATGAACCTCATTTGCACTTGTTCTTGTGCTTATGAACCTCATTTGCCATTGTTTGTGTGCTTAACTACCTCAATTGGAGTTGTTCGTGTGCTTAACAACCTCTTTTACGCTTGATCTTGTGCTTATGAACCTCATTTGCACTTGGTCTTGTGCTTAGGGACCTCATTTGCCATTGTTTGTGTGCTTAACTTCCTCAATTGGAGTTGTTTGTGTGCATAACAACCTCAATTTGCGTTGTTCGTGTGCTTATCAACCTCTTTTGGGCTTCATGTTGTGCTTATGAACCTCATTTGCACTTGTTCTTGTGCATATGAACTCATTTGCCATTGTTTGTGTGCTTTACTACCTCAATTGGAGTTGTTCGTGTGATTAACAACCTCTTTTACGCTTGATCTTGCGCTTATGAACCTCATTTGCACTTGGTCTTGTGCTTAGGGACCTCATTTGCCATTGTTTGTGTACTCAACTTCCTCAATTGGAATTGTTTGTGTGCTTAACAACCTCAATTTGCGTTGTTCGTGTGGTTAACAACCTCTTTTACGCTTGATCTTGTGCTTATGAACCTCATTTGCACTTGTTCTTGTGCTTAGGAACCTTATTTGCCATTGTTTGTGAGCTTAACAACCTCAATTGGAGTTGTTCGTGTGCTTAACAACATCTTTTACGCTTGATCTTGTTCTTATGAATCTCATTTGCACTTGTTCTTGTGCTTAGGGACCTCATTTGCCATTGTTTGTGTGCTGAACTACCTCAATTGGAGTTGTTTGTGTGCTTAACAACTTCAATTTGCGTTGTTCGTGTGCTTATCAACCTCTTTTGTGCTTCATGTTGTGCTTATGAACCTCATTTGCAATTGTTCTTCTGCTTATGAACCTCATTTGCCATTGTTTGTGTGCTTAACTACCTCAATTGGAGTTGTTCGTGTGCTTAACAACCTCTTTTACGCTTGATCTTGTGCTTATGAACCTCATTTGCACTTGTTCTTGTGCTTAGGGACCTCATTTGCCATTGTTTGTGTGCTTGAACTACCTCAATTGGAGTTGTTTGTGTGGTTAACAACCTCAATTTGCGTTGTTCGTGTGCTTATCAACCTCTTTTTGCGCTTCATGTTGTGCTTATGAACCTCATTTGCACTTGTTCTTGTGCTTATGAACCTCATTTGCCATTGTTTGTGTGCTTAACTTCCTCAATTGGAGTTGTTCGTGTGCTTAACAACCTCTTTTACGCTTGATCTTGTGCTTACGAACCTCATTTGCACTTGGTCTTGTGCTTAGGGACCTCATTTGCCATTGTTCGTGTGCTTAACTTCCTCAATTGGAGTTGTTTGTGTTCTTAACAACCTCAATTTGCGTTGTTCGTGTGCTTATCAACCTCTTTTGTGCTCGATGTTGTGCTTATGAACCTCATTTGCACTTGTTCTTGTGCTTATGAACCTCATTTGCCATTGTTTGTGTGCTTAACTACCTCAATTGGAGTTGTTCGTGTGCTTAACAACCTCTTTTACGCTTGATGTTGTGCTTATGAACCTCATTTACACTTGGTCTTGTGCTTAGGGACCTCATTTGTCATTGTTTGTGTGCTTAACTTCCTCAATTGGAGTTGTTTGTGTACTTAACAACCTCAATTTGCATTGTTCGTGTGCTTAACAACCTCTTTTACGCTTGATCTTGTGCTTATGAACCTCATTTGCACTTGGTCTTGTGCTTAGGGACCTTCTTTTCACATTGTTTGTGTGCTTAACTTCTCAATTGGAGTTGTTTGTGCGCGTAACAACCTCAATTGGAGTTGTTCGTGTGCTTAACAACCACTTTTACGCTTGATCTTGTGCTTATGAATCTCATTTGCACTTGCTCTTGTGCTTAGAGACCTCATTTGCCATTGTTTGTGTGCTTAACTTCCTCAATTGGAGTTGTTTGTGTGCATAACAACCTCAATTTGCGTTGTTCGTTTGCTTATCAACCTCTTTTGGGCTTCATGTTGTGCTTATGAACCTCATTTGCACTTGTTCTTGTGCATATGAACCTCATTTGCCATTGTTTGTGTGCTTTACTACCTCAATTGGAGTTGTTCGTGTGATTAACAACCTCTTTTACGCTTGATCTTGTGCTTATGAACCTCATTTGCACTTGGTCTTGTGCTTAGGGACCTCATTTGCCATTGTTTGTGTGCTTACAACCTCAATTGGAATTGTTTGTGTGCTTAACAACCTCAATTTGCGTTGTTCGTGTGGTTAACAACCTCTTTTACGCTTGATCTTGTGCTTATGAACCTCATTTGCACTTGTTCTTGTGCTTAGGAACCTTATTTGCCATTGTTTGTGAGCTTAACAACCTCAATTGGAGTTGTTCGTGTGCTTAACAACATCTTTTACGCTTGATCTTGTTCTTATGAATCTCATTTGCACTTGTTCTTGTGCTTAGGGACCTCATTGGCCATTGTTTGTGTCTTTAACTACCTCAATTGGAGTTGTTTGTGTGCTTAACAACTTCAATTTGCGTTGTTCGTGTGCTGATCAACCTCTTTTGTGCTTCATGTTGTGCTTATGAACCTCATTTGCAATTGTTCTTCTGCTTATGAACCTCATTTGCCATTGTTTGTGTGCTTAACTACCTCAATTGGAGTTGTTCGTGTGCTTAACAACCTCTTTTACGC